>JAJEKV010000039.1:13093155-13464240 GCA_021234155.1 Isoetes taiwanensis
TTCACCAGTTGCATGTTGCTTCCACCTTGCTTGAGTGGAGAGGGATAATAGGACCCAATTCTGTCCGTTTTATACTACCATATGTATCCTATCATGGCGTTCAGGGCTGTACATGGGTGGTACTTGCCTTTTTGTAATTGGCGAGGAGGGACAAGAAAAATAGTTTGCAATTCTTTAAGATGTGTAGGTGGGCGGCGAATTAGAGCAGTTATTGAAGACTATCGATAAGATTTGGTACATTTTAGACAACCCTGTTGATGCTCGTCATGGATGTAGATTGGTACAATGATTATTTATTTTTATTATTTTTTTGTTCTGAGTATCCTCTCGGGTTCAAGTATATATTCAAGATGTACGAGTTCAATCATTTACGCCCATTACTGTAGAGATTGGACTCATTTTACTCATAACCCAGCATCACCAAGTTTTATGGCAAGGCCCATTCACTTATTGATTGCCTCAAACAATTGTGCTATTGTCCATGGGCCCATGTTCTTTCCATTTTAATTTGTCCTTGTTGAATGGTCTGACTATAGCTCTCATATTTCCCGAAGCCCTCTCTTGCTCCAATATAAACAGGTTCTACTTAGCAGGATTCTCCATCTGCTCCTCGGCCTCCATGCTCCTAGATCCATCCCCTCAATGGATATCACAAAACCACATGCACCTTGCCCCCCTGCTCTTTGATTCACGACTCCTCCATCTCGGTCTGGAACGCAAATGTTGGTAGTACAAAATCGAAATACGCCCAAGAGCAAATTGAAGAGGCTCGTGGGCGTTATATGGACATTGGTCGGTGGCATCCACCCACCACCTAAACATCCACGGCTCTTCGTCTAACCCACAGAGAGGTAACAAGGATCTAATTCTCTGCGTCCCAGTCTCGGTTTGCTCCTTGGTGCGCCTCCATTGCATCCCAGGTGAGTGGCTTTGATCCACTTGAGGTGGGCTGATTTGGTTGATAGGGTTGCCATGCACGGTGCAGGAAACCTCCATTCCTTAGGACACTTTGGGTGGAGTCTCATCTGAATTGGCCCCATCACAAAGATCGGTCACGGTTAGTCTCATGGAATGTTAGGGGTATCCTCCCCCTCAAGCGGAGTCACAATATTTCTTTTTGCCTCTAGATTGGATGCTCGGGTTTGCTTATGCTCTTTAAAGAGCATGATGTCGTCAAGGGAGACATATCAAAGCTTGATTTATATGATTGGTGGCACCCAATGTCCTTGCTCGCATTTGATTACACTAGGTCCCTTGAGGGTTGTGATACTTCAGCTTCCTTCCTTGCAGGTCTCATCTTTACTCGGTGGTCGCTTTGGCGTCGTTGGGCCCTAATTGTATACGGGGAACAGGGTTAAATATGATACAGTGTTTATGCCCACAATAGACTACTCATCAGAGAGCTTCACTGTGGGCCTCTTCTGAGAAGATTTCGAGCTTGGGAGAACACATTTCATGGCTGCTTGTTGGGGATCTCAATATGGTGAAGTGGAGTGCGATCGGTTTGGGGAAGCGACCTCTACACGGTGGGTATGCGGTTTTGGCGGCGGTGGCCGTCTACTCCACAGCTACAACCTCGGGAGTTGATGGTGAAGGTGCCTTCCCACTTGGTGCAATGTCCCAAGTTGGTGGGGGAGTCGCAAGCTCGGTTGGATAGAGCTTATTGGAATGCGGATATAGTTGCGGCACTTCGGTCTCTTTCGATTCTGTCTGAGAGATAACTCGATTCGGACCACCATCCATAATTCATCTACGAATGAGCCCACTATGACGGCGGCTGGAAGGGCGATGTTTAAGCAAACGTGAAGTTCTTAAAGGATCTTGCTTTCAAGAAGGTTGCAAGAATACTTGGAGGAATGACTGCTGTCCCGGTATGGCATAGTGTTAATTCTGCAGTCAAGGGTTTTGCAAAGGTGGGGTCGAGGTACTGCTGACGGTGGGTACTTTCTTGGACACTTTGTGTATCGAGGACTGCTCCATTCTCGTAGGGGACTCCTCCGGATGTTCTTGATACCATTGATATTTTGGCAGGATCCCAAGCATTGGAGGAGGGAGCAAATTCGACAAGCAAAAAGATGGCGGTCTGCGGTGGTTTCGTGGCGGAGGCGGATATGCAATTCTTTTGGGCGTGCATTAGGCGTCGCATGACATCGCCATGTCCTCATTGCTTTTCTTGAATGGTTCGATGCTAGCAGTAGGTGAACTCGAGCATGCATAACCACTTCGACGTTTTTGTAAACATCTTCCCTTTCAATTAAATGCAAGATGCTGTTTTATCTAAGTTTCCCCATCATCTACGGTGGCGGTGATGGGGCGGCTATGGCGGTATACGATTAAAATCGGCGGTCTTTACAGGCCCCGAAAAGAGACAAATGCCCCAATGCGACTTTTCAGCTTCTCCATTTTCTGCGTGGCCCCATTTGGCGGCATGGGAGGACATCTTTTACAGCCATGCCCTCTATCCACCCTGACCAGAACTCTCCATGGCGTTGCGTGGCACCCTTTGCCTCCGGTCTCAGCACCTCATTGGCAGCCTCGGTTCATCCCCTTACCGTGAAGAGGCGATGGGTTCTTGCAGTGTTGTCTCTATTCAAGCATGGTATGAGGGAGGGTGGCCTCTGTCTTGTAGCCTGAATTTGAGCCAAAGTTCCTCTCTCGTTGGGATGTCTCTGCCTGGGAGTCGCGAGAAAATTTGCCTCTCATGAGTGCAAGTTGGTGTTCTTTGAAGGGTTGCCATAGGAATTTGTATGAAAATATTCACAAGGTAAGCAATTTATCGGATGATTATATACTTCTTTTAGCACCACAACCCATCCGGTTGCGGATGGGTGCACCTATTTCCCACGGCCCACTTTACAGCAACCGTGCATGGCGATGGCTTTGAAACCCACCCTAAAGTCTTTGTCTCTGTGGTGGCGGAGTTGCTCCCACAGTGCACGAGGATTGTGCACCTTTCGCCTCGCTATGATCCTACATATCGCGGTGGCACACTCTTGCCTCTGGGACGTTGAGACTCTTGGGCCCATTGTCTCTCTTTGATTGTCACGGGGTTTCAGCAGTAGTAGTCACAGCTGCAAAGGTTTGACTTTCCGCAGTACATTGGGCTGATGCATCCTTTTGGCGTCCTATCAATGCATGGCCTCCAGCTAAACAAAGGGCATTCATCCCGGATTTAGGTTGAAACCCTATGAGTGATGGGGCGTCGCAATTCATCTTCGGGGCATTTATTCTATACGCACCTGATGTTATTACGATTGGCCCGAAGAAAAAGATATTGGCGACCCTCGGTATTTCTTCCCTTGACTCGGGCCGGGTGGAGCGCGCTCCCGGATTCGGTATCTGAATTGATTCTTAACTCGTGTTGTGATCTCCTATTACGGAGTAAGTACACATTGTGCTCCAGGCTGGTGCTCTGTGCTTTCTGGCCTCTGATTTAGATGAGACATAAATTTTGTACTTTTCTACAGTTAATAACTTTTTTGACTTCGTCCCTTCAAAAAAAAAAAAAATATATATATTCAAGATGTTTATGATATAATCTAAATATATGTAGGTAGATGATATTGATGTCTCCTCCAAAATAGATGTGGATTTTGATTTAATGTTGTCCATAGAAACGCATATGAAATAAAGCAATAATTGATTCATCCATAACCAATGTGGATGGGTGCAGCTCAAGCAGCCGGAAGTGTTCCCTTGCGTGAAAAAGAACACAAAGGTACAATCCAGAAACATTATATGTGTATAGGTACTTTCAAGAATGCTTGGCCTCTTTGGGAATGTAAAATTCTGAAGAATTGCAAAGATTGATCGATCCTTTGCTAGGGACTGCATGAGACATTTGGCTTGTGGCCTGTGGTTTCTATCTCTGGATCAAGAATTTTGCTTATTGGGAAGAAGATATATCATTATCTGCAGACGCATTTTGTTAGAAGTTGGATTCGGCCTTATCTCGGGACACATATAGAAGTGGGCGAGGAACCAACATTCCATTAATGTCCTTATGTGGATCCAGTGCGATTGAAAACTGCCAGCAAACTTTGACTAAATATACTTGGCGTGTAAAGTTTATGGAATAATTCCAATCACGCATCGATAGGCGTGGGGGCATGTGATGAGGTTGAAGTTTATTAATTGTCGGCCCGGGGGTTCCTTGGCAATGTGCGAGAGTTATCAACAGTTCTAATATTTGTAGGCGATACAATTGTGAATCTAGAGTGTCAAGGGAGGGAGGAAGATTTTTGCAGATATGCAGTTTATCCTTGGTATATACTATTAAAAGCACTTAAACATTGGAGATGAGTTATTCATCAACTACTCGCTATGATAGACTTCTACCGGTGAAATGGAACAATAGTATTGTTGTACTTAAAAGAAAAAGGAAAAAGCGAGCATTTTTTTAGTATGATTTTTGTCTGTTCATGAGTATGCATATGGTTGTATATATTTTATACTTATTATTATTTGACATGATGTTTTAATACGTTACTCTGCTTAATATGAACTCATTCAGGCAATCTCCATCCAGATCCATTAGTTCTGATTCTGATGAAACCTATACATTAAATGAGTTTCAAGCGGTAGCGCTTTCAATATGAAGATATTGCATCTGGGCGATCAATATGAAGGGATGAACCTATTCGAGCCGAGAACAAAGTCTTTCATAGCGAGCCGTTATAATATGTTGCACGATCTTCCCAGAATTACGTGTGCTTTAGATGATGCCGGATGGTGGTGGAAGGACATGAAACAGGGGTAATAAATACCCTTTGAGGACTGGTGCGTCTTAGGCGGTGGCCCTATTGTTATCAAAGCAACGGTTGTTTCCTGCGTCTGAACCTCGTTTATGGCGTGCACCTTTAATTCACAATCTCAAACAAAGTTCCAAGTGGAGCAATGCTGAGTGTCTACTGCTCTAATGGGTGACATACTTATCAACTCTTTCTATCTTACCACCACATCTCCATCTTTTTATCTTACCACTCTTAGATCGCGGTTATTGCACGAGAAGATCCTTCTGGAGAAGAGCAATATGCCTCTGAAAGCGGATCTCAAATTTAAAAACATGATTCAAGTAGCGCCCTTAGATTTATAAAGTCTGTGTACGGCCATGTCAGAATGTTTGATCTTCTACACGAGCAAAAGTCCACTCACATTGTCTAGTATATATGTAATACAGCGAAAGTCGGGAATGACAACCTCAAGGGAAAAACGATTACCTCGGAAGGTTGTTGACCTTTCCAATAATCCCAAAGGTGCCTTGCATCTACCACTTCTCCACGGATAGTTGCAGATTCACTTATTTTTCAATACTTATATATTACCTATAATTTATTCTAATATATTATATAGGTTAAAGCTGATGTTTCGTTTACCAAGACTTGTTTAAGCTAGCCTAATGGACTTCACGGCTATACATGCATCTAGTGATAGGCCAATGCAAGTCCAGGAAGCGATGCGGCTTGGAAGCATGTCGATGCGACATGGCTGACTTTGGAAAGAACCACGTGCGTCGTTTGGGCGCACAGCCACCTGGCGTAAACCCATATAGTACACAATCATTCACATGGTCTACATAGCGTTGATGTATAGTTAACTACAACATACCCCCATGGTTGTTGATGAAGTGTAGGCATTATTATGACTTTGTTGTTGATACAGGGAGCCAAGTAATTTAGATGTGTACACCTAAGAATAATTGTGGATGAGTTCTGCCTTTGTGGAACACAGGTATTCAGGTCGATGCACATAAAATGGCGTTTTCAATCTGAGGAGATATACTATTGTAGACTATGCATGACTTAGTTTACTTTGGCCAGTGCAGGTTTACGGCAGCAGGGGCACTCACACCATGATAACAACAGGAAAAAGTTGCGACAAAATCACTCTAAGCATCTGAAGAAGTAGTATCACGAGGGTTTTAGGAAGTATTTGCGCTCCTGCGCACCCCTTAGGAAACGGTGTGCACAATTGGTGCCTTGCTTGTAGACTATCACAAAATCTGACGAGAATTACCATGCGAGAATGGGTGGCGTTGGGATAAGAAGGAAGAGGGAATACTGCGAGGAAATCAGCGAGGAGAGGCACTACTTGGTGAGGGAAAATAAATGGTGACCTAGAGAGTGAGAATGAGGAATTGCTCTACGTGGTGGCAAGGAAGGCAGCCGGAGGGAGGAAGTCTTTCACTACTTGGAAGTATGAAAAGGGAAATACATTTTTATAGACTACTATATTGGACTTCAAATACGGCTGGAAGTATGACAAACTTAATGCTTGATAAGTTAAAAAACCACCATACGAGGGTTATTCGAAGAAAAACGTGTGATGATAAGAATCTTTATCAAAGCTATCTGATATACATCATCATGAAATAAATGTGTATGTACATGTCATGTGGCGTGCGAAGGACATAAGTCGCATGTCCATGACCTCACGAAGGTATGATCCCCGCTTGCGATGCGGTGCTCAATGTCGCGGCTGGCGGGCGACCAGCTGACGCATAGCGTGAGGGGATTTGATCATATCTTTGGGCAACTTTGAAGGGTATGAAGTTCATCCTCAATGACTCCCATTTGGCCAGGCATTAGCCAGGCACGTCACGGCGTGGCTCACCAATCCCATGCCCGTCTCAATTCGAAGATGATGTGCCCTTGTGCGAATGGAGGCAATGATGCTGCGTCTTTTCTGCATGGGCAGGTAGATTGAAGTAGAGGTAGCGTGCGGGCCTGGATTGAATGTGGGATTTATGTGAATGCCCGATAGTGTCTTTGTCTTGATCTGTTCAAAGGCGGCATCCCAAAGCTTGCTGATGAAGCAAGCGTCAAGATATTACCTCAAGCATGGTGATGCGCCTCTGTTTACACATGTATGCACAGTACTCACACGCATTCCATCTAGCTATCCATTGAGCTCTCTTTTCCCTCGGCCGGGCCTTGGTATTTGTGGCTACATGCCATGATATAAGCTAAGCTTAGGGAGATGAGCATAAAATTACATATTGACCACCTTACGAAAATAGACAATGTGGCGATCAAAACACCCTCTGAAGAGCAAGAATCTGTCTCCTACTTGATGGTGATATGGGACTATGGACTTCACCCAGTGCTGCGTACGAGAAGGCTTTACTTTTTGCTCCAAGAATCATTCAAGTAGCGAGGGGGATACTCACTGGGCCCCATACTTCAACCCGTATAAAAGGGCCGAGGGCTCACTTAAGACCTTGAGCAGGGTGTGGCCCGGTGGGCCCAATCATACAACTCGGCTCTATGACTATTGTTATAGAGAAGAAGAAAAGCTAGCTCCACTCTGAAATTGTTATTAGTATTTGGAGGATAAGGCTGGACACTAGTGTCTAGACATGGCGTGATTGTGGCCCATATCAAATAAGTCAATAATTAATGAATCCCCTATTGAGTGGCATGTTTTCATAATTAAAGCTAAAGCACATATGTAGTGATGAAGAATTTTCTATGGAATGATGCAGCACAAGATTGAAATACCTTTCACTCTCGCAATTCATTCTCTGAGAAGAGGAGCATAGTTCTATGCTTGCTAATGGGCACCGATGCAAGGCACATAGGGATGTAAATGCCCACATGATTTATGTGCATCGGCTATGCACTAGATTCGAACATGCCATAGGGTCGAACATAGAGATAAATGATTATAGAGAAGAAAAGCTAGCTCATTGAATTCTATATGCCTAATATTATGCACATCCTCAGTGCAATCCTTCTGATAGGCTAGGTCTATTGGTCTTTGTGTGTGATAAAAAACCATTCAATTCAATTTTCTATTTTTCTCTTCCCCCCTCCCCTTTTTGGTATACATTATATCGAGAAGGAAAGAGCGAGATTTAACACATGGGCTCAAAGAAGCCACATAGGCTCAACATTATCCCCTAGACTTCGAACATGCCACCTAGAGGCTCCAATAAAGGATCAAATATATGCCACATAAACTAAGAGAAAATAATGTCCTGACACATGGCGTCACAATGACATGTTGCCACTGAAGCTCAAACATTACCGTGGCTCAAACAGCCGCACTCGTCAAACTTATGCGACTAGGCTCGAATATGATGCGTGATACTTACACAGGATCAAACATGTCACATACTAAAACAAAAATATCGTATATGGCGTCGCCAATAACAAAACACCACGTGTAAGAAGCGTTGCATTTTTCTTGAGAGATTGAACATGCCACCTAGGTTCAAACAAGCCTCTTAGGCTCAAGCATTGCCCCTAGGCTCAAACATGCCCCAATATCAAACATATCACATACTAAAATAAAAAATCGTAAATGAAGTCACCAATAACAAAATAAATCGCATGCGGCGTCGGCATAACGTCAAAATGTCATTTCTTCTTTTGGGTGAACGCAGGTGGTCTTACGGCCCAATGGAAGAAGAGCAAATCACGGTTCTAAATGAGGGGAAGCTTTTCGTCGATCGCGGGGAAGCGTTGAGGAAGAGGACTTTTGAGGCAAGTTGCTTTGAGAGTTTTAGGGCGAATGCTCAGGCGACAACCCCATATTTCAAGGCGGCGCCAAGGTCCTAGCCGAATCGACAAGGATAGGGCCTCCGAAGCGTAAACCACAATGAGTTGCAGTTCTTGAAGGGTTTGCGTTTGGAGGCCCAAGTTTTGTCCCTTTGCACTTGGGACTGGCGAAGGCGCACTTGGGGCACCACCGAAACAAGCGAGGCTGGCGGAATGGAGTTTGGATCACGCCCTCCCCTCTAGATGTGGCAATAAAGTTGAAGAACACGCTTTTGCGTGCTTGAGCATCCATAAATTAAGTAATTAACACATAGCAGGTTAAGAATTTAGAGTTTTTACCAAGCCCGGCTTCCTAAGTCATACCTGACATCTGAGGCCAATTTTGAATTCAGGACGAGGTTTTGATGAAGGAGTTAGCGTGGAAATTAGTCCATGCGGCGGGTTGTTGGGCGTAGAACAGGACCCTTCCCCAGATCCAAACAGGAACCCGAGG
Organism: Isoetes taiwanensis; assembly: GCA_021234155.1. Classification (NCBI taxonomy): domain Eukaryota; kingdom Viridiplantae; phylum Streptophyta; class Lycopodiopsida; order Isoetales; family Isoetaceae; genus Isoetes; species Isoetes taiwanensis. Next base: position 13,102,150 of record JAJEKV010000039.1, read on the forward strand.
AGGACCTTGCAAAGCCTCCCTCCCGCGAGGGGAGGGAGAGCAAGGAGCTGAGGCGGGACCCAAAAGTTCAGAGGCTGACCTTTTCACAGCCCGGCTCCCAGGGGGCCGTATGCTAATGACCACCACCCTTTGAGATTTCGGTTCCCACTATCCGTCGTTGAATACTCCATTCATGGGCCTACATTTCGGGCAAGTCAGCGGGAAAAATCCAAGATGGTCAGGAAAGCGTATCAAACGCGGAAGGCGTCTGCGAGGCGGCCAGTGTGGCGGGGTGTTTTGTCGTTTGGAGCCTTTGTGGGCCAGCCCGGAATGGAAGTCGAGCTTTGCCACATGCGTCGAGGAATGCGTGAGAATTACCTAGGGACAAGTTACGGTGGCAGTTTGCATGAAAGGAGCGGCGTCGCCACATATATGCATTGGCCAAGGCATCCCTCCTATGCCAATTGACTTCGGCAGTCTTTGGACATGAGCTACTTTGAAACTACGGGAGAGTGGGTGGTCGCCACGGCCCGCGAGCAGTCCCCGAGGGCAATGTCGGCCAGCAGGCCCAATGGAAGAGCCAAATCCGCAGTTCCCAGAGATAGGGGGGAGCTTGTCAGTCACCAAGGCCTTTTTGGAAGGACTTTTAGGGCAGCTGCCCAGGGTTTTAGGGCGTGCCACGGCGTGGACACTCTCCTCGCAAGCGCGGTAGCAAGGTCTGGTAGAATGTCGACAAGGATATGGCCGAAGCGTAAACGGTGTCGAGGTTCTTGAAGGGTTTGCGTTTTGAGGAGGAGAGCAGTTGCAGTCCCTTGCACTTGGGATTTGGTCAAGGCGCACTTGGGAACCACCGGTAAGCAAGCTGGCGGAATGGAGTTTTGGATCTGCCCTCCTCAGATGTGGCAATTTTGGGGTTAGGGAAGCTGCGCTGCGATGTAGAAGACATCCATAAATTACATGAATTAATGCATATACGAGAATTAAATTAGAGTTTTTATCAATGGCTTCCTAAGTCATCACCGGCCATACATGCCAATTTACTAGAATTTTGGACAAGGTTTAGATCAAAGGAGTTAGCATTAAGGTGGTCAGTCTGGTCGTTCTTGGGCAGCCATTTGGGACCCTTCTAAAGTCAAACAAGGCGGGGACCTTGCAAGGCCTCAACTCAGGTAAGGACTCGAGGGCGGGACCCAAAAAGTTCGGCGGCCTTTCTGGCGGGGGCTCCCCGGTACACTAATGACCACCCTCCGGAGCTCGGTTCCCCTGCTCCAGGCCGGTGAGACCCTGATAAGATGGGCTGCTGCTTTGGTCAAGTCGGAAAAATCAAGGTCGATTATGGGAACTTATCCAAACCCTTGAGCGTTATGTGGCGACAATATAGCAGAAGTGTTTTTGTGGATTAGAACGCTGCGCGGAGGCCGGGGAGCGGAGATTGAATTTACCACATGCGTCAGGAATGGTAGCGAGTACCTTGGGACCAGAGATTGCCGCGGTCGGTTTTGCATGAGAAGAGAGCGTATGCCCTACATGGCGGTGATACGGCATCCACCTCCCATGCCCGATTGTCTGAGGGGTCTTGGACATGAGCTACTTTGAAATACGGGAGTGGGTGGTCTTTGGCCCGCGAGAAATTGGTCACCGAGGGGCAATATGCGTGCTCACGAGCCCAATTGAAGAGCCAAATCCTGATTCGGATATGGAAGCTTTCGCGTCGGTCGCCCGGGGAGCAGGAAGAGGACTTTTGGGGCAAGCTTGCTTCCGAGGAAGTTTTAGGGCAGTGTTACGGCTTGGGAGCCACCCCTCTCTACCGCTTCAAGCCTTGGCCGCCAAGATCACAGTGTCCCGAGCCCAGGCAAAGGATAGGGTCTCGAAAGCGAAGCTTCTGTGGTTGTCGGGGTTTTGAAGGCTTTGTGTTTTGGGGGCAGATTTGGTCGCTTTGCGCGAACTGGCCAGGAAGGCTACATTTGAAAACACAAAGCAAATTAGGCCCAGCGGAATGGGTTGGATACGCCTACCATAAGATGGCAATTCGAGTAGAAGCTTTGCGTGGCAAGGCATCCATAAATTCGTAGGTAATGCATATGCGGAATTAAATTCCAATTTTGCCAGGCGGCTTCTAAGTCATCACCGGCATATGAGCCAATTTTTACGAATTGGGGACACCGGTTTGATCAAGGTTAAGCACATTAGGCCCGGTGGAGTGCGGTCGTTCTTAGGCGGCCAAGGCTGGGACCCTTCCCAAAGTCAAACAAGGCGGGGACCTTGCAAGGCCTCCTCACGGGAGGGAAACAGGACCAGAGGCGGGGACCCAAAAAGTTCACGAAGCGGCCTTTCTGGCGGCGCTCCCGAGAACATGCCGGTAGCCAACCACCCTCTTGAAGCTCGGTTCCCCTATCCAGGCAGATTTGAATCCTGGATTCATAGGCCTGCCGGTCAAGTCCAAAAATCAAAAGATTGGTCGAGGGGGAACTTATCAAGCCGCCAGGCGTCTGCCCGGGAATGAAGATAAATATTATAGAGAAAAGCTAGCTCCCTCACGAATTGTTGTGGCGGAGGATAAGGCTGGACAACTAGTGGCAGAACATACAGCGGTCGATTATTGGCCCATATCGATGGGTCAATAATCGATGAATCCCTTTCTTGAGGGGGCATGTTTGAGATTAAAGTTAAAGCATATATGAGTGATGAAAAATTTTCTGGAATGATCTTGACACAAGATTGAAATACCTTGGCTCTGCATAATTCATTCTCGAGAGCATAGCTCATCACAGCTTGCTACCATGTGCCTGAGAGATGCAAGGCATAGGGATGTAAATACCACATGATTTATGTGCATTGGCCATTAGGGTCGAACATGCTCACAAGCTCAAATTTGCCATGGGCTCAAACATGCGACCATGCTCAAACCGCGACACATAGCCAAACATGCCACCCGAAAACCAAGCATTGCCTCCTTAGGATTGAACATGCGCGGCATGCCCTAGGCTAAAATGCCACCTACACTCAAACTGCCACAGCACCGCATTGGCTCAAACACATACACATAGCGTGCCCGCAGAAACCAAACATGCCACGCAAGAGCTCCGAAACATGTCACCCAGGAGGCTCAAACATGAGGCGTGAAGCTCAAACATGCCACCCTAGGCTCAAAACATGTCATATAACAGCTACCCGCAGAAATTTTGAGAAACATGCCATCCTAGGCTCAAAGATGCCACATGGACTCATTAAACCGTCACATAGGCATGTTTGAGCCTTACAGCTATCCATCCCTAGGCTCAAACGTACTAGCGTGCATGAAGGCTGAAACATGCCATCTAAGCTTCAAACATATCCCGCGAGGCTCAAACATGCCACCCGAGGGCTCAAAATGACAAGTGGCTCCAAACGCGCATGCCGCCCGAGGCTCAAACATCCGTTAACATTTGTAAGTAGTAGCAATAGAAGATTGGATAAATCTAGAATATGAATTTATTTGCATACATAGCTTGGAGCAATGTCTAAATTAGGCAGGGACAGCTTGCATCATAAAAAGCGGGCACCCAAAAATTAAAAGTCAAGCGTCGCTATAACAAAACAGCAGTATTACCGCGTCGCATCGCGACGTAAAAGCGGAAGTATTATATCACGTTTTTGAAGTGCGTCCCATGCGCCATGCGGCGTCTAGACACTTTCTACCAGACGCGGCACTTGAATTAAGGTTTCACAAGGAAGCGAAGACATCGACTTTTTGGGCGATTTCCGGTGCTAAAGGCTTGATCGACTTGCAAGAACTATTCTTAAGGTTAGTACATCATGGTTTTTAGATTGAATAGGTTTTTGGATCGAATCCTTGGCTAGACTTCAAATTTTTTTGTCCCCTTTCCTTTCTCTTCTTCTTTGTTCTTCATTATTTTTCTTCCTCATTCTTTCTTCCATGCTTCTATACTTCCCATATTCTTTCTTTCCTCATTTCTTCCTCATTTCTTTCTCATGCTTTCTCATTTCTTTTCTCATTCTCATTTCTTTCCAATGCTTTCTCATTTCCATTCTTTCCCCTCCCTTCCCTTATTTCATCCTTCTCTTCCCTTCCTTCTCTTCCCTTCCTTCTTTTATTGTTTCTTATTCTTCATTCTTTTTCATTTCTTCCTCACTTTCCCTTCGATCATTTTATTTCCCTTCCCTTATTTCTTCCTTCCATTCCATTCTATTCCCTTCCCTTCTCTTATTTCTTCTTTTTTTCTTCATTCTTTTTTCTTTCTTCTCTTATTTCTTCTCTATTATATCCTTATTTCTTCCCTTCTATTCTCTTATTTCTTCCTCTTGTTTTATTTCTATCTCTTGTTTCCTATTTCTTCCTCTCTCTTTTTTTTCTTTCTTCTTCGATCTTTTTCTTCTTTGTTCTTATTCTTCTAACGCTTTATTACTTTTGTTGCAGCTTTCTATTACGATTTGGACCCGATAGGATCTTGTGTACGCATGTTCTTCTTTGGGTAAGTTCATCACACTTGCATTTTATTTTTATAGTTTTAAGTAGGTTAAAAAAAATTGATGGAGTGGTTTGTTCAAGAGCCTGGTCGAAGCTCCACTTTAGAGTGGAAGGACGTATACTACGGATTGAGATCCATGTTCACTAGAATCATCATATTTTTCCTAGGTTAAGAATTTGGCTTGTTCAAGGGAATGCGATTATTTCCACCTAGAGTGGAAGGACGGTGTCAGGATTAAGAGTCCACTTTTCTTCTCATTCTTAGGTAGGGGTTGCTATGGCAGGACATGAATTAGGCTCCTGCAGTGGGGAGGACCAAGTGTTGAGCCTTAGTTCACATTTATTAATGGAGTTTTGGGTACTTGGGGGTAGGCTAGGGCAGGACATGAAAGTCACAGGCTCCACCATGAGTGGAGGACCCAGGATATTCAGCCCCTAGTCCCTTATTATTTTTAGATAGGGTGGCTAGAGAAGGGCATAATTAGAGGCTCCACCACCATGGAGTGGGGAGGACGGGTATTAGGGTCACTGTCCAATAATTCTGGCTAATCCGGCCACGATCCAACCTATTCTATCTAGCCTATTCCATCGGTCAAAGCCTCCTCTGTTATCTAGCTAAATCACAACTTTTTGATCCGACTATCTAACCTATTTAGTTTTTCTTTTTCTTTTTGTACTTACCTTTTTTTTTTTTGGTTGGGGGTGAGGAGGCGATGCGCGTGGCAGTAGCGCCCTTTTGCAATTTGATTATATGAAATAATACATATAACCGATAAGTATTAGTAGCCATAGGGCATGTGCAAATATGATTATAGAGATCGCATACATGTTTTGATTGTAGTATCATGTTGCATTTACTTTGTACATGCTTGGTTTTGTATTTATTTTTGTTTTGTTTGCCAGGCATAAAAATGGCTGCATTAAGGCCAGTGCTTGAGTAAGTGAAGTAGCATACTCATCGATCAAATATGCTTGCTTATGAACCGTCCCGGACCAGAGCATATGCAAAGCGATGAAAGCAGATACTTGGTTTTGTAGCGTCGATTGAGAAAGAATGTGGAGTCACGAATTATATGCGAGGTGGCGAGCATGAGATGCAGATTGCAAGATATGATGAGAAGAACTTGCGGAAGTCTTGGGTTGGCAATCTGAGGCGAGTGGGGGCCTTTACTTAAGTATAAAAGTGCTGCCACTTATAGGCCCCGCGCTAAAATATGCGTGGGGCCGATGGGCTAATTAGGTAAGCGAGAGTGAAAAGGTGAACACAAAGATGCTTAAGATGGCGATACTTGATCTCCAAAAGATGAGAACGAGGGTAGAAAGAAGTTAGATAGTCTTATCCATGGTAGAGACTCTATTGAGTGGGGCTTAGATTATCATTGCATGCTCATGATAAATGTCTTTGCATTTATTGATAACATTCTTGTGGATGCTATATAGCGTTGTAAAGTGCATTGGTAGTAAACAACGCCTTGCCAGAAATCCAGATCTTAGGAACCTTGTACTTTAATGCATATGACTATTATCTTGGCATTGTGTGGAGACACCAAGATAGAAGCGCATCACTGGATTGTTGGGTGACAAGGTATATCCATTTCAGAGCCCAAGTCAGCCTTGGCCACACTTATGACTATTCCACTGAGGTCTTTTTGTGGAGATGAGGCAGGGGACCTAATTGAATCTTGCAGGCTGTGAATGGAAGAGGAACCCTTTCTGGGGAGTACTTGACCCATATTAGAGCCAATTCTCTTCTTATAGGAGACCGGTCAAAATGCGATACATAGTGCTCCAGAAGGGGTGATCCGCCAGAGATAGTCTTGGTGGAAAGACAAGATGAGACTACCGTGTACAAATCACGTCCCAAAGAAATAGCTCTTGCTTTCTTTGCAAAAGAGTCCCCATGCCATCAAACTTCAGGTTGGACACACACCCAAAGCTCAATTGCGAGGTCAAACTCCATTTGGTGACTCCCTTAAAGAAAATGTGTGGGTGGCTATTGGTGATTGGGACCGCGACCCTCGTTTTTTTTGCAAGGGCTTGAATGCCCCAGTTGAAGAACCATTATATGCTACAAGATGGAATGAGTGCGATATCGCTTGGTGGGAGAAAGAGGATTTTTACAACATCATCAGGATAGCCGAGCATCATGGGGGCCGCGAGATATGGGCATATATATTCAGGAAAGCTACATTCACGAGATGCTCATTGATGATTTTATGCAGAACAATCGCGACATGAGTTGTGTGTGTTAAGATAACTTAAGCTGATCGATACTCTAGCACATTGGACATCATCAACATATGAAGGTCAAATGATGATGGATAGAACGGTACACATGGATCGGCCATCTATTGTTAAGCGTCATGCGTGTGTTCAAAGCAGCGAGAGGCTTTTCTTACGACCATAGTTGTGAGAGAGAGAGAGCGACATATGAAGTGTGGTGATCCACTTGAGATAGCTAAGCTCTTTTGTTAAATGCTTTAAAGAAGTGATTAATATAATTTTGACTTCTTTATTTGAGGCTTGTTGCAACAAATAAATGTTTTTTTATTGAAAATTATTAATGGAAAAGTAATTTATTAATAGAAAAATTATTATTAATGGTAAATAAATTATGTATATTATAATGTTATCACAGTAATTCACGGATTAGGATCGGCCCTACCGTCACGGCGACCTGAAGAATAAACACAACTAGATCAAAGGGTCAAACAAAGCCCCTTTTTTTGCATCTTGATCTCCTTTTTTTTAGAAGGGTCAAAAGAGGCACGTTTTTTTCTGAAGCCACGAAATCCCATTGTTGCCACAATTTTGAGCTTAGCTGGCGAGGATCCGATCTGATAAAGGCAAAAAGGCTTGGGATTTTTTCTTACCTCGAGGTAGTGAGTTTCTAGAAGCGGGTTACGGCACTTGACTAAAAAGCTATCCCGAGGCCCGATTTATTTGTGAGCTCACGGGCCCTCGTCAATTTAATGGATTTAAGATTTTTCTGCTATGGCATGGCTAGGTTTTGTTCCATCATTACTGTTCTACGGTGGAGTGCTTCATTGATTCCCGAGTTTAGGAACAGAATCCGGAACCGATTCGTCTATTGTTCTTGGTTCAACTCCCACGGCAATGGGAGTCATCGAGGGCCTTTCGGACATTCAAACTCTCACGTTCTGCTTGGTAGGCGGGTTTCTTTCCACATTAAAAGGCATTGATTGTTGGATCTGGTCGGTTATACGAAGAAGCCTTAGTACATTGGGTTTTCAAAATGGAGAGGCTAAATTTCTTCGGTAGGCATAGAATCCGATTGAATATGTTTTCCCGAAGAAGCGTCCAAAATGGCGATGCGACACACTCGAGGAGTTAACTGACATAACAAGGGGATGGCGGTAGGGGGCTATGGTTTGGGGTTTCGTTGATGTAGGCTGTTGCTGAACCGATAACATGGCCGTTGAACAGCGTTTAGGGTTTCAAGCAGGTGAGCATGGAATTTGTTTTGAGTCGATGATTACGGATTGTTTATTACTTTTTGAGAAACTTCAGAAGCTTTTAGGGGTGTCCCCTAATTTGGAAAACGAGAATCTTTTAAGTGAAGAAGCACTTATCACAGGGTTTTGATCCTCGAAGGTAGAGCAGGTTATGGATCTGCTTGGCCATATCTGCGGTTGTATATAATTTCCCTCTTTGGTATGTTGTTCTTGTCCCTGGTGGTAAAGGTTCATGTTTCTTTGATTTAAATATGGCAGGATCTTATTTAAAATGGAGCCAAGCCCTTCTCTAGCTGGCATTATGGCATAGCTTTCTTTTTTAGGTTGCAATCTCGTTCGACTCTATTTGAAGAACTTAAGAGTATATAATATGGCGAGGAAGCGAGGAAATCAACTAATAAAAACAATGCATAGCTATGGCTTGATGCGATGCGGCTTTAGGTTTAATTTTGAGCCTGTCTTACGTACCCATTGAGTGCTCGAGCAAGGGAGGAAAAAGGACCATAGGTACAGGGGCATATCACGGAGCCTACGAGGGCGCATAAGCATCAGCTTCGGTATTTACTCGCCATTAACATAACTTTCGGTTTCTACTCGGCTTCATTCTCCAAGGATTTACAAATTACGGAGAGCTGGCAGATTACCTTGATGCAAAGATGCAAGAACATGAGTAAGATGTCAATGCATTTAGGCAGCTGTAAAATGCCTTTTACGTATTGCATGCGGCTTTACCATCTTTTTTCTATAAATACATTGCACTTTCTTATCACAAATATATATTACGTTTGCCATGTCGGTATGTGAATTTCCATTTGCTCATCTTTTATGGTTAGAATTATTTCACGAGGTTGCGGCGGAGGGTGTGTGAGGAAATAGGCGGTGTTACAAATTTATTTTGTAGCTTAAAAATATATAAGTTATGTTGGTAAAGCTATGCAGATTAAACATCTTGCTCTGCGTTTTTCTTTCTAATACGTTTTATAGCATTGTTTGTTTTTGAAAAGATTTTTGACATTTTGTTCCTTAGGAGTAACTATTGCCCATTTTCCTCAAGCTGGAAGTAACTCAAATAATGACATTAGTGCAGCAAGGTCTATTTTGCTCCTTATTTCGCTGATTGAGGCTAAAACCATTTTGATGGTGCCATGCACTTCAAATCCATCATTTGTGATTACCAACCTTCCCAATACATGCAGGCTTTCATAGGCATTGAGTTGTTGCTCCATTTCCTTTAGATCAAGCTGAGTCACCGGAAAGAAGTCATAACATTTTGGTTGTCTTGGCGGTTATTTTGCTTTCGGAAAAATTGCGTAAATAACTAATCTGACTCTTTAGATTCGAGGTATGATAGCTGGCACATTGGCATTGGATATAATATTAAATTATAGGCTGATTTAACCCAGCTCATACAGAGCACCTTCAATAGTTAAAATACTCCATCTTAAGCATTTAATTTAAGTTTCATGGGAATTCAAGGTAAGGTGTTCATGGAATCCTACATTTTGACTATCTTTTATGACGGATGGACCATGTATTTGTTTTAAGAAGCTAGACTGAATTGGTACATCACGACTCGAAAATTTTATTGAAGTTTGCTTGATGGCTTAAGTTGGAGTGATGGAATCTGATCCTTTTGTTGAAATGATGGAGATAATGTAAGTAACAAGTTATGTATGACATTTACAAAATATGAGAAATCATTGGAAGCTCAGCGGCTAGATCTATATAGGTGCAAATGTCTTTCTTGATGCTTGATGGATTCTAGAAACACGTACTCATGGCATGTACTTCTTTGCATTGGATCAATATTACTTCTTTGCATTGGATCAATACGGATAGATGATGCACAAAGGAGAAGAGATGCAATGGATCGCGATTGACAATAAGAAGCACGAAAATATGTTCATCTTTGGTTTAAAGGCTCTCGCGAGGCGCCTAAGATAAATAAGATCAAAGATGGTTGGCCCGGTTGCGAGAGCTTTGCAGGTGTATGTCCTTGACAGAGCGGACATCTCTTTACCAAAATTAGCCGAACTTTGGTCGCGTTTGTTCAAAAGCGACATGAATCTATTTTTAAGTAAGAAAAGAGACAATATTTTGCCACAAGGGCCAGGCCAAATTAATTTACTATGTTTTTCATAGTCTCACTTAGTGAAATGATCTATCTAGACTTGCAGTCACAGCATTAATAATGTATATCAATATTCATGTTAGATCTTTCTTCGTTGTTGATAAATTGTTAGTATAGAATTAAAATGAAAAGGACTACATTATTTAGAGTGTAATTGACAATTTTGGATAAGCATGAATTTTGGATCAATGGGATGAATGTGTTGCCATTGATATGATTTGATGTCTTTGCCCAAAATCGGGGCGATCTGAGATAGTTTGACATAGATCGAAATTTTGGAAATGTCCTTTTTAATATGCTAATCTGGCACTTTAAAATCTTGGGCGTTGCCCAATAATTAAACTTCCATACCTTGGGTCATTGAGATCAATAAGCTTGCTAAAAGAAAGGCCCACATCGGAGATATCTTGAAATGCTTGCCAAGGAAGAGATGTCTTTAACATTCTGAGGACATGTACTTGATGTATGTCCCTGGTAAGGTATACCTTAGGTGAACTGCTCCTTTAACGAGGAAACCATTCCAAGGACATGCATGATCAAAACATTTCTGAGGCTCCCAACTTATGCCACGACCTTGTTGAGCATCGTCTAGTCCTATATAATAATATTATAGGGTGTGTCCAGTTGTGCATTCTTAAGCCCTAAATCGGCGGTTAGATTTGAGTTAACTAATGGTTTAATTGGGCCGAGGATTTGATTAGCAGCTGTTACGAGAAGAACATAAGCGAGGGGAAACCGCAAACAAAGGGTTTTGCTTCTTGCATCTTGGGTCTCTTGAAACTACTTCAGGCTTCAACCTAAGGTAAGATTCATCCTGAATGGCCTCGGGGCTGAAGCTTAAATCGGGTTGGAGCAGAAGCAATGGCGGTCCTTTCCATCACGGATGGAAGCTATTTGAGATCTAGTGAGACCTCATTTGCTTCATGAAGAAGCCAAATGACCTTATTTTGTAAAATCTGACTAACTGTGCGATGCGAGGAGTGAGCTCTACGGGTAGTTCTTGACTGCAGTACTAAATATTAAACTTCATAATACACATGGTTTATGTGTTTCAATTGAAGTACATCTTTGTAGGTGGATTGGTAGAGGCCTCATGCAACCATGCCTGCAATGGTTTTCAGCGAGGCACAGGTTTCCTCTCAAATGATGTAAGGTATTGAACTATAGCCATTTTGAGGTTGGAGAAAACTCCAAGAAGGTTTGACTGGTTCCATCCATTTCCATCCTGCATCCTTGCTCTCTTCCATCAAGTGATGAAAACAAAACATTCTCAACACAAGGGCACTTTTTTTAGCAGGGATAAAGCTGAAAATGATGGGCAAACATGATTCGATGTATATGAATCCATTGCTTTATGATGTAAAAAGGTGGGTTGAGGGTTGTGTCAGGATTTATATTGGGTTACGTATTTTGTGTTGTAGAGTTGGCATTTGACGGAATGCTTGATGCAGCCCAGGAAGGGAGCAAATGGAGACGCCCCATTCTGTTGTTCAGCTAATAGTCTTCCCAATCTTTGCAGTGGCGCTTCACGCTATGCCGGAGATGCCAGAGGAATGTTGTTTTGATGGTAAAGCTCAAAAACCCAAATATACATTTCCTATTTGCACTTTCATCCTCCACACATTGATTTGTCCCTTACTCCCATTTAGAGCAAATGGGTGGAGTTATACCCCTAGCATAAACAACTACCTTGGAAATGGCATCCCGGGGAAGCTGGGGATGGAGAAGTTGGTAGGCTATTGAAGTTTTAAATTAGTATATCGTTTGTATTGTAATGGCGTTGTTAAGCAACTGGCGGGGAATGAGATGCATGGGGCTTGAACAGTATCACACCATTTGTTAACAATATGTGGAATTGTGTCAAGCTGAGGGCAGTATCCTTATTGTTTCATACTAGAAATTTGTACTTTACTGAAATCTTGCCAATAGAGAGTAGTAACAAAATTGTTACGTATTCGGCTCATGTAGAGATTTGGTACTTTTTAAAGATTTTGCACTAGATTTGCGAGAAGGAGGCAAAAGTTGACCTTCTGATCCCGATCCAATACATGGTATTTTTCCCATTGCTACTTTTCACATTTCGGTTGGAGGCAATTGGGTAGGGAGCCACTTAATTGTCGTGACGAGGCTATGGGTCTGCGTCGGCGATCTAATTTTCAGTTTCGTCGACCCTCAGATTATGGTATTGCGGCTGTCAGGTTTGATGATCATTTCTGGCTGGTTTGATGACCTCCAAGTTTCTATGATGTGGCTTATCTGGCGATAAGCCATGTGACACAATCTAGGGTTTGATGATAGCACGCAGTAAGTTTGTGGCTAAAGTACGTGGCATAATTTAGGGTTGATTGTATGGCATGATACGAGGGTGCACGAATGTGCCAGCACAACCCTAGAGTTTGATATGCACCCCATACATAAATGCGATAATATAGTTAGGCGTGGGTGCAAGTAGTCACCTAGTTCTCTCTTCCTTTGTCTCGCTAGTTCGCAGGTTGCATGTTCAAATTAATATAGTCATGGCCAGGCTCAATGTGGCGGGTGCTTTTCTCATTGTGGCCATCTCTTTTTATACTGATGCGATATTAGGTGGCATCGTATTAATACGCCCCCCTCAGGAAGCCCCAATCACGGTACTTGATAGTAGCCTTGGGGGCTCATTAGTAGTACATTTAGAGGCGTAAAGTATATTTATGATGGTACTAGTTTTGTAGGTATCATCCTATTATTACAACCCACAACACATAACTACCATTGACATTAATTAACAACAAAGGTGAGTTATTTGTTTAAATTAAAATGCATAGGCACATTTTGGTTTTACGGGTTGCAAGGGGGTGACTCAGGATAAGTACATTGGATAGGCATATTCACCTTATTCCTTAATCCTACTGCAGATGCGTGGGATTCATCGTTTGTGGGGTATGCAAGTACAAAATTTGCTATATTGTATAAATAAGATTATGTAAAATACTATAAGATTTTAGGAATACTATATGGTGTTTACGTTTTATGCGTGCAAAATACAATTATAGAGACTCTCACCGGCGCCCCTCACGATCACCCTCAGGTAATGAATATACACCCAAACGAGGGGTTTAAGAATTTTAATTTAAATGTGGTGAGTTTGTGCGTTTGTGACAATTCATATCAATAATCGTTATCAATGGAATTTATTCTATTCGAGAGGGTTTATTTTTATATGTTGGATGTTAATGGTTTGTGTTACTTGAAATTTTTAGCCTTAGAGGCATAGGAAATCACCCCCTCCGTTGTGACAAAATTTTGGAATTCGGCGGAAAAAACTAAATTCATTTGAGGCTTTCATCACGCATGGCTTTTGATTTAATCCTGATAAACAAATAGAACATAAGTAAAAGTTACCATAAAATAAGTGATTAGTCAGTATTACGAAAGTCATAAACTTTTAGCAGCACCGCTTTGTATTTTCAAGCGGAATTTACTTAGTGACCTTTTGGCTCATGATTCTTGTGAACGAGAAACCAAAGTGGGAAACTTTTTACGCTTGTTATACAAGGATCTAGGCTTTCCAATAGCGCCTCAAAATCTAAAATAGAACATAAATTTTTTTGCAAGCTTCATTAGGAATGAGCCATAAAACAATATCAATAAGCGCCAATCACAGCCATTATCCCGGTGGTAGGATGTGAAAGCCTACAAACCCGGCCGAAAAATTTGCTGGGCTTAGCATAGATAACTTAACCAAAACATATCCATATCATACTGCTTATCAAAAGATGGCGGAGAAGAGCTTTCCAAGCATAATAAAGTCATCTCAGGGAGCTTTGGATCAAAAGTTATGATAAGAAATGTGTTGGCGCACTGCATCTCGCCATGACCTTCATGTGCCTTCCATTATGCACCACCGCTAAAAGGGGCTTTTGTTGTGAGCCATTGGTTATTGACCATTATTATATGCATGCGCACAAAGAGACTTGTTGTGGCCGTTGGTTATTACCATTATGCGCCGCTGAAAAAGGCTTTTGTTTGGCAGGCGATTTGGTTCCCCATTGACCATTGTCGCCCTGCGCGCATAAAAAGGGGCGTGGTTGTTGACCATTGGAAAAAAAGGCTAAAATCAATGGATTCGAGGAAATGGTGCACTCTAGATCCATCGCAGCGTTAGTACATCCGTTTGAATACATCACAAAATCATGAGGAAAACCTTAGTGAAAGCGTCTGAAAACAAAGCGGTATTATGCTACATGTGAATGTTTCTCTCATAATTTCTTTTGACCCACAGTGTTCTAGTTTTTATAAAAACGTTAATGGTATTACAATAGGGAGGATGGCCGAGAGAAGGTGACTAGTATATATATATGCTTTCACCAGTCTAATTGGTATAAAGGTTTGTGGGTTTTCAACATTGTAGAGGAAGGGAAGGTTAGAGGAAACTAGGAGGAGGACTCCCGCGAGGTAGGGGCAATCATCGTGTTCAAGTAGCCAACCTCTACCACGTATAAAACTAGCAGTTTGGGTGATAAGATAGCCTTTAAAAATAGTAAATGGATTGTTTTTCATTGATATTTGTGCCTTACAAACCCGCCAGCCACTCCACAGCCTTCCTACTTAAGCATGTTTCCCAGCGAGGGAACAAGTGAAGGCATATTTGGCAAACGCAGGTTAGGCAGCCTCCCGAATTTTTCCATTCTGGCTTTATCGACATAGTGTTGACTATAGCTTTGATTCATAGGCCTCCACGTTCTCGTATAGGAGGTCATTGAACCTCAAAATATGGACTCGAATCCCTACGCATTGAAGCGGTCGGGAATTTTTACGGTGCAAGGAACTTGGAGGAGATTTCCAGCGGGTAAATATATCCATTAGATACCAAACATTTCTTTGGTTCGCGACATGTTAAAGATGCTCATTCTCATTGGTACAGTGAGGTAGTGGAGCAGCAGGACTCCACGAGAGTTCAAGAGGCGGCAATGATATGAATCACCGGACTTATTGGGTTAGGGATCCCAAAGGACAACGTGAATCGCCCTAACTTGGGAGGTAGGATCGATGGCGTCGTGTCTTGAAGGAGAGCGTCCGTTTCCTTTGTTTGGATCACGTGTCGGTGACATTGGCCCACGGTATACCCAGACTATCATAATAATGGCAGTTTTTAGTAGGGTTTTGTATGAACATATTATTTAAGATATCAAGCCTCAAATATTAGTTCTTTACCGTATCTAAATTTGTTGGCATTCCATTCTCTTCACTTAAAATAAATTGTAAAGTGCTCAAAAAGTTTCCTATCGGGGCCGGGATATGTATATTGATGGTAGAACATAGCTGCTTTGCTTATACCCCCACCATTTATGCCCAGGGGACAGTCTTCTAGAAGGATGGCTTCGGGAAGTGTCTTTTATATACTGAGGGATCTTTGAGTTTGAAACAATATCTCTTTGTTTTATAGCCTCGGCCGGTCTAGGAGTAACAAGCTTTATGACCATACAATAGAGGAAGCGTTAAAATCAAATGAAAGGTGCTTTAGGAGATAGAAAAGCAAAACTTTAACGAAAAGGAGGTACATGACCCTGATAAGTAGTCTTATTTTATTTTTAATATTGTGTTGATCCATGGGTTTATATCAAAAGGCAAAGTGATTTGATAAATTGAAGTGGTCAAAGTCTAAACACTTAATCTCCATAAGGAAGATGTCAAGGAGTAATTTTTAATCGGTAGTATTGCGTGGGAATTCGCGTGAGCGATGCAAAGGATCCAGCGAAGAAACACTCTGAGCGAGCGCAAAGCAACTTCAAGTAAATGAATTCCGGAGTCTCCGCCCGGGCTCCGTGATGGGAAGGGTTTCACCATAGATTAAGTAAGAGCTATAAACTAGGTCACATTAATTTTTAGCGAGAACTTTAAATGTCATTGGCTAATACCTCATCATATTGTCATAGTCTCTTGGCTATGCCGGGTTTCCCCTACTTGAGGACCGTAAATATAGCCACTACTGCATTGGAGCTATTTATCTATATCAGCAGGTTATCTGAAGAGAACTATCATTGCGGGGATGCCAATGTACATTGTAATTATTGTAATTCTATGAACTAGATTAATACCATATTCATACATTTTTTATAGGAAGCGATGGAACACATGAATCAAGCCTTAAGCGAGGGGGCTGGCCTTGGGGGCGAGGGAATTGAGGGGCGTCCCGAACTTTAGCCATCGTCGCGAACCTCAACAAGATGAAGGCTGAGAAAGCGTCCTCGAAACCACTTACCGGATAGCGAATCCGCGATACGATAGAGATTAGCTCTAGGCTAAAGGGTGGATACTCCCCTTACGCGAGTCTTTTGTGATTATTTAAAAGAAATGTAAATCTGATACGATTTTCAATTAAAAAGATGGCAGCATGCCTTTTGCCTCTTCATATTGTAATTATCTAAACAATTCATTCATTTTTATTTTTATTTTTTACGCATGGCGTCATGCGATGCTCGTATTTTATTTAATTTTTAATTAATAATAAAATATATTTATATAAATATTTATGCGCATGCGACGTCCCCAGTATGCGTCGCATGTGGCGATCTACCGGAAAATTACGGGTGCATCGAGAGTCATATGCAGTCCGTTGAGTGCACGTCTAAGTCGCGTCGAGTCACGTTTGTAGGCGTGCGCATCGCATTCAAGCACCACGCCACACCGCGATGTGTCTCTAGCGTGTACATGTCGCGTGCATTGTCCGCGTGGCCGGGGCGTCGCGCCAGGCGTGACCGGTCATGCGCTTATAGACGTTGCTAATTGACCTTTCTCTTGTTGTATCACTTATAATCAGGTGAGAATAACCAAATTGACGACACAAGGCTTATCATTGAAAGAGTAGTATTATACTTGGGGTATATATACCATAATATAGAGCCGGAGCTATAAATGGGTTTCATGGTGGAAATGCAACTTAATGTCATTTGTATATCTATATACAGGAAGCCTTGGATTAGGAAAGCGTTCCCTCCTAAAAGGATTATTTCTGTTGGATTGTGAACAAACCTGTCAAGAATCATTCCTGGCCTCCAGTTTCCCACAAAATTGGAATGATTCGGTGAAGATATGAGCTCCGGCTTCGATTTGAACCAAGCTGGTGCTTCCTAAACACCTCAAGCTAGTGCTTCAACACCTTAGCCGTAGATCTTGGAAATAGAGAAGATTTTTATGCACCTTTAGCAATCATACCATCACCAACCGTACTCCAAAGAAAATGAATTCGTCTCGGATTCCTTTTTAGAGGATACTAAATAACATGTTGCAAAAAAACATGGCCCAGGAAAAAATGCGGATGGCTTTTTTTTCCTTTCTTGATAGATTATAGAAGTGATCATAATGTATAATCGGGAAAAATTGGCCTGTCGTTGCACTTGGCCACTCTTTTCTTTGGCTATTTGACGGGGAGCTTATTACTTGGGAGGTATTGTTTGTCTTTGTTTTTAAGTGGTATACCAACAAAAGGGTCTCCAGCTATGCAAGTGCATGGAGATGGTGATGATACAGCCGTTGGTGCAATATTCAGGTTATTCTAGGTACATATTGCAGTGACTACTGGCTAGTGGGTTAGGTGCAAATGACTGGAGCAGGTGCAAATAAGGGTTCTAGATCTACTCTTACATCTGGACTATTATTTCATTCTAGTGCTCTCTACAATTGCACAAGGTTTAGCATCTAGAGATAGAAAGAGAGACCTAAAAACGTTGTCGCTAGGAAATTTTAAGCTCTACTGGTATTTTTTTATACCACACATTCTTCACCATCGGCCTTCCGGTTTATATCATCATCATGGGGTTCATGAGTCAACGCATTTTATGCCTACCTCCGGCCATAATTGGCTTGTAAGACATCATATTTCTTGAGGATACACCGCGCTTTGTTTTTCTTGTGCGGTAATTATGGCTGAGAACTGCGCATGCGGCATGATTTGAAGAAAAATGGAACTCAAGTATATCTGGCGGGATCAAGTTTAATGTGGCGAAGGTAGATATGGCTATTACTCCATCACCATTACTGCGCCATCGATCCGTTGATGGGCATGGGTTCTCGAATCCATGCCCCATTCATGAGGCTGACGGATCTCATCGCGAGCAGCTATGGGGATATCAATGCTACTTCCCATGCCATACCAAATCGCGTGCTTTTGCAACACATGGCAGGTACCTGCGGAAGTCACTTGATCGTACAATATCGCCTTTGCAGAAATGGATGGATTCGAACAGATCGTTCAGCTTCAGCAGGGCGGTGAAATGCCTTGCTCTCGAAGAAATTCCCGCTGGATGAGAATTTGAGAAATCCCCTTCTACCCGTACCCTTTGGATCCTTCCCCTTCTACTGCTACTACTTGGTGCGTCGGGTTGGGAATGGCAAACATGATGCGTCAGGAGGTGGAAGGTAGCTTTCAATTCTTGGCTTTTCAATTATTTTTGAAAAACCACATGCTTGATGAGTATTTGACTTTCAAATCCTCCCCGAATTTAGGAATCCTCCTCAGGGCCGTTTCGAGAAAGGTTTGATATGGGAAAGAAAATCACCACCACGATCCCAAGAGTAGCTCTGTTCTTTGTTCCTTGCTACTCTTCAACTAACGAGTTTGAACTTCATCAGCAGGCGAATTATCGGGGTTTTATACCACATTTTACAGCAAAGCAGTCTCCGGTCAAGAGAGTGGACATGCAGAAGTGGCGTTGAGCGAGCATTTTCATCACGAAGATCGTGAGGTAAGTTGTCGGTTAATGTGGTAGTAACCCAATCTCGCAGAAATTTGTGGGGTGGTAGTGAGGTGGTAAGTTTAGGAAGGGAGGTAGTGTTTGGGCGGAGTGATGGTTAATGTGGCCATGATGCATTTTCAGGGCATTGGGGTGATTTTAATAAGTGGTAATGGCTGGCCTTAGATTGTAGTGGTTAATGTGGCCTTTTAGAAGTGAGTTAATGTGGCCATAGTTATTACTTGGGGCACACTAAGTTCAATTTAATTTGGCAAAAGGGAGGTGGTGGTCTATATGGCCTTTGGTGGTGGTTAATGTGGCCTTAGTTAGTAGTGGTGGTTAATGTGGACTTAGTTAGTAATAGTGGTTAATGTGGCCCTATTATGCAAGTTAGTTAATAGCTTGTTAGTGCATATATGTTTGAATGTTTCACCTGATGAGTGAAGTGTAGTTTTTGTTTAGCTACCGGGTGGACCAAAAAGATCTCGCGTACTTGACCTCGTGAAGTAAAGCACCAGACAACCAAAGCTATAGTTGCTGAAGCAAGAGGTTGCGGCCCATCATACTCAAAGGAGCGAGAGGGGTATGAGCATCGAGAGAGGGTGTAGGTGCCATTTCACCGCAAACATTTGCCATTTGGCAAATTGCACCAAATAACCTTTCATGAGATGGGAGCATTGATCTGGAAGGCAAAAGTATCTATCCATGGTGTTAAATGATCCACCGATGCCAAGACCGGGCCGCGATGTAGCTCCACTTGGTTATCCTGAAGAGAAAAGGTGGGCCGGGTAAGTTGATGACGTCACCCCACGAGTATCACGAGCTGAGAGCGTAGGCTCCTAGAAGAGGATGGATCCAGAATAATGTGAAGAATAGGAAGATTCCTTCACATGGATGATCTCTACAATTTATGCAGGAAGATAGCATTGGACATGGATGTTACGAAGGCGTTGCTTTGGAGTGGCAGGATAATGAGTAGGGTACCCGAGAGAATGGGGTGTTCTTGTACGAAGGTGTACCATTTACTCTAGGGATAATCACTCCCTTTGAGATGAAGATTCTCTTAGAACATAGCGCGAGTGATAACAACGGCCCAGGACTCAACTTTGGGAATAAAGCGACCATTGCTGCTCTAGCGCACCTTGCTAGTATCTGATGGCTATTTACGGACACTACATTTTAAGCTCTGATTTCTTAATTAGGTTTTGTTTAGCAACACTATATTACTATTCATAGATCCTTATGTTTTATTTGGGTTGCATCAAATCCAAATGTTAAACTCTATATGTTCTTGACATCTTGTCATGCAATATTTATATTACAACGCTTATTCTCCATAATTAATGATTAAAAAGCACCATTCCCTCCAAAAAAAAAAATTATCACGGAGATGACCATGGAAATGAATTGTACGTTTAAGCAGGGTTTCGTCTAACCCCGAGGCCAGGAAAGAGAGACATCAAGACCTTGGCTCTTTGCATTGAAGAATCACATCCATGGTGTGGATCCCTTGGCAACCCTCTTGTTTTATTGTTGATGATGCCAAAGCGTTAATGCATTGGAGAAAGGTTTGGCCTAGTGCTTAGAATACAATTGTGCATTTGGCATGTGAGGAGAAAAATGCTCTTGAAGCATGTGAAAAGAACAAAGAAGGTTAGAGGGAGATGTTTAAGGACAACTGTACTTTATGTGAGCCCGGATGGAAGATTTGGTAAGGATTATGTGGAGGCTTGTGAGGAGGAAGCTTTGAGGCTATTGGATGAGTTGAGGAGAAATACAAATCTTGGAAGAGGGTTGTTACCATGAGCGAGGACTTGGACTAAGAACATCGCGGCTTGGTCATTTGCTACAGAATTTATCCTCCGCACTAACCCAGGGCAGAAAGTAACGCTGTGGGAAACACATCACAACGAATGAGAGAAAGCTAGGGGTTTGAAGCATGCGCTGAAGGGGAGGATTGATTGGTTGATCTACATGTACCCTTTGTAGATTGGAAACACACACCTTTTGGCAGGGGTTCAAAGGGAAAGAATGAGGGTTTCAAAGTGAATAAAGAGGCAGGAGCACATGATTTTGAGACATCAATTATAAGGGGCATTGTCATTCACGATGAGAACATTAGATGGTTGAACTTCAAGAAGGGAGGCGGTGTGGAGTCAAAATATGGATGCATGGGATGCCGAGAGGTTATTACTTTCTTGTGGATGTGCGACCTTGGTCATCTTGGCGCCTTGGGGTATGAAAGAACATTTGCAAGCAGGTCAAAAGTGATCCAAATGATGGCCAAGTATAGTGAGGGAGGACATTTTAAGGGTTTGTGGAACATTGCATGGTTCCTGGTGGCGGTTTGGAGAACGGGGGCATTTGGAGAGGCATGCGATGATGGTTTTCTTGATAAGGGGCACCACCTGATCGAGGATACTTGCACATTGGTGCAAAGGATTGGAGGATGACAATGGTGAGGAGAAGATTGTACTGAGGATGGCATTGGTGAGGAGAAGATTTCCCCACCCGCGAAATTGAGTAGCATAAATCGCGAGCATGGCCCATTAAGGGAGATATATCTAGTAGCCACGGGGTTGCTTTGAGGCCCGAGATTTCACTCTGCGGGGCTTGGTGCGATTGGAGAGGCTGACCAAACGCAGTGGAACAATTTACTTGATCTACCCATTGTGGGACTTCAATGGAAAAACATTGAGTGAGCGGTTCCATTAGGTGGAGTGTGGGAAGGAGGCAAAAAGAAGCTTGTTGGGTTCTAGTGTGTTTTCATGAGAGTGTGAAGGGCACCTTGAGAGTGAAGGGTGTGGCATATGTTCCATGTCAACATTAATCCTTGGCCACATAAGCTCATATTGTTCAAAGGGGCTAGCATAAAAGTGCTACATGGTTTAAAGTGTTACCATGATTTCACGTTAACCACATCACCCGCCCCGGCCACAGTAACCCAATGGCCCATTACACCATGGTCACATTGAACCTTGGCCACATTAACCTATGCCCACATTAAACCATGGCCGCATTTAACCCATGGCCACATTAACTTGTAATGGCCACATTAAGCCATGGCCACATTAACCTGTGGCCACATCAAACCTCATAATGGTTAATGCTTGAAGCGCTTTTAAGCCTCAGCCACATTAAAGCCATTTTGGTTAATGTGACCACTTTAACCCATAGCCACATTAACCCAAAGTATTAGTGGCTTTTCCTTTAAAGTGTCCATTGTTACCATGATATAAAGTGTAATGGTATTCAATGGATTTGGCACATCGACCGCTAACCTATGGCCACAATAATCCATGGCCACATTAACCCATGGCCCACAGTAACCCTTGGCCACGATAACCCATGGCCACACATTAAACCTTAGTCACGTAACCTATGGCCACATTAAACCATGGCATTAACACGTAGCCCACATTAACTTCCTTAGCCACATTTAAAGCCCATAATGGTTAATGTAATGGCCACTTTCTTTCATAATACATTAAACCACCATTTGGTTAATGTGACCACTTTAGCTCATGGCCGCATTACAACCCAAGTATTATTAGTGGCTTTTTCCTTTAAAGTGTCCATGATCCAA
Source organism: Isoetes taiwanensis (assembly GCA_021234155.1). Taxonomy (NCBI): domain Eukaryota; kingdom Viridiplantae; phylum Streptophyta; class Lycopodiopsida; order Isoetales; family Isoetaceae; genus Isoetes; species Isoetes taiwanensis. Next base: position 13,124,501 of record JAJEKV010000039.1, read on the forward strand.
GGTGTTACCATGATATAAGTCTTGGTATTCAATGGTTGGCACATGGCCACACTAACCTATGGCCACACTTACTAACCTAGCGGCCACACTAACATGGCCACGATAACCTATGGCCACATAACCCTATAAGCCACACTAACCCTATAAATACATTAACCCATTTTGGTTAATGTGGCCGCTAATTAAAAACAATTACAATAGTAGTATACAAATACAATTTCAATAGTAATATAATATAATATATTTCAAGGTAATACAAGGCTAATGGTAATTCAATGCGAAACAACCCGATGGCTATGCGCATGGCCTACTGCACGGGCGGCCTCTCGGCGATAGCGTCGGGAACGCAGAATGGATTCCCACCACAACATGTGGTGAGGAACCATAAAGACTTGCATCCCACCTGCGGCACATCTTTGATGAGGCGCTTCTTCTCAACTAGCGTGTCTCATACGGTTTAACAAAAGAAGGCCGGGATGTTGCCCTCCACGAGGAAGTCCAAAGAAGCCGGCAATTTCTTCAATGTCTTGGCACGGATAATCGCAGCATTTTCAATTCAGCTATCATTTACATAGTCACATTAGGCTATCATTGTCATCTATGTAATCGCGAGAATTTTGGTTCAATTTGATCTCACCTTTCTCCCTCTCTGCGTATAAATGGCATATACAGCAACAAATAAACAATTTATATATGAAGGAAAGAAGCAAATGCTCACTTGGCAAATGTGTGGATCTTTGTTATCCTCGTAAAATTGTTCAACGATCCTCTGGCTCATTCAAGTGTACTACAACATCTTGATAGATGTGAGGCAAGAAGGCGCACTCCCGGCCAATTTGCACGGTCCTCACCATCTTTCTTAGCCGATTCTTGATCTCCACGAAGATTGAAACCCAGTAGATTGGCTTAAACCTAACCCACGACAACATATATACCCTATAGCCCGCAGTTTGTAGTGGCCCGGATTTGTAGGCGTTACACAATGCAACCATGGTCATGTTAAACTGAAAATCTATGGCACATTAGCCTAGCGAGACAATATGGCCACATTAGCGGCGATTCACCCATGTGACGTGCGTGGCAAATAAAATGGCTAATTAAGCGGTATCGATTGGTACATAAGGTTGGAAGGAGCGAAGCGATGGCCGGGGAAGCGCTTGGGAGCGAATATGACCGGTTGAATGAGTGCGAGGGTTGGCGAGGCTCAAAGTGACTTCTCTGAGTACGGTTGGCGGAGTTGCGATTATCGCAGTTTGGCGCTAACGTAAGGAAGTAGCATGGATATCGCATGGGCTGCTCTCGCGCCAACATCGCTGCCCCATGAATGGGGCATGGCGTGGTATATGCCCATCAATGTCGGATCGATGGCGTGCATGGTGATGGGTAGGCGATGGGGCATGGCGAGCCGCCGCCCATCAATGGTCGATGGCGTGCATGGTGATGGAGTGGGGCGATATCGGAGTTCGGCCACATTAACGGATCGCTGCAGGATATCGGTTCCAAGCGCGAAAATGCGGTAGCATTACCTGCAACTCCTAGGTACGTCACTACTTGCTCATAAGGCCGATTAAATCCAAGGCAGATCGCAGCCATTTTACTCCAATTGACTTGGAAGCAGTGCTACTAGGGCACTTTGAGGGGCAATTATGTAGCCGGGAGTTAGAAGTAAACCCTCCGGTCGGAAAATACAGTGCGATTGATTAAACAAGTGGAATGGAGGGAAACCATGCGCGTGAATCGAGGCCTTGATGTGTCGGTCGATTCTTGGCTTAATAGGATCATATACTTGCCTTTGAAGGCAAAGCTAAAGATACAAAATCCCACAGCAAAGCTAGCGACCTGAAATTTATAAAAATGTCAGTAGCCACACATGGGTACATTACCTCTTCCTTGCCATGTTTTCACCCACCAGTTAAGGCCGAGATCATAAAAATGGAACAGCTGTCGAACTCGGGCCACTTTTTCCACGAGATGCGCAAAAATATGGTACGCCATATACAATATACGTGCAATTTGTGACTCAGAAATTTAAAATGAGACACGTAAATTTAAATTTACTTTTCCTTTACATGGTAGTCGTCAAAGATGGCACCACTAAAATACTAGTAAGAAAAGCATGAAAAAATAAAACAACGTCTTTATTTTTAGTTATATAGTATTCAAATAAGACTAAGGTGTCTTATTTTTAGGTGGGGAAATCCCAGGAATAAATAAGACTCAAAATTTGATATCAAACATTAGAACCTAAATAAGACATGTCTTATTTTTATATTGAAAAGTGATTTACTTTTAAGACAATAGGTGGCCAAACATTATTTGGATAATATGTGACTTTTAGAATAAGACTCTGAGTGGAAAAAGGCCTCGAGAATTGTTTAAAATGGATTTTTAGACTCCTACTTTTGTTCAGGTTTCACATGAACCCCAAAGGAAATAAATTGATTTAGATATCTGCTGCAAAAACTAGAGTAGAGCGTATTAGATTAGAGTGCGATGGCCCCATGCATTGAGGGCTCTCTCCTTCTATACTCAGCCTTGAGGGTCTCCATCCTCTTCTTCATAGCCCTTAGGTGAGGGGCTCTCTCCTTCTATCCGCACGTGGGGTCTCCATCCTCTTCTTCAAAGCTTTTTGAGATTTAGAAACAAACATGGCAAATTCTTACATCCCCAAAAGCCACTTCCAAGTAGCTTTCACATGAGAATTCTTACATCCCAAAGCCCTTCAAAATAGCTTTCAAAATAGCTTTCACACCTGTTGGTGTCCATGTCATAAGCGAGAGATGGGAAAGAGAAATTCTGACAACTTTTATTAGGACTACCCCGAAGCCATTGCACTTGCACGCGTAAATGATGGTAATTAGAACTTTGTTAATATTACCACCGAAACCGTCTTCCACTTCGTGATTTTTGATCTTAGTGCACAATATATGTTATATAAGGGAGGGAGGGGTAGGCAGTAAAGGGTCCATGCACGAAGAGGCAACTCCACCCTAAATATCATACAACAAAAATTAACAGAAGGTTCCTCGATTTTTTTTTTGACATTTGGCAGAAGGTTCCTCGAATTTTTTTTTTTGACATTTGACATCCATGCATCAAAGCATCAAAAAATATTGAAGAATAAAATCAAAGAAAGAATTACTTATGAATAGTGTGGAAACTATATGATAATGAGTTGACCCGTCAAACCTTTGAAAAGTGCGTGAAGGTTGTGGAAAAGAGAATATCCGGATTTTCCTCCATCACGGGTAAGGATCAAACAACATAGAGGATTAAGCGATATAAGTCAGCTAAATAAAACATTGTAATCATTCACAAGTGCTCCTTTTGGAATAAGTACCTGTTCGATTTGATATGAAGAACCTGTTCATTTTAAGACGTGAAATTCCAAAGCACAATCTTCTCCCATACAAAAGCATCTAATGCAAGGCAAATATTAAATGGATGGCCACTTTAAGACTAGTTTAAAACTTGCATAAATGTCAAAGCACAAGACCAAACTAAACAAAATATGGCGGATTAAACCCTAAACTAAACAGAAACCACAAGGCTTCCAGAATTCAAGTCACTCAGAGTCAAGAGCAGGCAGCAGATAGTACTAAAGAAAATAAAACTATTAACTTATTTTTATTGCTGTGCAAAGTTGTACTCTTACAACTAGACAAACTGGACTTCTGCTGTGCAGCACTGATTATATGTCCAAAGTAGTTCATTTTCCTCATCAGCAACTAGCGCACAGTCTCCATGCATGTTTTCATCTTCTATTCTGAGTCTTCGGAGGCTGAAGGTCAGCAAGCTGGCCAGTTCTTCTAGAGGAGGCACTGATGGGGGCTCATGCCATCAGCCATAGATGTTGTCTCAGGCTGTTAAGTGATATGCAGGATTACGATACAAAATTGAAATTACGTGATCTCAATTGAGTCTTCACTCCCAAGTCCTCTAGAACCTCTCATATTCCCCTGCTCCCTTCTGATCCTCCTGCCTGGCTACACCATCAACATCCATAGGCAAGTTCTTCAACTTCCAAGGTCTGGATTTTCCCCTCCTCCTCTGGCGTTTCTCTTCATAACTTTTCTTTACCAAAACAACATCAGGCAGTATAAGACCCTTGTATTTGTCCAGATTCAAATCATTGGTATTGGCACTATAAAGATCATAGCCCAAAGCATGATCCCCAGGTTGAAGTAGATGGCAAAGATGTGTCCTAGTAGTGAAAACTGTGTCATTCTTACCAAAGTCAGACTTCCTCACAATCTGAGCATGGCCCACGGCAAAACTACGGCCTCCAACATCAAGAACATGTTCGCTCTCCACATCCAACACCACATATTCTACTAGCTGCCGGCTGGAAATCAAAGGCCTATATGGTAACCTCCAATATTGTGATGCATCTACATATGCTGATCTTAGGGTCTGGGGATCCAGAAGCAAAAGATTATTAGACACGCGATTACAAAGAACCAGTGGCCCAATATTGCCTAGTCCTGAAGCTACTTTTTGTGGAAGGCAAACCAAGTCATCTTTGCAGATTGGACAAATCTCCACAGAGAAGGTGAACTTATAATTATAACTGTTGCTCTTGGTATCATGAGAAACCAGTTGCTTATCATTCCTACTCTTGATTGGCACAACATTTCCCAGAAAATCTAGGAACTTCAAAGCATGGCTGCGATTGGAATAAAAGAAATCAATACCATCATGCATCTGCTTGATATTTATGGCTGATGCAGCAGCAGCATGTTTGATAATTAACTGCTCCAAGAAAAAGAACGTGCGTTTATGCTCAACCTTCTGCCGCACCTGCACAACTGCAATCCACTGATCTGGATTGGCAGCAGCCCGAGAACATTTCTCACACATATGATCTTCCACAACGTACTCAACAAGGTAACTCTGTTCTAAAATTGCCCCATTCATAACCTCCTTCTGTATCTTTAGTTTCACCTTCAAACGTTTGGAATGAGGTTCAGTCCAAATAAATCCAGCATCCACAAGTTTTACCTTATTTAAATTCTTGAGTCTTTTGATGCAGAAGGTAAGAAGCTCCTTTGATTCCAATTCAGCCTTGATCCAAGTCCGGGGCGGCTGAAGATATCGGCCACATTCAGGGCAATACAAGACTGTGACGTGCTTCTGGAGGCCCTCAGTTATGTCTACTTGGGATCTAAGGCAACCGACACACATATTTGCAGCATTTGGAGCCATGGTCAATCCACACATACAACATAGCACCCGCCCCACGGTCTGCTGAACAGTGAACATACCTGGCGCCTCTGCTCCGGCCATCATCCCCGAGCTCTGCGTCCAAAAGGCCGAGACCTAAAAACCATAAACCCTAGTCCTTTGATATAAGGCTCCCTTTATTTTTCCTTTCTTTTCATTTCTGTAAAATACCGCAACGTATGGCTACAGTACCACAACGCCCTGCTATAATAGAATTCTGTTAAGCAAAGGATATTTTATGATTTAGTTTGTACAATAAAATTGCATTGAATTAATATTGCTTTATGAGTGGTTTACATTCTTGAGATGAAATTAAATAGTTGGCATTAAACCTTCTCTCATTATCTCTAAGAGTGGACGGTGGAGAATTGCATTAGCATGTGGATCTTTTGGCGATTTACAGTTAGAATTGTCTCTGAGAAATCAAGTTGAGATTCTATGCAAATTTCCGATTGAAAACTAGTTGCCCTTGCATGCCACAGTGTGTATGATTGTTCAATGGGTATATAATCATCTATTGAATGGCTTCTTGTTTAACAAGAATGGTTTTATCATCCTCATATGCATGAGTTAAGCTGTAACTAAAGCTCGAAAAAGTCTGGATTGCACAAATATTTAAAAGGAATTAGGAAATCAATCTGCAACACAATATTGGCTGTGCTCAAAATATTTGTTTCACATTTTTTGAAGTATATATACAAGATATAATCAATGCCCTTGATGCTAATTTTCTTTTTATATCAGAATTACTTATATATGATATTGGTTTCAGTTGCTAAAACATGAAACTGATGTCTTTCAAAAAGTTCAGTGCAGGCCAGTCCTGGCTGCTGTCCCATGGAGCTGCAGTTTTTGTTCAGGAATCACTTGTAGAACTCCAGGCTTTTCTGATAAATGGACAAAGCATCATCATGAGACAGAAAGAGAAGAATTGGCTTGACAAAAAGACTTAACAAACACATAATTTAGTGAAAGCTGTACCAGAAAGTGCAGTTACTTGGGCAGGAGTAAGCTTGGCGGAAAACCCACTCATAGCATGAGTGTAATGATAAAGCAATGCATCCTTAGCTGCTTCCCGGCTGCAACGAGAAAATTAAGAAAACTTGAAAACAGACAATAAAACATGACAGAAAACAGAAAACATGACCAGGCAGAAAAACATGCATACTACAAAATAACCTTTCCAATTCCAGACGGCATTGCAAACTTGCTATTGCGAACAAACTTTATACCTTCCAACAACAGAAGCAAGCAAATCTAATTGCCTCTCCTTCAGTAGCTCAGGATCCTCAGTGCTCTTTTCAACATATACAATATGAACTTTTGCATCCTGAAAAAAAATACCAACAAGAGTTCAGAACTAAATGTGCATAACAGCTAAGATCATCAATAGCCCTAAATATTCTGTATCCAAATGAGTTCAAATTACTAACAATTGAGCAGTGTCAAGACACTCTTGACCTAAACATCAGGGCAAAAAGTAAGGAAATTTCTAATGCCCTTTTCAATTCTAAACCAAGCAGATCTAACTTTATTTTCTTACCGTGAGTCTACGAAGTAAACAATTTTTCATTGGCTAATTTTGAAGTTTCTGGAGGCAAAAATAATTGTGAAATAATAGAGAAGTTAAACGGACTCACCGGATCGCTATTACCTGAAGCCGCCATGTTTATGTGGAGTTGAGTAGCGGATACCAGGTTTTGATGAGAGACCAAGGACACGATGGTTAATGTAAAAGCCCACCAGATTATTGAGGCGCTTCTCATTGTTCGACACTTTCTACTTTCTGCGTGTCTAGAATGGGTCTGGTTTAATGGTTAGACCTCAGCCGTCCACGTGGCAAATCCAGATCGGGAAACTCCGGAGATCTCCCAACATAATCTGATTTTCCAAGTTCTAGCAAGAAATTTATTTGGTACAAAGAAACATGGCGGCCCAGGGGCTGGCCGGCCGCCCGAGCGTTCTCTTTCACCAAACCCCATCCTGCACCTCGCGTATTATTTGTGGTCAAGGACCATGGTATTTCCCATTACGACTGCTATGGCGATGGATCTAGAACATGCGATCTAAAGTTGGCATTAAACTTCTCATATGCCGCCAATATAACGCTTTCAAGCATACTTGATAGTGGTTATAAGGCGAAGTGATGGAGCTCACACACATAGCATTATAATTTTTTGCTATCATATATATCCTAGGTATAACTGAGTTATCTGATGCTATAGGAGAAATAGGCTGAAAAATTTAATAAAGGAATGCTAAATTATCCATTTTGCATCCAGCACCCAAATTAAGATAGATGTTGAAAAATGAAAAAATGGATAACAATTGCATAAAAGTTTCAAATTTGTATATTTCGTCAAAAGTTCTTCAAAACAGACTTGGTAACATATGATGAGAGAGATGAGGTCTTGTTAATCTATACGATTCGTTTTGGCTCTTTAGGAAAGAGACAATTGGGCCATTCATTTACCAAGACTGGGCGTTAAAAATGCGATACATAAAAGATCTTTCAGAATCACGGCGCTATATAGACCGCATGATGAAAATATGTACGGCTACGGCTTGCTCCAACATAAGAAGTAAGTGACACAGCAATTGTGGTCAGAATAGATGCACAAATAATAAAAAATCAGAATTCAAACTGGAGTGCATTCTTTTCTCTCATCGAAATGACATCATAAATTGAGCAGTTCGGGAACCGCATTTGCTTAACATTGGAGTTCTTTTCATTGCCCTACATGCACCATAAATTTTAAAGCCCAATCTACTGATTACCAAACCTTCTACCTCTACATTAAGGTAATCAAAGATTTTTATTACGACATATCCGGAGCATAAAACCCATCTCATGATAGAAGCATGATCCATCAAAGCGAGTCTTCAATGTTTTTGAAACCTTGCAATATCTATTGCATTCAATGTAGCTAGCAAAAGGCAGCAAGAGGATCTCTTCCTGAACCAAAGTATGATAAAGAGGTCAAACCATTTTGAAGGCCAAAACCACTGAAAATACACATCCATATTATTTTAATAAATATGTAAGAAATGGCGACTCCATGCATGATTTACCATTAAAATGTTCACCGGTATCGCATAAAGTGAAGCTTGACGCATGCGCCTTTCAGTAAACCTCCTTACCGGATACTACACATGGATGGTTGCGGCAGAAAATTCAAACGATACAGTACTTGTTTGCAAGCGAGAAATAGTACCCTACCATTTGAACACCTAATTATCAACTAAAAAATACCTTGAGGTCAAAGCAAAAGTAGCATGAACATAGCTTGCAAACCGTGAAAACCTAAAGGAAAACAATATCGGCATACATCATTTGAGGCGAGAGAGTTTCAAATAGCAAAACTAACTGCGATGGTACAACACAATTTTTTGCATAGCATGGATAGCTGATTGAAAAATACGTCATTTCGCCAAAATAGGGCTTATAAAACAGCTACGAAACTTTCTATGTGATTCATCTTTCTTACATATCCAACCTATACACATTTATTTTCCAACAAAGCGACCTTAGATTTTGACTTAATTACCTTGGTTTAGATGATATGTATACTCTACTCATGTATAATAGAAGAAGATGCTTAGTGAGAAAAATTTTTTGCAATATACGTCAAATTTTTGTTTGGGCTGAAAGCGAGCTTCAAGAGCGATTCTAGAGTGTACAATTCTTGTGCAAAATTTGAAGAGGGCAAGCAATTGGCGACTCATTAACCATGAAGTTGCTGATACCGGTGGGTATGGTAAGAAAATTGAGGAGACATTGCCATCTTTCAAAGAGGTATGGACAAGCCTCTAAGGGCAGCTAGTTCATGGATTTCATTCTACTAAAAATAGCGATTGACTTTTTGCAATGGCTGTAGCACACCTCCATGATGGAGTCCCTTCTCAAGTAGAGACTTGTTCTTTGAAGGCCCAGAAATTTGGAACTTAAGCGAGAGTCTGGCCTTTTGGCACATGACCAAGCTTCTTGAAGATGACTTTTTCTTTTTATCTAAGCTAGCGACACATTTGAAACCTTATATATATAAGTAGGAGAGTCAAATAGGCTTCATGTTTCTGGCTGAGTAAAATATGATAGCATTAGCAATATAATGACGCTCAATTGGAAAGATTACAAATATACTGTATATATATGTTACATTAACTCATTTTGCTTAATTAGTAGTGTTTTTAAATTTAAAAGCTGATAAGAGAAGATAAGATAAGATAAGAATCCACATAGAATAAATTTGGTGCTTTCTTTCAGCAGCAGGTTTTCTGAAATGTGCATCACAATTACATAATTACAATAAGAGCTGTATCTTTTCATGTTTGTATGATAAAATATTAACATCGATCCACCGAGTAAAAAGACCTTACATCACTTGCAAAAAATAAAGAATAAGCGGCATTTTGCGGTGCTAAGTGTGGATCATCAGGTAGGGGTATCCACTATAGCACCCGGAGAAGGGTACGCCAATGCTGCATGAAAAGACACACATCTAAATTGCGAAGCGTCAAAGTATATTTCTGAGCATATTATAGAGTTATAAAGCTGGAACCAAAACTATTAGACTATATAGAAAAGTTTGAGGTTTAGAAGAAGATACCCATTAGACTTTTAATAGGCAGGCGTGTACCAAGATCGACAATATTGAGAATAGATGATAAACTAGTTCTATGCGGTAAAGAGTACGACCAACTGCTGACCCATTCATATAAAATTAACCCCTCACACGTGTTCCATCATCACGTTTTTGGGCTTTGATAAAGTAGAAGTTTTGGCGGCTTGTCCTTAGTGGAACATTGAAAATCCATGCAACTTTCTTCTACACGTGTTCCCTTACCAGCGATCAAGGAACTTCCAATCTCTTATATTACGTACTAAGAGCTACCTCGAAAACAACACATGCTTTGTGATCTTACAGTGAAAGCCCTTGCGAGAGAGGAGGTTCATGCTCAGCAGAACCTCATACCACAGTCTTGTTGATTGAGCTAGCGTATAGCTCCAGGCGGATACCCATGATTATAATTTATACTTTTCTTTGTGCACAAATTATTTGGTTGGAGCATGTGACCAAGATGAGTGAATCTTATGAAAAGACCAACCTCCTATGAGCTGGTACAGTAGGATTCTACCCTGTGAACTATTATGAGACTTTGAGAATTTAAATCCCTTCTTGTATCCTCTATCTTGGTTTAAAAACTTACTTTCACGTTCAAGCTGTGTCCGTACGCTTTATTCACATTGCATTTGTATTGGCGGGCCCCAAATCTCTTGCAGAAGTAAATCTTGCAAACATTGAAACATGCCAACTCGAGGAAACTAATGCTGGTTTTTGCTGAAGCGTAGCTCTGTCTCTAGTCTATAATATTAGGGTTTTGGATTAGAAATGACCTTTTTAGCTAAAGCAGATTACATAGAAATTGGCAGAGAGCTCCACGAAACTATGACCCAATAATTTTAAGCTCGGTCAGGTGAGGAAATTCGCGAATTGATGCCGGTTAGAACTATGAGCGAAGGCATCACGTCGATCATAAATCCGGACCTAGGCAGAGAGAATGATGCCTTGTTGCTACCATAGCCATAGCCATAGTAGCCCAAAGCGAGAAAGTCCCAGGAGCTGATGTCGGTGTTTTATATAGCAATATCGTTGGTTTGAATCCTTAAATCATTGTCCTGTGAAGCGGTAGAAGTGGATACCTAAGTATCGATTGGAGAGTACTCAAACAAATTATTTCAAACAAATAGGTGCGAACAAAAAAGAGGCTGCATAGATATGGTAGCGAGGCAGTAGAGGCCGGCGGTGACGAACCAGGAGGAGCAGGACATTGTTTTTCACGTCATATTACATGGCACCATCCATAGGGATACATGGCGGTCCACTAAGTATCCCCAAAGAGACTTGAACATAAAACTTTGTAATTGCTTACAATCAAAGGACTAACCATGGATCACGGGGAGAAAGCTGCATAAAAGCGAAATTTTCTTCCTTTATATACAACCCAATGGTCCCATGGGCATTGCATAAAAAATCTACAAATTTTCTTGCTATCGCATGATGATCCTTGGCAATTGAATGGGTATTTCTATAATAATGGTCATACACTACTTGTAGGACCATACAAGCAGGATGATTTCCCATTAACGAGAAACCTTGAGGTTTTCTAAAGGTCAGGCATCAATTAGAAAGCTTGAGTTTCTTGATGATCACGAGGGTTCAGGCGCCTAATTTCAAACAATCTCATAATATTTTTCAACTTGCGGCACCTCCTTTTTTGTCATCTTCTATCTGAAAATGCTGCGTGTGTTCTTCTCTCCCATTGTTTTATCTTCGAGCAGAGGAATCCTAGAGTTGTCGGTCCCATTATACCTTGAGGTTGTGTCCATGAAAAATAGACCATTTAAGATCCAGGTCGATCTTACTGTATAATCCAGGACCGACGGGCCCATGGGAATGTTTGAGGATTAATCTCATGAGGGCCATATGGCATCCCTCTTCAATCAAGAATTGAACGTGCCATGGCATTTGAGACAAAAGTTTTACGAGGTTTTAGGTATTTATTGAAGTACAATCTTGACGCGCCCAGATTAGCATTGACATAGCGGCTTTACTAAAGCGATTGGATTACACTATAGTTTATCATTCCATCACATATTATACCACAAGGAGCCCATTCATAAAATCTCCATTCAACATTCCTAAAACAACAAGGTGATGTTGCACAATGGGTTGCCCTCATCAGAAAACATGCTTCAACTACATATTTAACAAGAGAATCAAACTTTGTGTAATGCAGGTGAAGCGGCTAAAATGCGGCTTCATACATTATTTGTTGTTTGTAAATTACGTCATTTTCACCCCACCTCTTTGCTCCAATGAGGGAGCAACCCGATTATTGTGAGAAGCACCTTCTTTATAGATGTTTAGTTTATATACGCGAACAATCACCCGTACTTAGAAATGAGTTAAGATACTTCAAAGGTGTTTGTTTTCTTTTTCTTACACTTTACTTTTCTTCTATCTGATTTAGGATGTGCATAATTCAAGCAAATCGATATGGTTTGGGGGTCCATGGGGACCACTCGAGTAATTTTTAGAAATAGAATAGAATAGAATAGAATAAAGTTTTTATCTTCCACGGAGACCAATTGGCCTATGAGACCCCAAGCGGGAAGCAAGCATATTCTTTGTGAGCGACCCCTTGGTATTATGTATAGAGGGTTCAAATCCTGATGTCTGAGCAGCTTTTGCCTGAATTGGTGGGGAGCACAATAGTTAAGGTGTCATATCAAATGATATCAAGGTCGAGTCTCGAGTTCAAGTCTCCTTGGGAGCGTCTCAATTAGTTAATTTGTTGGGTCTCGAGTTCAAGTCTCCTTGGGAGTGTCCCAATTGGTAATTCATTAAGGCAAATGATGTAAGGGAGTACTTGCAATGTAAAAGATCTAAATTGAATTATATTTGTGAAAGTGGCTCGAGGCATCAGGAAGGAATTGATATTCCTCATGGGCGAGTGATGTAATTCCCATATGCTCGAGGACAAGCATTTCGAGAGGGAGAGAAATTAATATGGTTTGGGGTCCATAGGACCACTCGATCAAATTTTAGAGAGGCGGCACCTAATTATCACATATAGAGGGTCAAATAGCAAGCTTACCCATTTTAGATGATTTTTTCGATTAGATTTGGGGGCCGCAGGTAGTTAGATGTCGCATCACAATTACAAACCATGGTTATACTTTATCCAGGTATTTGGTCAATCTCTTAAAATGCGTATCGTACTGGCTGTTGTGTGTGGAGGGAACTTCGATCTGCCAGAATGAGGGATAGGGCGTATACCGATGTAACAATTATTCTCGATCACATCGCTTGAGTGGGTTACGGACCCTTGTTATTATTTCATATAACAGATTTAGCTATAAGTCATCCTTAGCTAGCATATCACGGAATCCTGGATTCCGCTACTCACGAAATTTATACTCTTTAGAAACCAAGCGCGACGTGAATTGAGTTCCACTATAATACATGGGGAGTTATCGAGGTACTATTTTAACAAAAGAACAAAATCCTCTAAAGAAAGAATTCCATTTGTATTTAAAATATGGAACTCTGTCAACCCCGAGCATGACTGGTGTACAAGAAGATACTTCCATACCCTAAATCAGACAACACCAAATTTAATATTGCCTAAAAAATCATTATCAAGTCCTTCAATCAAAATTCCCCCAACAATGAAGCAAAAGAGCTGTAAGATATGATTTATATTTTTGTAATTCATTAAGCAAGAAATAACGCATCTAATTTGCCAATTTGTGCTTCAAAAGCCCCTCATATGTGATATATCTTAAACAATGCATTCTCTATCCTTGTCTCAAAACACATTATATGGCACCTGCATTCTTGCAAAGCTACAAAATAAAAAAGGATATTTGAAGATTGAGAGATGCAGTTGCAATGCATCGTCAGTCAGGAGATCAAATCTCATGGGTTGTTAAGATGTAGGTCCAGTGCATTGAACTCTCAAACAAACGCGACTCTACTCGGCTACCTTTGTTGCTAGATGTCAGTCTATCCACATCCAAGTGGGTATGCTAGAAGTTGCTCTCGATATGTGGGAAGTAGCAGGACGCCACAAAGAGAGGGCAGCCACTGGTCTTTATGCAGCACCATAAGTCTGGAGTGTGCTTATCTGTCTTCCACCAGATCTGACACATGCCAAGGTTGTTGGTAGGAGGCGGTGACCCCTCCATATCCCCTATTTCGGTGCATTCATTGAAGATGGAAGTAGTCTTGGTTTGGCAAGGATTAGGTAGCATATACTTCAGCCACTTCCCCATGTTTTCATGGCCGAGAAGATAAGGTCCATGCTCGGCGTGCTTGAGTTGAGACTATCTCTCTTACTGCCATGGGAAGCCGAACAATTCGAGGAGACCATCTGAGGAGGGGCACAATCAGGTATGTTTGTTAGAAGCCTGAAAAGCTGCGGTCTGCAGTGGAGCGGCTATCGCGGCATGCGCGGTGGTAGTAGTGAGGCAAGCTGGGCGGGGGTGTGCACTTGTGGCAAGTCGTGATGGAATGCACTTGCGGCAACATTTAGCGGATGAAAGATTTTGCATCTTGTTAGATGAGTTCCTGAGGCTCTTCTATCTTGGATGCTCTTGATCTTGTCAACTTCGTGCACGCAATCTTCTTCTTTGTGTAGCAATCGGATCTCACGGTCAGCGTCGAGGCGGTCACATGCGGAGTTGCCTTCCACTGGCGGGATGTCATTTCCGGTCTTGTGCATCTTTGACCGTAATATGTCTACCTAGGGGTCGATTATGATGGGCTCTATGGCGGCTTGCAATGTGTATGGGAATATAGGCGTCATTTGAGCAAAGATCGTGTTGAGAAGCGTGGGATGAGGTTCTCTCATATCTCCTACGTGGTCGGCTTTCCAGCGGGGTTGTGGCTCCTACGATACTAAAGCCGCGGGCTCTCCGGATAGTTGGATCGATCTTTGCACTGCCACCGGTAAGTCTTTGCTACTTGGTGGCGTGGCGTGGGCGTGGCATGCATTGGAACTTGATGTGGTATTGGTGATAGTGACGATGGTGTAGCAATGGGTAGCCTTGACTGATGTCGTGCAAGCTCTTGGACGTGTGGGATTGTCGTGGCCTCTGCTTCCTGGAGCCGAAAGCTCAGCTACTACCATGTATACACTACTGCAATTGCTTATGAGCTTCTGTGTGGAGGCCCTTGCCTTGCTGAATGTGGTACGCATTATCTCTTGCAATTTCGCGATCTCGAGCGGTACGTACTTTCGAGGTTCTGCAAGTGGTGTCAACGAGGGGGTTCTTCGATGCGACCCTACTCTGAAGGGCTCACGGTATGTGGTAGCTCTATTGAAGGGCCTGGATGGTTTCATATCATGGTGTGACCTCCTGCGGCCTGTGATTGAAGGTAGGGAGGCGTTTGTCGGCGTCTCCTACCAACTTACGTTGCATGTCCATGTATCATATCTTCTATGGTGGTGGGCGTGGAGTCGCTGACCCAATTACGGTGAGATTATATTTATCTTGCTGCCTCTCGAAGTCATGGCGGATGCCTATTTCCATCGCTGTGTGCGGGTCTCGACTCACTTAATCTGTTGTTTCTCAGATTTGCCAATTATTTTTACGAGCACGCGAGGATTGTATCTCTTCTACTCCCGAGGCACACCCAATTTGGGGAGTTGTTGCCATCTACTCTCGCCTCTAGTTGTTCAAAACATCCATGAAATTTTGGTTTGCCACCAGACACGGCGGCCGATCAATTGCTTACTTAGAGATGACTGCGGGGTGCGTGGGCCTTTGCAGGTGCCTCGCCTCTGAGGAAGAAGGCTTCTCTTTTGTCTTTGTCATGTAGTGCAGGCCATTTTGGTGAGTAGCCCCTCCACTTGGTCCTCCCGGGGAAGCTTGGCATGTGAGGGTTGGTAAGATGGTAAGAAGGTGTATAGAAGAGGAGAAGGGGTGGGTCCATAGCTTGATTGAACATCTTCACAGTGCTCGAACATGCAATTACTAGATTGGAAGGCTGCGATGATTAGGCGGTGTTGATCAAAAGATTCATAAGCGAGATAATTTATCTTTTAAGCCATAGCCCGGAGTTCTTACTCTAGTTGGTGGGAGGTTTGGTTGTGAAGGATTTAGTGTAGATTGAAAGCCAATGGTATGTAGCCTTTTATAGCCCCGCTTCGGAGGGTGGAATAGGTTGGGTGGTTGAAGAATCTTTCCGCGTATTTTATCTTCTCAATAAAGTTCCTAAGTTATTCCTACTATTCAATGAAAATTTGCCGAATTTTCTTCAATGTTTTGTATCATGCGGGTTATGTGATCTGGGGGAGGTTGAATGGGCATGTGATGGATTACGTTGCTTAGCTTATAGTGACATGAGTAGGTTGCGAACTTTCAATTCTCACAGTTTTAGATCCTTCATTTTGAGAATCTTACCTTGATGCAGATCAATGCTTAATGATGGTGATTCCTTGCAAGTAAGTTGCTTGCTACCGCCTAAATTGACTCTCATTGTACTTAAAAGCTCCATGGCCATTTAGGGCCCTAAGTGAAACAAGGTCAATTAGAATTAAATTAAATTAAATATTGTTGCTTTACTCAAGAAATCTACTAATATGGAAGGTAAAGAGTTCTTACTTGCCCATTCTTTCATTACTTATGGCATCTAACGATTGTTTTGGTGCATCTTTGAAGGCAAAAAGATATCTTCATAGCATAATTTCTATTGTTGCCTAATGTATATCTCAAAACATTGGTTGTTTTGTGTTTTGAGCTTCATTCTATAATCCTACTTCAATTCAACCCAATTCTATAATCCAAGTTGCTTTATTTTGTAGAAAACATTATTCTTGGTCAAAACAAACTTCAAGACAATATGGACCCACAACCATTGGAAGTCGAGTGCCTCCATGTTCATATCGCGACAATGTGGCTTTTCTATACGGCGACAGAAGAGGTCAAATGCAAAGAGGTGGATATAGGGCTGTGGACTTAACTCCAAAAGGCCAAGTCAAGAAGACCTTCTAAATGCGGCTCCTGACTTCCTCTCATGTGGCAGAGTGATATCACATGACCACACACCTTCCACCGCCATCTTTGTATAAAAACTGGCTCAACCAACACGGGAACAAGTATGTGTCTAGTGGATAATCTTAAAGCTTTGGTTTATAGATTCACATAGCATATGAAGGTATCTGACAAAACCTAATATGAAAGAAGAATTTTTGCCTCAATTAAACATAAAATTGGCACCATATTATGAGCAAAACCAAATGAGAATATTCTTGGTTCAATCTCCTTGAAAATGTTTAGAACTACACACGAGTTGTAGTTTGTTCCATGCATGAATTCATCAGAAGCTACCTTGGTTCCCCACCTACACTATGATTTTGTATTTACAAAATCTAGCACCCTTGACATCGAATGTCACATAATAGCACTTCAAGCTTAATTTTCTTACCACATCCTTTTGCACTTACACTGTAATATTCCAATACAAAATCTATATCTAATGATCTAAAGCGGGCCATCCAAATGATCTAAAGCCTTACCGTAAAGTTTTTAAAGCATGGTATCAAAAGAGATAATTCGAATCCAAATCTAACCCATAAATAAAAAAAAGGTTACAAACGAACTTAGAGCATTTCGAAAGTAGAGTATTTGATGAAAACATCGGCACAAAATGTAAAGCACCGAAGTGCAAAACCATAATAAAGCATTGAATGGAATGTAATGCATTCTCTACAATCCATGTGATGAGAAGACATTTGCTTATTATATAACATCAAGATAGATGTCCTTTACATTTAAAGAAACCCCTTGAAGGGGTTTGAGGAAATATCCAATTGTTTTCCAATGATCGTTTCTTCTTAGAAAGTCTCTTTAGTAATTAATGCTCTTAGTTGCAATATAGATTTGATACTACGGAAGGCACAAAAGTTTATCATCAGTATATCATAAATGTGTGGCAAATATTCTGAAAGACACCAACTACTTTAAATAAAAAGAAGACATAAAACAACTTTCCGAGAAGGTTCTCCCTTGTTATCATGTCTTTGGAGCCCATGCTTATCCCTTTTACTTCAACGATCCTCTATCTCTATGAATCCGCTTCATATGCCCTAGCTAATGATTTTTTACAGCTTCTGTTTTCCTGGACATTTCTTGCATGGGTTACCTGGCAATCATGGCATGTAAATGCTGAGCTGTTTTATTTTATGAAGGAATAAATGAACAGCATGTTAAACAACAATTCCAATGATAAAAGCTAGAGAAATTATTGCTAGCTTTTTGTGTAAGTGCTACTCTGCATAATTATATCCACATTCCTTCTTGGCTTGCATCTCCACTTCCCATGGGTTGATGAACATATAGAAATATCTTCTAGTTGAGAGCATGCTCTTCTAACACTGATAGTTTTTTTTATTGTAAAACAAAGATTTCACCAACATTACCAAAGCAATTGTGCAAATAACACATTTGTAAGCTAACAAAACATCCTTAAATGTTACCTTTTATGCAACATTGCATAGGCTGCAGTTATTCTTACTCATGCATAGTGTAATTAGGATATGTGTGGTGCAAATTTTCCACAAGCCATGATCTGTTTTGTTGTGATACAGCTCTGTAAACTTGTGATTAAGATTACCTTAAGGTCATTCTTTAATATTTATGTCTTCAAAAAGCAGTGCTAAAAGTAATTTGTAGCACACCCATCTGATTTCTGTTTTGTAGCATATGCCTCATGACAAGGTATTTATGTTCTTGTATGCTTAAATCAAACTTGGGTAAATTAAGTAGTTTCTTTATTAAACATCTTAGTTACACTTCCTATTTTCACTTCCACTGCTTCCATTGCTTTCCCGCGATAGCCTTTCAGACTACACCTTCCTCGGCCACCTAAACTGCAAGGTCTGTAGAGATTGTGAATATATTTCATTTCCCATTTTTTCAAATTTGGTTTTCGTGAGGTCCATTCCTGAACTCGGCTTGAGCTTAAAAATCTCTAATTTGAGCTTAAATCTAGTTATATCTCCTTTCCGCCATTGCATGTGGTGCCATAATTCCTTTACTATATGCCCGTGATACTACAAAACCAGAAATAAAGGACTAACCTGAAGTTCACCATGGAAGGTCTTCAACAAATACCCAATCTCCCAAGTAGCAGTACCTCTCTTTTGGTCTCCGCGAGCATGGTCTTAAGTTCATCAACCAGATTGTCTCAAACCTACAAATTTGATTACTTTGGCTTCAATATAAGCACAAAGTAAAATAAGAAAAAGAAAAACACAACAACAACAAAAATCTTACAGTACACAAGGCCTCACTGAGGAAACATAATTAGATTCCCTTCATCGTGAAGTGCTGATTCAAGCTTCTCAGGCTTGCTTATTGCTTCTTTCTTTACTGTGGCATGCATCTGAGTTCATATGCTTATATTAAGTTTTCGGCTGTGATATATGTATCATGCTTCCTTATCCTTACCGCGTAAAATCAACTATATATCAGGCAGTCAATTCCATCTTACACATCTACTATGCCAGTTCACAAAATTTCAAATGTCCTTTGACAAGAAGATGTCATCGCACTCGTGTCCTGGAAGGCCCTTTTTTCCACTAAAAAGAGGAAGGTTTTTTCATCATGCATATCATGCCTGTGCATTTTACCATATTGTTCAACACGCATTAAATCATATCACCACATATCCTTACGCAAGAACATAAACCATTTTTCAAAATGATGCAATCTAGCGTTTTCTCAAGAGAATTATTTCACGCCTAATCCTGAAATAAGTTTCGTTGCATTGTGACAGTGCTCATTGCACATTCTCAGATTTTTCGTTATACGGAAAAGCTATCCTTGTGGCATGTGGAGCATACCAAAAGCTATTGCTAATCTTCTTCTGGTATTTCTGCCCACATAATGCCAGTTTTTCTCCTTTAAGTCCGCATTGATTTGACAAAAAAATCCAAATTTGGCACATAACCTTGCACTTTCAGGTTGGCGCAAAGAGTTTTTAAAGTTGCCAATGTATCTATACTTTGGTTTTCGCCCACCACAAACTCATGTACATCATTCTCTATCTCTATTAGAGCCCTGGCAACCTTTTTCCTAGCACCTGCACGTTTCCTTAGTTCTTCAATTCTGCTTGCATGCTCCCACTTACTCGCACTTGCATAGATATTTGCCATTGTGACATATGATGCAGCATTTTCTGGATTTGTGTCTACTAGCTGCTTGAAACATTTTATTGCTAGTTCTGTGTCCCCATAAGTCTTACATGCACTGAGCAATGCTGTCCATGTCTCCTTAGGTTGAGGACATGGTGCTGTATTGACCAATTTTTCTGCCTCATATAGATGTCCTGATCGTGCAAGAAGATCAACCATACAGGTATAATGATCCAAAGTCGGTGCAATGGCATACTTATCTTTCATTGTCTTAAAATATTCCCAGCCCTTCAACACAAGGCTGGCCCGGCTGCATGCAGTAAGAAGGCAGGTAAATGTAACAGAATCCGGACCTATGCCTTGTTCTTGCATACCATCAAAGCAACGCAAAGCCAGGTTCCCCTCATGATTTATGCCATAACCTTTTATCATTGAATTCCATGATATGACATCTCGAAATTGCAAATCGTTAAAGGCTTTCCACGACTCTGTAAGAAAGCCACATCTAGCATACATGTCAACCAAAGTATTGCCAACAGATATATCTTTCTCCATTCCTCTTTGTCTAGAGGCAATGTGGATGCTTCTTCCCTTCTTTATGGCTCCAATGCTCCCACAAGCCTTTAAGGTGCTAACAATGATGGCAGTAACAGGAAATACTCCCCCCTCAAGCATTCGATCAAAACATTTCACTGCTTCAAGACCTGGTCCATTTTCAGCATATCCTGCAATTATTGTACTCCAGGAAACAACATCTCGAACAGGCATCTTCTCAAAGACCTCCCGTGCCTCTGCAAGTGCGCCACACTTTGCATACATATCAACTAAAGCATTTCCAATAAGGAGATCTCTGTCTAGGCTTTTTTGTGCAATCTGAGAATGTACTGCACGGCCATTCTCTAATCCTCCTAGGGTGCAGCAAGCTTTCAAGCAACAAACATAAGCCGCAGCATCTGGAGGCACATCATCAAGTTCCATCCACCAAAGCCAGAGTCAGCAAGTTCATTTTCTACGTATCCTGAAATGGCAGAGTAGTCCAAGACACAAAGCATCACCATCGTAAGCAACCTTATCAGCACATTTTGTGCCTCACCATGAGCCACATTTAGCATACATGTCAATGAGAGCACTGCCCACAAATGTATCTCTTTCATGACCTGCTTGTGCGATATAAAAGTGCGTTTCTCGTGCCTTCTGTATGTCCCCAATGCTGCTGCAAGCTCTCACAATGCACAAGAACATGATAGCATTCTGGCATCTTGGCCTCCTAGCTGCATCTGTGCAAAGCATTCCAGTGCCTCCTGACCAAATCCTCCATCAACATATCCCTAAAATTAGCCAGACTCCAAACTGCAAACATCCCCGACCAGTAAAAACTGTCAAGACACCCTGTGCTTCTCTAAGTGAACTTCACATTTGGCATACATATCTACTACTAAACTGCTAGCAAATAAAATGATCTCTTCCAGTCCCTTTGTTTTGCAATTTTGTTATTACGTATTTTTCGACCTTCAACTTATGTCTTATTCTGGTAATAAACCTTTCAAAACAGTAATAAATGACAGCATTGGGAATCACACATTCTTTTGCATCTGCCTAAGACATTCAATTGCTTCTCACAACAAAATTCATGGTCCGTGATTTCCTGCTACACTGCATCCATGATACAACATTTCGAGCTGCAAGATTGGCTAAGGCTTTTCGTGCCTCTGGAAGAGAACCACATTTGGCATACATATCAACCAGAGCACTGCCCACAAAAAGGTCTTGCTCAAGTTCCTTTGCTTTAATATCAAGATGAATTTGCCAACCTTTTTGCATGCTTTTTAGTCTAGAACATGCTCTCAGTACGCAGCAAGAGCGAGCAACTTGTAGGATGCATACCATGCTTCTCCATTTCATGATATGCTTCAGAGCATGCTGTGGCTGTCCTCAGCATTCAACATAACCTAGTATAAGAGAAGTCCACGAACGTTCATTTGGATTATTCAAAAAATTGAAAGCCTTCTGTGCATGCAGCATGCCTCCGCAGTCAACAAACATTGCCACAATGTGATTCCCAACATTACCATGAGCTTGAGGCGCACTGGTGCAAACATTTGCATATATAAACTTGGCATAGGCTAGATGTTTTTGTTTCCCGCATTTTTGAATCGTGCTAATACAGCTATCAACAGAAAGTGGACCACTTACATAGTCCAGAAGACTGAAGTTTTCCTTTAAGCTTGGCTTGCCTATTTTTGATCTTCTAGGCGCATCCAATTCAGTTTCCCGCTTGGTGCCCTTCATGATACAGTTGGAAGCTAGATTCAATTCCAAACCAAGAGCTTCAAAGCCTGAGTAAACCTTGCTCACATCAATCACACCTTCTGTGCAATTGGGATTACACAATCCCCATACTGATCCATCAGAGGCATTTTTACAAATTAAATTCAGCGCTGAAGTTACCTGCTAGAACAACTCATCAGACCAACTAAATACACTGAACTCTCAACAACTTGAATGGGGCATACCTTATCTCCACGCATTGTTGCAGCTGAGAAAAGGTGGCGCTTTGTGCCACTCAGTAGGAGCCGATTGCGAAGTCCCATCAGCAGGGGATGTTTGTCATACAAAATGGGATGATGGGCAAATGCGTTTTTGCCAAGCCATATAGAAGGCGGTCTTGTTCCAGCAAGATCAGCTGAAACAAGGCAACTGTTGCAAAAGCAAATACATTGCTCGGTTATTTCTGTTATTCATATTCAATTCAATTCATAGAGTTGCCTGATTCAAAACGGAAATTTGAGGCATCGTTTCAAAGGAAAGACCCACGCACTATCATTCACCGGAGAGACCCATCACATTGCTGTCGGCATTCCTATAAGATAATAATGGCAGAGAAAAATAAAAGCCCCTACTTCTGCAGAAACTTCATTCCACCGTCCAGTCAGGTTTCTCCTCAAGAAGCGAAATATTCTGCAATAATATAGCAGCTGCTTTTGAGGGTATGTATTGGGCTATTAAAAACACAGGGAAAAAAGTAGCTTACATCAAGTTGGATTTTACTAAGGCATACGATAGTATCAGGTATTTCTTTATATAAAATGTCGCTAAAATTGGGTTGCGGGAAAATTTTACCGGATTTGTTAAGAGTATTTGCCCTGACCCGCACGCCTCCGTTTTCTCTCAACTGAGTCCTCTCTCCTATATTCGGCCATCGTTATACATTGCATTGTGGATGCCCACTCAGCCCCATTTTATTTAACATAGCGTGCCAGGTTTCTTTTTCTCACGCCTATTTGGCTGCATGCCTCAAGGGATGGTCTAGTAGAAGGTCTTCAAATGGGGATGGATCTCACAGATATTTAATCAATAATGCTAGATGACTCTTTTGTTTCTAGTAGCAGAGGAGAGCACCCAAAGAATGCGCTACCGCTTGTTTGGGACACTTTCTCCCTTGGCCTCGTGGATGTCTCATCAACCGGAAGAAATGTTCTACAAGAATGGGCCGGGAAGGACCATAATCCCGTAAGTTTAGAGCTTCCCGCGGAAAATTCCCCGCGAAAAGTCATGAGACTTAACCTTCTTGAATCCCAGCGGGGAATTAAAGTACCCTCAACAAAAAAGTATGTAGGGATGAGATACATTAGGATTACGTAAGCATCCAATTGGTGGAAAGTCGCGAAAACTATCAATGGGCCGGGCAGATAGTAGTGAAGGGCATAATAAAATGTGGCAAAGACGCATTACATCTATGTCTCTTAATCTCTCCTCATAGCCCCACCGTAGAAAGTAAAAAGGAAGGAAGGAAGGAAGGAACTGGAAGGAGCACTCAGTGAAAATAGCATAGTGGAAATGTAAAAGAGATAAGGAAGAAGGGGGAATAGCATGATCACTTAGCCCCTACAGCAAAAATACTAGTAGCCAAATTCATGTGGAATATTTTAGAGGAGAAAACGGTCACCAGTTCTCCAAACTCATAAAGTGTGCCATACGCTTCTCCCCCGCATTACTAATAGTGCCAAAGTATCCGCGACAAGTATCTCTTCCATGGTCTCTATTTTATGGATTGAAAACCAAGCTCGAGGCCTCACCGTTTAAGAGGTAGTCTCTATTTCCACGGACGGGTGAAAAAGCTCTTCACATTGAATATCGCATCAGGTAAATGAAGTACTACTCACCATGATGGTGATTCCAAATAACTACCGCAATAAGAATGGTCCTTCCGCCCTTTTAAATTTACATCGAAAGTGGTGAGAAGATGGATCACCGTGGCATTGGTTCGCGGCGCAATGGTATGAAGGTGGTCGGGCTAATGCACGGATGGTATTCAAGCGTAAATTCTACCCGCACACAACGCAGGCATAAAACAATGTGTGGGAATGCATTGCGCAAGTCTTCCAAACCACATAAATAGTATCCCAGTAAGTGAAACCTTGGTTCGGACATCAATTCAAGTAGTGTGGTCATTTAGAAATCAACATATAAGCATTTGAAGACAAAAGGTACTTTATCACTACCACCAATGGAATGTGCAAGTCAATGACTACGCTTGAAGGAAATTTGAGGGTGTGTTGGATAAAACTTCTCCTCCCCGAAAGTGAATTCTTTTTTATGGCAAGTAATTCATAGGTTCCAAGGGTATCCGAATTCAAAGTTTCCACGTGAGCCCCTCTATGTCCATTGTGCAAGATGGATGAAGAGTCTATGGAAATATCATGGTAGAGCGCACCGACCGCAAGTTGTGCAGGGTCGTGGTGTGCGTCTCTCAACAATACACCGTAACTTCAATCCATCTCCTTCTAGATATCCAGAGGCTGGCCCAAAACAAAGCTTTTCATTATTGTCGATCATGGGCATTATGTAATATATGGAAAAAGGCGTAATTCTTTCACTCTGTGCAAAGAGGCATATACTTCATGTACCACAATAAATAATCGCACATGCTCATAGAGAAGCTTAGAAAGTTCAAGTGTGTGGCCTAAGGTGATGTTTCCCTTGTTTGGGAGACTTTCATCAAGCTACCACCTTACAGCTAGCGATAAGATAAGATAAGATAAGATAAGATAAGTATGAATTTTTACGTTCATCGAAACCCAATCTGCTTTTATATACATGCAAGTAAGTAACAAAATTTTATCTAAAACCCTCGGGGACTAGGCCCCATCACCAAAACACAATAACCAAATATTAAAAGGCTACTATGATAAGATAAGATAACGCCAATGTGCTAGTGGTAAATTTATAAGGCTCAAAATTATCTAGACATAGCCACCCAAGGATCGTACACTCATTGATCTTAATAATTGTCATACCCCCTCGCACACTCCATTTCCATTTCTTTTGGTAAAAGTGGGCCGCCTCTCACCTGGGTGTGAGCTCCTCCCTACTAAGCATAATAATTGGAAGAGGGGAGAGGTCCTCCCTGCATCGGTAGAAACTGCAGTCCCTCTTAGATGGTTTCCATGCCAAGAACATGTGTTTTACTAAGAGTGTCTTTGAAACCGAACCAAAAGATGGCGAGGACGCATCGTCTCGGCTGGCCCTCTACCTTCACCAAAATTCTCTTCACATGCATGAGTATTTACCGCTGAAAAAATGCATTCTAAAATTCATTCATCTACATTCATTCTAAAAGGGCTTTGTAGCTATCCCTCTTCAAACTTGTTCAAAGAGAGATTTCTGCTCCATTCAAGTATAAGGCCGTGTAATAGTTTACCTATAAATGGAAAATTCTTTTATCCCTTCAAAAAAAAAAAAACAAAACTAAAAATTTGAAAAAAATAGCAAAACAATTAATGGCCGCCTGATGATATGGGTCCATTAGCTACTTTTGTGCTGCCCTATGGGCATACCTTGTAACGAGTGCCTTTGACATATCAATCAATCAATCAATCTTTAATTTGGGATTTTTCTGTGATGGTGTAAATGTTTTTGAAATTTTTTTTATCGATTTCCTAAGATTATAGGAGTTTAGATGCTCTGAAAAATATCTCGACATCCAAAAATCGAAAAAATATTAATTTCTATGATTTGGCATTTTGGGATTTCACTGCTCGATTACGCCCCCAATTTTCATCTTTCTTTATCTTGGCTTATCCCCTGCATGCCGCTACTTCGCTTGCTCGTGAATGGGCTTCTCTTGAAATGTTTCTAATGGGCTTGAAATGTTTCTAATGTGCAAAGCTTAACCTCACCTCAGAGAAAATGCAAAACCAAAGAGCAAATTGAAATAGATACCTAATCAGGAAAAATAGTGTCTCCTAATAATATCCAATTTCCATTCTCATTATCATGAGATACTTAACCCTTTCCATTTTACCAAACATGCCTATGATTTGGCAACGCTGTATGAGGCATATTGCAAGTATTTCTGACAAGTCCAAGATTTAGGGAATCGCTAGTATTGGGTCGAAAGCAATATCAAAACGTAAATCATTAAATAATAACAAGAGTGCTGTCAGATTTGATAAGTGCGTGTACATATGTACTTACAAATGATAATTTTAGCCATAAAATATAAAAATAGAATATGAATTTAAAATGAACCATGTAATACCTGCATAAATGCCAAGGCATAGTAGAAGATGTACGCACATGAACTATAGAGCTAAAATATGTACTATGCAAATTCAAACAAACTATCTAGGATAATTTGTATTACGCAAAACATGACAAAGATGAGACTAAAGCGTACGCAAGTGACTGCACTTGAGGAAAATTTCGGAGCAATTAAGCCAACTTAAGTAGTAGAAGAGTAAATGACTATATAC
The DNA here is from genome assembly GCA_021234155.1 of Isoetes taiwanensis. Lineage (NCBI taxonomy): Eukaryota > Viridiplantae > Streptophyta > Lycopodiopsida > Isoetales > Isoetaceae > Isoetes > Isoetes taiwanensis. Next base: position 13,151,185 of record JAJEKV010000039.1, read on the forward strand.
ATGGGAAAACCCTATCGGCGCGATGGCACTGTTCTCCTGCGCGATCCCAGTCGCCAGAGTAAACCACCACCCTGGAACCAAGGCTGGCCAAGCCATATAAAGGCACAGAATCCAATACCCGGAGGAACAGAGGGAATTAACCCATGAACAGAAGTGAAACCTCGTTCCAGAGGATGCATCCAAATGAATACACTCATGAAAAAGAAATATATGAATATGAGCTCTAAATTTTAGGCATTACGATAGCAAAAACAGTTTTGAACCTCGCATAAAATGGTCGAGGCACACCCCATGTACTCAGCCTATGTCCGGTGACTGCAAGATGTCAAACAACAAGGAAAAATCTTAAAATATAAAAGCTTATGAGAAATGAAGCCCGGATGGCTGAGTCTAATAATATGTGTTGCCACCAAACACTATGCAAACTATACTTGCACAAGCAACAACGAAATCTTAAAAATATAAAAGCTTACGAGAAATGAAGTGTGATGTGGTTGAATTGACAATATAAGCACCAAACACTATGTAAACCATACTTGCCTAATCCAAGACGAATAAAAAGCCATATCTCGTTCTTCAATAAACAATCGAGCATGTTAATGTTTGGGCCTTAAGCAACCTCGTGTTGAAGGGACAAGCCAGGGCCGGAACAATCATATCCAGTGGAAAATAGCCAAGCAAACCATTAAGAAAACCATGCAACATGTAAAAATTGGGTGGGATACCGGCATCCAAAAAAACCAGAACCAACAACCTTCATAAGAATACCTCAAACCAAGCTTGCCTCAAAGTGAAACACAAGCAAACCAAAATGCTCCCCACACCAAAAAAGCCTAACCCCCAGGAAGCATGACAATAGACCCTAGGCTTAAAATGCCTTAAAAACCAACAAAGCCTTATAAAACCAAACCAAATAACACAATCATCTAGGCTACACTTTTAATCTAGGAACATAAGACCCGAGACCTTAGAATCCAATCTTATCTAACTTAAGGACAAACTGAAAGCAAGAACTCCTTTTCAACAAAACAAGATGACATGTCTAAAACACGAAATTAGGGGTCACGCACCCCAACCTATGAAGATCCAGCAAAACAAGGGATTGATAGAGCAAGACACTAGGCCAGCATGCCAACCCTACGAGCATGAAACAAGAAGAGCAACCAAAAAGCAATATGCTATAAAAGACCCATCTCTTAGCTACCAACCACAAACAAGCCTAAGCAACATATCTTAACATAAACCATGCAAGCACTAGACATCCAAGGAATTGATGGTGTAAGACCCAAGCTGACCCTAGACTCCAAGCTCATGCACAACAACGACAGTTGAACAAAGATAAACCATCAAATAAGAAAATTGTCATCGAAATGAATCTAATAAAAGGGGGCATACATTCCAATTCGACCAATACATGATCTCCAAGAAACAAGGGATTGATGGGCAAAAACCCCGACCGACCACTCCAAGACAGAAAAGTTGAGGAGCTCAAATATTCACAACATAAAAAGTGGGTATTAAAGTTGTGCAAGCATGGTAAACACAACTATACCTGAATGGACGAAACTAAGAAGGTACAAAAACAACCCTAGACAAACAAAGCATCGTAAGACCTAAGAAAGACGTCTCTAGCAACCAGATCTGGCTCAAAGCAAGATGTATAAGAGGAAAAATGAACCCCATAAAAACAACTTGACAAAATAAATAAGGCCCAAATAGAACAAACTATGCAACAATTTGGCATACTACAAGTGCAACAAAAAACTTCAAGGCATCTAGGCGAAGTTGCATCTGCAACAAAAAGTTTCCAAAAATCTTCAAGGCATCTAGATGAAGTTGCATCCGCAACAAAAAGTTTCCAAGGCATCCAAAATCCAAAAAGATTAACAAACTTCCTCTCGATTCCAAGGTCCAAAAACATTGTCAACAATTCACAACTTTCTCATCCGTGAGTTGATTCCCACAAGACTTGAATGTGCATCTCCACAATAAGAGACTGGAGGCACAACTAATGCATCCACACAATAAGATATTAGTTTTACAAACCAAAGTTAATTTATCGCGGTTTTTATTCCTCGCAAACCTAAGTTAGCAAAAAGATAAACATAAAGCCACGTATAGTTACCGCTTCATGGATCCGACCGCCGAGGACGCGGCGGGCGCGACTTGCCCGGCCAGCTTTGAAAAATAGGAAGTCAGCCCATATCATCCATTTTCAAAACTACATTGCCGCTAAACCGTCCCAACACTAGCTGCATCTTAATTTCCGATCCATTATTCTCAAGGTGGATCGATAAAAGCATCCACTCCAAGAGGAGCTCTCAACATAAACTAGGACTCCAACTCAAAACCACACCCTTATCCAAATTTTTTTTTCTCTCTCTATGCTTTATGGTGAGAGAGAGATAATGTTTTGGATGATAGTATTTTACGCCATGTCATCAAGTAACATCCATGAGGACATATGATCGACTCCTCACAAGATTCTTAGTTGCTAACCCAATGGATTCTCAGCTAATAAACCGAATAAGGTGGTGGAACAATGAGAGACAATAAGAGATAATAGTCTCTCCCGGCCACAACGCCCATTAAGGGCAAAAATAAAAAACTGGCCACTTTTCCTTAGTGGGCAAAAATAAAAAGCCTTCACTCTCCTTAGCAAACATTTTCCGCACTTTAATTTTTGATCCTCTCGCTACTTACGCCATGGATGCGCGCTGGCTTGTAGATCAATTCTCGAACTCCCCGACTCTTATTTCTCGCTTAGATTTTGATATTTAGTTGTTTCCATTTCTTAGAATTTATCCAGACATCATCTTTGCACTGTCAGATCTCTGGGGTCTCCGATCTAGAGTGTGGCTATGGTAGAATACTTGAAGAACTGTTAGCAGTAGAAGCTTGTTGAAAAAACCATGTTGCAAAAGGTCTAAGTAGAAGCCCTATTATTGGAGAAGCCCACAACAACCCTGTTTGTTATTATGCTCGTGGTTCTTCTCTTATATAGAAGAGAACCATCATTCTAGGGAAAGTGGACGCCATTTTAAGTAACTGTACTCTCATTTTAGAATCTAAGCTTTCTTTTGGCACAAGCCCGCTATATCACCTACTTCTTTTGGCCCCTTTTCTCTTGCGTAAAAGCCGTGTCTTCTCGGCATTCCTCATCTAAGGCTTCCTCCAGCTGAATTCTCAAGGTTGTTCTGTAGTTTCCTACCGCTATTCGTGCATCGCGGTTCTCGTTTTTCCTCGATGGATCGGGGCTCGTGTGACGCACTGGTTCTTAAGGATCATAGTGCTCTCGATGATCTCGATCCAAAAAACAAGGTAGATCTTGTTGCGGATTATTCGGTGGCATCCTTATTGCCAATGGCCTCTCGGCCTCGCTTTTTGCAATTTCATTTATCTATTTGATCGGGCTTCTGTTCTTCATGGTAGACCCACGTCAGCCTTTAATCCTATCTCTCGGCCCTAGCCTCCTCGGCCCAACTTCTAAAATTAGGTGCCTTTCGCCTAGGGCGGTTCCGCACTACGGTTACACGGATTCTGTCACTTCAGTAAAACCTCCCGCCTCAAAAAGTGTTGCCTGGAAAGCAGCCAGATGTGTTTCCCCGCCAATTTCGTTTTTGTGGTTTTGGGATTTCAGTACCTTACCTTATTCCTCCCCTTTATTATTTCCTTTTTAAATTTTTTTTTGCTTGGCATAGTTGTTAGGCCTAGATGGGTTGTTGAATTTTGCTTTTTGATAAAGGAAGCCAAAGCACATGATCACAGATTACCACTAAGCATGTCAAAGTGTCAAAAATCTTTATGCCGCCAGGGCCACAATATCAATGAAACTTTTTCCCTCACATAATTTCAAAAACAAGCAATGTTCTTATCATATCTCATCTCTGATTTTTGCTTCTGGATGATAGTGGAGCATACGCCAATGTGCAAAACAGAATGCTCTTACCATCTCACCTTGATTTTGAGCTTGAATACATTTTCGGCTGCATGCTAGAGAGAGGGAGGGAGTGGAGGGAGGGAGAATGAGAATGAGAATGATTTTTACGTCCATCAGCTGGACCGCCTATGTGGACCCATACAAGGAGCGCGAAAGAACTGCCATCGGCCCCGTTAGAAAAACCCTCTCGCCTCGGGCGGTTTCGAGGAAAAACCGTGGCAAGTAATAAGAATGATGTCAAATCGCATGCTATACATCAATGTATATATATATGCTGCGTGCCCGACACAACATCTCGCATGTCCATAACCTCTCGGCTTATATCCCGCCAATCTGCATCTACGTCGCTCACGTCACATGTAATACCGGCCAAAGTTCACCAACTCAGCATACCTCAATTTGATCATGGCGTCGGGCAATCCTTGAAGGGTATGAGATTCATCCTCACGACTTATTTGGCGCTGATTTCCACGCAGCCTCGCCCCGGCGTGGGTTTCACTTAATCCGGCCTATCTCAATTCGAAGATGATGTGCCTGGTATGGTCGGGAGGGGCAAATGAGTTCCCGGCTACTTTTCATGGGCAAGGGCACGCTATAGGCATTGGCGGCCTTCGCTCCAATGTGGGATTTATGTGGTGGCCGGCGCGTGTTATGTTCCAAGGGCATCGGTGAATTCCAAAGCTTATGTTATCGAGGAAGCAGTTTTCTCGCGATATTGCCTCGCCATGGCGACCGCCTGCTTTTGTATGTATGCACCTCGCGCTCCCACATTCCATCTAGCCAACCATTAGCCTCTTTTCCTCCAAAGAAGCCTGGCATTTACCGCGCCCCATTGCCACATGATATGTTAGTTTAGGGAGACGCAGCATCGGCCCATATTGACCACCTTCCTAAAATAGACAATGTGGCTTATCAAGGGTCACCAAGAGGCAAGAACTCGCCTCCCCAGTGAATTTTGATATGGGACCGTGGACTTCACCCCTGTGTGCGTCGCAGACATTGAAGGCTGACCGCTTCCAAGTCATTCCAAGTAGCAAGTATACTACCTGACCCCATTACTCAAATCCTATGCGCGCGACAAAGCTCTACTAAGACCCTTTGAACAGTGTGACCTGATGGACCCGAATCATATAACACCGCTTTGGCGATCTTCATTGTTTGCATTGCATAGGCCTTCCAGCCCCACGGCCACTGAGTCGTATGGATGTGTGTTCCAATGCATAGTAGAAGGAAACTCCACCCCAAATACTTGTATGTGGGATGCAACTTCCACATTCTCGCCTTGGTAATCGGCGAGGGACCTCGCGATGACGCGAAGATGATATGGTGCCCCGCAAATTCCCTGAAGCCTCGGCCGTGCCGGACGCATACCGCGCCGCGCAATGCAAAACCGCAAGTACCTGGTATCGCCGCCGTGCTGGCCCCGGCCAACCGGGCCGAGCAGCCGGCTTTATAGGCGTAGCCCACGCCCCCAGCTGTCACAAAGCCCACCGATCACTGGGGAAAGTAGAGGCCCCCCACAACCCTCACTTCGCAGGCTGCTGCCTTGCCCACTCTCGCTGAGCACGCATCCCAAACCCGCAAGTGAAACCCCCAGTGCCTTGCCCATAGTTTTTCCCTTTGAGTACGTTGTCAAACTTTGCAAAATCCACAAAACAACAATATAGATCCCGGACGGCTGCGGCTCTCGGGCCGGGTTTCAATCGTGAGTTCAAGAACGGAGCGTGGTCAATGGTTGAGTGACGGTATGAATCCCCGCCGGTGAGGGCCCGCGATTCTGCCGGGCCTCGCCTTTGTACCTGGGCCAACCGCTGCTCGGGAGTAATCCCAAAGAAGTAGCGGTAAACACCGAACCGGAACACCATGATTGTTCTAGACCGGTCAAGTGGGGTCACCCGCCTTTATGATGTAAATGTTCCCGCTTATTGGTCCACCGTAAGTAAATGAAGCCTCCCCGTAATGCTTTGTTGAACAAGGCCGCTGATCGCATATGGACGCCTCGCCTTAATTCTTAAGCTACCCCCGGCCTCTATACCATCCAAGTAAGGTCTGGGCTTTCCCATTGGCAAGACGCAAGCCTTGTTCCACGTCCGGTCTCCGTGGATTTCCTGACCGCCTTCTTTGCGCGGTAATGCCGCATAAAACTCTGAATGATAAATTTATTGCAAGTATTGTCGACCGCCGGGAGTGATATTCCCCTGGCCGTGACTGCTTTCTAAGAACCCTTCGGCCATGGTCCTTCCGGGCTTAATGCCTGTGAGGTAAAACATTTCCCTTTGATGTGTCAGTGAATGTACCGCTTTCTTAGCTTTAAGGAAGATGCTGCATCAAGCCCTGACCGCGACATGTGGGCGTAGCAGACTGTGACTTTGGCGAGCTGGCCATTGTGTTCCTCGGTGACTCGCGATCAAAACCATTGATTACGCGGGGAAGGTTGTGTTCTGGAGGGGTTCGCTGAGGTCTGCCGCGCGCTTATCCTGTAGCACCTCTCGCCAGCCCTAAGCGCACGCACCTACTGCCTCGTGCTGCTCTGTAGGATATTGCAAAAATTTCCTGTGTCATCTATAAGCATCCGGCATAGGCCCCTACATGTTCATATAATCCACCGCAGGCATGTAAGGAGTTCGCACAACCCGCCAAGCCAACTTCAAGTAAAGTGGGTAAGTGGTCCGAGCTCCATCTCTTCATCCCCATTAGTTGTCCCCACCTCAAAGTGCGCTTCGATGACATGCATATCCCCGCCAGCACCAACATATAGTCCACCACACCAGACATCCTCGCTTTCCCCCCTCGCCTGCGTACTTTGGCGGTGAAGGCCATCGTATACCCATTGCGTATTACTGTGTCAAAGATATCGCAGAGCAAAAGCAAATCGCTTCACCATAGCGCTGCGACCCCTGATTGCCATCCTCGATGTCCGCGGGCTGCCTTCAGGATCGGCAATATATCATCAGCCAAGCGGATCAAATCTCATGGGTTGTTTCCTACCCTAAGGCGCTGCGTATTGAAGTCTCCAGCGAGTATGATGACGCTTCAATCAAGTATGCTCGCTTCAGATGTCATCATATAGATTCTGGATTATAGGGTCCAAAATTTCTATCCCACATCCGAAAGTGAGTGTGATAGAAGCTGCTGCATGCGGAAAAGCAGCAGCCGCCACAAAGAGGGGTCCGCTATCGCTAGGCTTTGCACACGCACTCCACAGTGCACGGCTTGTGCTTCGCTCTGCCTCTCAACAAGGAGATCGGATCGGTACACGGGCGCTTCCAGAGTAACAGCAACCCCCCCATGCCCCGGCTCAGGCAATCATCAAGATTGAGTAGTGCGCCGTATCCCCGCAAGCCCGCATCCTCGCGGTCCCTCGCATGCTCCCACATGCTTCAATGAGGAAGATGAGATCTCATGTCCGGCGCAAGAACTCCGCCAGACTATCTCCTTCTCTCGCTATGGGAAGCCCCACGAATTTCGTGAGACTACGCGAGGCACAATTCCTATTTGTTGGCAAAGTAGGGATTTGGGGTGGCTTAATAAAGATAAAAAATGAAAATGAAATATATTACGCCCATCTCCTATGTATGAAGGGAGGGGGGGAGTGGCCAGCCAGCGATCCGGCTATATACAAAATTTCGTGGCGAGAAAAATGGGAGAGAGAAGATAGAGAAGGTCGAGTGGGGTCAAACCCCACTCTCACTTCGAGCAGAAAATGCGCGCGCTAATGCTCATATAGACATGTCATTTCGCACCCACCGCGCCATTTTCAACTCCCATTCGCCAGCTTTTTGTTCTTCTTATGTTACCCGCTCCCAATACAAGTATGTTTGCCTACCATTCATTCTTCAAGGTTTCACATGGCCTTAACTCAACATGGCGGATATTGAGCAATACTTAAAATGTATTGAAAACATTAGAAGGAGATGGTGTCAGGCTGCATAATTAAAACATCGAAGAGATATGATGTGAAAACAATTTCAAAAGAGCTCAACAAAGCTGATAAAGAACAAGAGGAAAATTACAACGAGCAAAAGTTGATAGATGAAAGAACTGCAATATGATAATGTTCGGTGAAAACATCAGAATGATATTTTAGAAATCACCCTGAAATACCAGAAGGAAATTTTCAACAAAAACTTATTGATGGCCTTCACCAAAAGCTCCAAATAGACCCTGACTTTCCCAAACTATGCTTCATACAGACTTCCCAAGATGAACCGTCATAAACATGATACAACAAAAATTCTAAATCGCCATCGATTGATGAGATCCATAGCTCGAGAGACGTCTTACTCATCTAGATGCAATATCTCAAATGTCCAGAATGAATATCTTCTGGAATATGCCAGTTCCTCATCACTCACCTACCTCTAGGGCAACCCAATAATATATTTTCTGGAAAATGTGTTAATGATAATTTATAGCTGGCGTGTGACGTGGCTTATATTTGACGTGGAATTTTACGTTTGGCAATAAACAGCTGAACACATAACATCAGTCCTCCACTGTTTTGCCCTTCCGGAACCATGGCACGAAATCAGATCTCTTCTCATTTCTCCACGAATCCCTTGGCTCACCTCTAGATCGGCTCGAGCTCTAATTGTTTCCTCACATGGTAAGCTTCCTTTACCCTAGATCTTTACTTGTTTTCAATCTTTCTTTTCGCAATTTTTCTACCACAAATCTGTCCCTATGCAGGCTGAAGTTGAGAATTACGCGAATCCTCTTACCGCATTTTTTCATGTGGCTTTTAAGGTTAGTCATGTTTTTTGAGCTTTAGAGTACATACACATCTAGTGCAAATTAGAATTGATAATAATGTGTCACAACGCAGGGGGCTGCAATAGCTTTCTATATTGTGTGTTCCCTCTTCATCAGCAGCTTCGTCATCCAATTTGTAATCACAGTGTTGTTGGCTGCTTTTGATTTCTGGGTGGTGAAGAATGTGAGTGGAAGGATTCTGGTAGGGCTTCGTTGGTGGAACGAAATTAATGATCAAGGAGAAAGTGTCTGGCGGTTTGAGGCCTTAGAGCAACAGGTACTGCTCCTTAAACCTTGCATGCATATTTGAGCTTTGTGGTTGTTACAGTTTGCAGTTGATATATTGTGCCTTCCACAGGAACTGGATAGAATGAATAAGAAGGATACCTGGCTGTTCTGGTGGACTCTATATTTGACGGTAAATATCAAATTAAAATGTTCACGTTTTTTCATATACTGTTTTGTTCCTCGTATGTTATTTGGGAATTTGAACACACACAACAGTCTACATCAGCATGACAGCAGATTTGTTTATTCAATAGAGAGTCAGAAGTCAAGCTTTAAGTAGTAGTTTAGATAAGCATATGCACTACAGTCTATGTGAAGGGAGGTACATTTCTATTTGAAACAATCGCAACGTAGGTATATCAGTAGCAAAACTACATACTGTAGCTGAATTAAGTGTTCAAACAGATGAGTTCCTCCCCAGACTTCTAAAATAATGATTTGAAGCAATATGCATGTTCCATTTGGTTTTACTTGTTCAGCTGAACATGCCATTGGCATATGTAGTTTAATAATCTGGGTTGTTAAATTACCTCTGTATCCTCTAGACCACAAATGGCATTGGCATATGTGGATTGAACATTGCCTTTGTCGCACATTCTAACCCACTAGAAGTTGCATCTTATCATGATTTTATGTACTTTCATGTTGTTGCAGGCTGCAGTCTGGGTTGCTCTTGGGATTATAGCTATAATTAAGTTCAACTTCGATTATCTTCTTATAGTTGGAATCTGTTTGACCTTAGCCTCGGCAAACATCATTGGCTTCACAAAATGCCGTAAAGGTATGTTCAATTTCATTAATAATGGAAGCTGAAGCAGATTGCAAAAGACGTTTAAACATTGTCATGTCTTGTCTGGAAAGGATGTTTGTTCTACAACTATTTACCTACCTTTTTACTGGATGCTACAGATGCAAAGAAGCAGTTCCAATCACTTGCCTCACAAGTAGTTGCAGACCATATGTCTTCACGTATACAATCAGCATTTAATTTTTGATTACAGCATGGTAGAGAAGAATTTACAAAGGCTTCAAAGCAATGACGTTCACAAGTTCTTGACTTGTCATTCAGATACGAGTTGCTAAAACATGTAGTGTCTTCATTGATTTGTACACTCTGTAATTTACATGGCTGCATCCATAAAAGTTACATGTGAAGTACACTGGGTACATTGATATTCTCATTTTTGACTGATTTGAAAGAAATATACATCTTATGAGACACTTTCCACAATTGTAGGATGGAAACAGTACGTTGAAACGAATGCAATGACTCATCACATCACTTTTATGATTTGGACAACAATGCTATCAAATCTTTTATTGCCTATGGTTTGTATAGGATTTTTGGGTACACGAAAATCAAAATTTAAAGCTGGACCCTGTTTTGTGACTCTCTCTAGGCATACAAGAAAATTCACATGGTATATACATGAGCAAGAACAAGCACAGATAAATTACTGTGGATACACATGCAATTTCTAAATTACCATACGATTTTCTGAAATAATGGTTCTTCGATGGCCATAACTGAGATAAGTTGCATGTAAGCGAATGGTAGGAGAGAATACCCATCTCCATCAATTCCTCCCATAGGAGAGGCTCCATTAAATTGTTGTGGTATGCGATTCTGGTCAAACAACTGCAGTAAGATGTTTAAATATGTGTACCAACTAACAGTAAGCTGTACATGTTGAAATTCCTGGCGTTTTGTGTGGCTCGGGGAAGGTTCCGGTGAGCTCCTCCACACAGGCGGCATTTTTAAGTTTGATGCTGCTTTAATTGCATGCATTACTTACGAATTAAAAATTCAGACTACGACTGTGCCAACGTTCCCAATAGTAACTGATTATGTACATGTGGCAAAGAATGCTAGGGGCATATGCGGCTTCTTCCATTGAAAAACACTTGTGGTAAATCCATTCAATAAATTTTTAATTTGGTAGTTTGAAATGACTATATATATTTGGTGGAACAGCCATTGATAAAATCTTCAGCAATTGGTACTTTGGCCCTCGTATCTATTATATCTCGCCATCCCAGAGCTCTTCTAATGTTCGATATGGACTGGTGCTTTCATTTAGCCAGGTTTCTCCTTGTAGAAGTCTTACCTAAAAATATGTGACAAAGAACTAAGCATGAACTCTGTCATCACAAGTGAGAGACTAGTATCAAATGTAAATACCTGTTCAATTTTAGAGAATTCATTGAATATGTCTTCTGGAATTGACCATTCAAACACATCATAGTTTGATATAATTCTCTCAGAATTTCCACTCTTGGTCAGCACACTATTACCACTCTGAAGCCCCCAGCGAAGGGCCACTTGAGCTGGAGTTTTATTCAATTTTCTAGCTGCCTCAACTACTATAGGATGCTGTATTGCAAATATATTGTTCAAGCAACCAAGAGGAGAATATGCCTAAAAATGAAAGAAGTTTAGTAAAACAGGATTGCCAGAAAACTTTCTACTCTGAAATGATCAAGTTGACCAAAACTTACAGACATATGGATGCCATTGGAGATGCAGTATGCACGAAGTGTCTTTTGTTGCCACAACGGATGACACTCAACTTGATTAACTGCTGGCATAATTTTTGCATAGGAAACAAGATTTTGTAATTTCTTGGTAGAAAAATTGCTCGTTCCTATGCATCTCACTTTGCCGACTGCAACAAGTCTCTCCATGGCCCGCCATGTTGCCTCCAAGTCCAGAGGTGCAAAATCTTCAGGATTTTTAGTTGTCCGACCTTTCTTCAACCTCACTGGCCAATGCATCTACAAGTAATCCAACATAATGGCTTAAGAAAGCAGATAGCGCAAATTGTTTTCTGCCTAGATTTTCTTACAATATAAAGATCAAGATACTGGAGCTGGAGATCTGCCAGTGTCTTGTCTACTGCCTCTTCAACATCTTCGGGGGCATGATCGGCAGACCTAGACAATTGAAATGCATAACCTCAACACCTTTGCAAGAACATGGAGCCAAATGACTTCCGTTCAAAACATAAAACAGTCCTGAACAATCACTTCCCACTTATAATTTGTATCTCCATATGGTCCTACAATAAAATACTACAGCATTCATTACTTGAGAATTACTAACTCAAATAGACTCAGGCAGCCTGGACGTTAATTGCAGATCAAAATTAAATGCAAAATACCCTAACAATCTCATAATGGCTCAAGTTTGCGCTTCTTGGATTAATTAACAACTTCCTTTGCTAAGACATGTTCACTGCTCAGACGAAAAAGTCCTTTATGTTAATTAGGTAACAAGACTCACCATAATTTGGATGTGATCCAAAGGTCCTCACGTTTGACTTGGCCATTGCTAAAAATCTCTTTCAGAGCGGCACCAACCTGTAGGCAAGAAAATGATGAACTGAATGCATGAATGATATATGATGACTCTAGATCTCACCGCATGTTGGTTTTTGTAAACAGAAGCACAGTCTACATGTCGATATCCCACCTGTAGATAGGTTGGCAAAAGAATGTGAAGCGAGATAAGATCTATTAAATTGTTAAGAAGATGGAAAAGAGCGCCTAAAACTTGGTGGCTTTATATTTTTGAAGGAGATATAATGGGTATTGAGCAGATCATCAACTGTTTGATTTAAGTCTTAACTATGAGCTAGAAAGTTAGCACATGTGGTGAAATTAAGCATCAAAGAAGATCTAAAATGTTAGCCAACAGACCTGGATTGCAGTGTTGAGAACGTCGTTGAGTTCATATGCTTTGCATCGCCATGTGCCAAATCCAATTGCTGGCATCAAATGGCCACAATTTAACCGGAAACAAAATCTACCATTTTCATCCCTCTCCATAGCGTCGGATCTGAAGGGAACAGTTGTTTTTGGCGTAAATGGGAATCGGATCGGAGAAAGAAAAATAATAATTTAGTGGGATGGTAGGCATGTGCACGAAAGTGGGTCCTTTTGGGCCTGTAAATAATAGAGACGTTTAGAACAAAAGGGTACCTCTGTTTTCTGGAAGATCAAGCAAGATGTGTTACGCTTCGAACTGCGCCAAGTGCAAAAAGACCTCCTGGAAAGGATGTGGGATGCATGTAAAAAGTGTGTATGATGGGATAGCCGAAGGCCAGCACTGCCTCTGTAAGTCATGGCCTGGAGTTACCCTGCCCCCTTCTGAATCCGGCGCCTCTGCAGCAACCGAAACAGCCCAAGCCGCTGAACCGACTAAACAAGCGGGATGTGAGTGATTTCTGGTACTGGGCTCTCTGAATTGAAGGTCTTGCTTCGTTTTTCTGTGCATAAACCTTAGATCTTTGTTTTTGTGCAGTGTGGGAGCGTATTACTTCTTTCTGGCAGTGATGCCCTGTGGGTATCTCTGTGTTTGAGCATGTACAGACTACTTTATTCCCTGTTTCAAGCATGATAAGATTCTAAATAAATTCTAAATAAGTATGATCTTCATTGTTCAAGGTTTGATTTTTGTTTAAGGTTAGGGAAATAGAAAACGAAGGACCTTCACGCAGCCGGCCGGCAGCGCTGATTCCCGGCTTGTCAGCTCGGCCTCCTGATTAATCAGGGCTGCGTGAGGATTACTGTAATGTGGCAATTTTAGACGGAGGTAGTGAACAGAGTACTTTGGTTAAATTGTGAATTCCTTCACACTTGCATATTGCAATGGATTAAATGCCAGAATCTGATCTACTTTTAACGGGTAGGTCCTCTCCGATGTTGGATCCTAGCCGTTGTCTATGCAAACTGTTTATCAGCCCTAGAAGCTCTTCCTTGGGCTTTGAAAATTGTTCCGATGGTGAATTTGGACAAAAAGCTTAGACAATCTCACCCTGTTCGCAACGATCTTGTACTGAGGAAGCCTACTTTTTGGCAAAGCCGCCTTAAAAATCAGAAGAAATTTTCGTGGATGTTGATCTTGGAAGGGGTGTTTTTCTCGCTGCCGAATCGGAGGAGGAGCTCGATGGCATGGTTAGTACCATACATCAGGTAGCTTTTCTTCCTCGATGCATATCCTCTTCCGCTGTTGTGTGGGTGAAAAATTTGCTCGAATTTGTTTGTGGGTTAAAGCGGTCAAACCCCAAGGGTATCTTCCTCATGTGCGCCGCTGAGTGTGGCGGTGCCGCCGAAGAATATTTTAAGGGGAATCTTTGAGTGAGGAAGATTCCTTGGCGTAATAAACGCCGCCTTCAAATTACGAAAGCAATGATCCCTACCACCGTAGCTAGAAGCTCTGTTCTGAGAAGAGACTTTTTGAATAAGAGAAAAGCCTCGAGTTTAAGAGAAAGTTTTGCTTACAGCTTTGGTGTTAAAATGCGATGCATAAAAGCTCTGGATAAAAAGAAATCTGGCTAGCAGGGTTTTGTGGTTGTCAACAAGGCCCGATTTCTCAGTTCCGAGATGGGTTAAATGCTAAAATATAGAGGCTATCCTCCTGTGTGTAAAACGAATTCTGCATCAAGCACTTTGTCTAACCATTTGCATAAAAGAATAGAATAGAATAGAATAGAATAGAATAGAATAGAATAGAATGGAATAGATTTTTTAGCGTCCACGGAGACCAATTGGCCTATGGACCCAAACAAAAAAGAAGAGACAAGCGTATTAGACATCGAAAGGATTAAAAACCCAGATCCCGGGCGGGTTTTGAGGGAAAACCTTAGCAATAATAATAAGTGTGGCCGGCACTGCATTTATCAATTGTATAGGACAATTCAACACCATCCCGGAGGACACAACTAAGTCCGTGCATCCATAACCTCCTAGAGGTATGACCCCAACAAACCCATTGACGTCGTATTCAATAACTCATGCAACGGTTGGCCAGGCACTAGTAATCGAACATACCGCTCTCGGATATGAGCAAACGCTGGGTAGATCTGGAGGGCATGATATTAATCCTCAATGGCGCCCTGGTGGCAACACTGGCAAAGCCTTTGCTCTCGTGCTTTCCGAGCCCAACGTCCCGTCTCAATGTGGAGGCGATGTGCACCCGTGCGAATGGAAGCTATAAGTCTGCGCTTCTTCATATGCAACTGGGTGTACAAGTACTGGTGTGGGCCTCTCGTGAGCCTAGGATTGACTTGTTCTGCCAATAGTGTGCCGCCTTAACGCGGCGCGGTCGAGCATCTGCATCCCAGAGCTTGCGAAGGAAAGTAGCATCTAGGTACAGCTTAAGTGCCTTGTGATCTTTCTTTGTCCTTACATGTACGCATCTGCTTGCTGTACACCCCAAATATGAGAACCATCGAAGCTTGCTTGTCCTTCCAAAGAGGCTTTGGCGTTGGGGACCCATCGCCATGGCCAAAGCAAGGTTGGGCAAACGTGTATCACCCATAGCAACCACCTTCTGGAAGTAAATGATATGGCGTTCCAATGCAGCCCGTTGAAGGGGTAGAAAACCTGTCTCCTGGAGTAGGATCTGGTATGGAACTGTGGACTTTACCCCAAGGGCTCGTGCCAAGAAGGCTTTACGCACCGCCGAGGTCATTCCGTGTATTGAGGGATATCACCAGGACCCACACTTCGCCCTATACAAAAGGGCCGGCTCGACCAAGGCCCAAACAAGTGTGATCAGGGCCCTGTGCATACAACTCGCCTTTGTGGTCGTTGTTTGTTGCATGGCATATAGTGCTTTCCAACACGTCGTGACCCGACCAATGGGTGGTAGTAGAGAACTCGATCCCCAAGTACTTGTAGGTCGGAGCCACCTCTACATCTCGTCCCTGCTAGTGAATCGGCAAAAAGTGTCAAGGGCATCCAGGTGGCGTTGCATGTCCTCCTCGAGTATAGGCCGAGGTTGACATCGCCGCGAGATATATGAGTTGCCGACAGTGTGATGCATGAGGTGGGCGCCTGCACCTCCATGCTCAGAGAGCCAATCTTCCAGCTGGTCAATGTATAGGCCAAAGAGTGTGGAGGAGAGGGGGCAACCCTGACGCACTCCAATACTACTAATTACCGGCTGTCCTGACGATGTGATGCCTGAGCATGCCTCAGATAGCCTTTGATATCTTGCATTCCTCGCAAGTCAAGGGGGGTTCCCAGCTGTCACAATCTGTCCCATAACCTGTCCAGGGGCACTCTATCAAAAGCTTTTGCGAAATCCACGAAACAACAGTACAGGTTTTGTCGGTGATTCCTTCTATCCTCAATCAATGTGGGCAGAGTGAAGATATGATCAATATTGGAATGCCTGGGCCAAAAACCTGCTTGTGTGAGAGCTCACACATCTGCCTCCTCCGCCCATATTGTCACCACCGCGCTCAAGGATGCCGATGAACAGTTTTGCAAAGAGAGAGCTGACCATAATAGTACAATAGTTGGCGGGGGCATCGAGGGTCCCCTCGCTTTGTATATGGGCACAACTCTACTAGTGGTCCATCGCTGGGAGGGAAGCCTTCTTGCAATGCTTTATTGAATAATGCCGTGAGGGCAGGCACCAAGAGAGGCCCACCCCCATTTCCTCGTAAGTTCCGCCTGCATGCCATCTAAATCTGCTGCCTTCCCATTAGCTAGACGTTGTAGGCCCATGATGACATCCCCTCTCGCGGATGACTAGAGCCATGCCTATCTGTGGAGGGGACGGGTGTCCGCCCCCGAAGCCGTCGTCGTAAAGCTTTGCAAGTATTGTACCCATTGCTCCAGGTGATGTTCCCCGTGGGCTGTCGCGGTCTTGCTCAAGACCCTTCTCCGCATCGTCTTGGGGTGCCGATCCGGAGAGACCAAACATCTCATTCTTTGCTCATGAGGTATTTGGCTTTCTTGTTCTTGAGGAAGGAGCGTATTGACCGATAGCCCGGGCGGGAGGTGGGATCGCTGACTTGCCGGAGTGTGCATTTGAACTCCCGACACTCATCATCGAACCATCTATTGCGGGGAAGGTGGTAGCGGCCCAGGTTCGGCCAGGAGCCGGTCTCTCCCAAAGCATCTCTCGGCCGGTCGTCGGCGGGTGAGTCGGCCGAAAGCAGTTTTTGTTGAAGTGTGGGGAGTTGCAGCAGTCCTTCCAGGTCATGCTCAAGCAACTGGGCATAGGTCCCTGCACGGTCGTAATCCAGGCGCAGCTGGGGCACCTGGGGTGTTGAGGCAGTAGATGCACGGGGAGCTTGCTAATGGAGATGTACAAACAGGGGCTGGTGGTCTGAGTCCACTTCCTCGTCCTCAGTGTCTGTTCCAGTGTCGTTCTTCAACCAGCAGATAATCCACCACACTGGAGCCGCCCCCTTGGTTCTCCTGTCTACAAATGCAGCAGCTGGAAGATGGCCATTGTGCCAACCCATTACAAATAACTAGGTCAAAGATACTACCCAACAACAACAACTGCCTGCCATAGCACAAAATATGGTTGTCGTCTGATATCCTTGACCAAGCCACCTCTGCGGGGTTCAACTGCAAGACGTCCTCTGCCAGGGGCTCAAATTTTGGGACCTGCTCGGCTCCTGTGCGTGCATTAAAGTCGCCAAGCAACATAACCTTGCCCAACTGTTTGTGTTGCTGTATGTCATCATATAGATCGACATAGGGCTCCAATCTACCCACATCCAAATGAGTGTTATAAAAGTTGCTCTCGGCATGTGGAAAATAGCATGCTGCTATGAAGAGAATGCTGCCGCTGTCATGCTGCACGCGCACCCATAAGTAGCGATTGTACCTGTCTGTTTTGTGCAACGAGACTGAGTGCCCCAAGGTTGCACGGTAGTAGCAGGCAACCCCGCCATGCCCTCGCTTGCCTGTGCACTCATTGAACACCGAGAAATGTAGATAGCCTGGGAGGTTCGGCATTCTGTGCCCTGCATGTTCCCTCATTTCCATGAGGAAAATGAGATACCATCCGGAGGCACAGTTCCTATTTGTTGGCATTTGATGTAGACGCTCGATGATCTGTTTCGCTTCTGTGGGGGCAAGCGGTGTGCCGAAAGCAAAGCGATTCTTGCAGGAGGCGGTTGTAGCAAATGGAGGCGGAGGTGCGAGGGGGTATTGGTGGCGATGCCTAGTGGCGGCAGCTAGTGTCCTGACCAAGGGAAGCCCCGACGGTTCAAAGATACCATCCCGGAGGCACAGCCCTATTTGTTGGCATTTGATGTAGACGCCGATGATCCGCTTCCTGCGGGGGAGCGGTGTCGGGCGGCGCTGGCGAGCGATTCGCGAGAGCGATTATAGCGGCCGGGGCGGGAGGTACGATGAGGGGTATTGGTGGCGTGCGTGCTAGTGGCGGCGGCTTGGGCGCGTGCATCGGTGACCTCGGCAGACGCCAGCCTAAAAATCGCGGCTTACTTGCCCCGGACCCCCTGCGGCACCCCTCGATGGCCGGACGTCCTCGACTTGAGCAGCCTCTGCCGTGCCGGACTCTTGTTGCATCGAGTAAGATCCTCAGTCGAATATACTGGTAGTCCCCTTCAATTGCCTACTCGATGTGAATTGCCTCCCTTTTCGCATATGCGCGCAATCGCGAAAGTGACAACGCGAGGCGATCATCGCGTTGAGCCCCAAGGCGGCTTGCTCGAACAATGTGCACTGTAGTCCGAAATGGCATGCGAGATAGGATCTGATCCTGGATGCACTTGGTGAGATCCTCTCCTGCCTCCTCCGAGAGTCCACATACCACCACATTATGACGTCGGCGGCCCTGCTCCTGCTGCTCACTAAGTCACGGGGCAACATTAGCTTGTCCCAGCAGGTGATGCATGTGGTCTAGAGTGTGTGGGTTGTTCACAGCAAGGGCGGTGTGGTGTGCGAGATGGAGCAGGTGGTGTCTGTCTACCTGTTTGGCGACTTGTGGGCTGTGGGGCATGTGTGCTTGTCCGCCCCCCGTGTTGGCGGGCCTCTGGCCGCTCGAGCCGGGAGCCTAGCTCTGTGGAAATCTCTGGCGCCAAACTCATTCGGTACACCGGCCAGTAATTGTTCATGGACCTCGGCATGGAGGCCCCTGCCCTGCTGGGTAATTGTTGCTCGGAGCTCCTATATCACCTGATCTTGTGTCTCAGCCCTACTCTGTAGGGTTCTTAGCTTTGCCCGGGCCGGGCTCAAGGCTCCCGGACGTTCAGATTATGGTGGTAGACCCCTCAGCTTCTGACTTAGGCGGGAGATAGTTGCCACTGTATCTTGGTCAACACCCTGCTTGTCCCGTGCCATAATCTCTATGGTGGTGAGGAGGGAATCCACGCGAGCTTGCAAGTCAGCAAGGCTCTGCTTATCCTGCTGCCTCTCAAAGTGTGCCAAGCGAAGCCCGTCTTCTAACTGCTGCATGCGGGTCCCCATCTCTGCAATCCGTTGCCTTTTCGCTGCCAACTGTTTTTTGAGCACGTGGGACGCTGAAGATTGTATCTCTGCTGCCAGTCCTGCAATCCGGGTTCTGTTGCTCTCAATCTCTTCCTCCATTTGCTTCATGGCCCTCGTCTGCGCCTGTGTCGGGCTTGAGCAGCCTTCATCCATCTCCCGGGTCAATCTCATAGATTGGGCCTTCTCCTGGGCCTCTCTCCTCATGGAAGAGGTTTCTCCCTTGCCCTTGTTATCCGACCGGGGCCGTTTTCGCGGTGGTCCCTCCCCCTGGTTCTCCTGTGGACTGGGCTGGGGCCGGGCTGGACTGGGCCGGGGGCTGGGGCTGGGGAATGACTCCCTCTAAATGGAGGTCTGGGCAAGGGGATACAGAAGCGGCCATGAGGTTGTATGGTATGGAAGGGGATTAGAGAGCTAAAGGGCTATTAAGAATTGAGAAATGTTTAGGAAACATAAACGATGCCCCCCCTCGGTTGGTTGGCCTGGGGGTTGAAGGGAGGTTCATTCCGCCATGCCGGAATTCTTTTGGGATGGGCTTGCCTCAAAGCAAGGCCAGACACCAAGTTTCATAGACATTATCAAGATAAATCAAGTTACACCAAGTCCGAGTACTCTGGCTCCAGCTCCACAATTCGTCGTTGTTGTAGGAGGAGGATGGTGTGACGATCATTTGTAAAAGATAGTTGCACGAGATAGAGTTTGAACTTATAACTTTTTAATTGGAAGCCATATATCTTTGTACAATGAAGCTATCTATATATCTTGCTAATATTGCCTTGCATCTTTCTCATAAGCATATCAATTTCCAGGAGGTTCTGGATTCCAAAACCTAGGTGCATGTGAGATATTTGGCACGATTTCATTTGTTGTAGTGGTGCGATCTTGTAACGTTCCTAACCGAGACATGCCCTTAACAAACTAGGAAAAACCGTCTAGACGTTTATGAGCAAACCCCATTTATCGATCTCCAACATGCCCTTAACGAACTGGGGAAAACCGTCTAGACGTTTATGAGCAGTCGCTTCTACCCATTTATGCCGGTATCTCGGGAACGCCCCACAGGCACATTCAAGATTGAATACTCGAGTGATCTACCATGGGCTTGTTACATTTATGCCGGTATCTCCAACATGCCGTTAACGAACTGGGGAAAACCGGCTAGACGTTTATGAGTAGTCGCTTCTACCCATTTATGCCGGTATCTCGGGAACGCCCCACAGGCACATTCAAGGATTGAATACTCGAGTGATCTACCATGGGCCCGTTACAGTCTCTCCCACTAGAACTATGCTCGTCCTCAGAGCATCCAAGACTATACCATGTGACAATGATTACCAAGTCTTTACAAATTACCCATGCATATAGGCACCTATGGAGACTCGAACTCGAGACTTGCTCTGATACCAACTGTAACGTTCCTAACCAACATGCCCATAACCAACTGGGCAAAACCATCTAGACGTTTATGAGTTCGCTTCTAGCCATTTATGCCGGTGTTTCGGGAACGCCCCACACGCACATTCAAGGATCGAATACTCGAGCGATCTACCATGGGCCCGTTATAGATCTTGATCATCAGTCTAGGTTTATATAAAGACGTTTCATTCTTGTCAAACCATTCCGGTTCAATGCCAGTATTGAGTATTTTAGGCATCTGTTTCATGTTCTTGCTTGTCTTCGGGCTATTGTATTCATGATTCCTGATTATATATCAGAGTTTTACATATTTCTTGCATATTTTCAAGTATTTATACGTATCTATTTTTTAAATTTGGTTTTTCCGGTTTAGAGAAAAACTTTTTTGGATTTTGTTTTTAACTGATTTCCTAAGGTTTTGGGGCTTCTGAATGCCGGGAAAAAAACCCGATTATCCAAAAATCGAGAGAAAGCGCAAGATTTTTTTTTCCCATGTGATTTTGGTTTTGGTTCCGATGTTTTCGATCTCTTCCTATTCTTACCCGATTCCACTTGGCGATTGATTGCATGCGATGATTGCTCAAAGCTCAAGGTTTCTCACCTCACAAAGACCTCTGTGCAACATGATCTCCCAGTTCTCTCAGGGGATAACATATTGTTTTTCGATTGTAAGTCGCCGATCTTTCTTGCGTTTTTATATCCTTTAGTTCTTCTTTTCATGAGTATGATCATCATCTAAGAGCTCTGTGTCTAGGTTTGACGCCATGCAGGAGAACTTATTATGCAATGAACAGTTTTGTATAAATTTCTGAAATGTCTCGAGGATTTTGATGGCAGTTTCGATGGGTTAGAGGATGGGTGGAATAAAATCATGTCTATTTGTCATGCGACCTGAAAATTGAAAGCATGGCAACCCTGGTGATGGTAACCCGTCCAACCCAAGCATCTCGATTTGTCTGTGATGGAATAAGTATGGCTCACCCTCAAGCTGCAATAATTGCTGGAGCTTGGTGGAATTGTTGCTATAGTATACTGCTGGCAGGCAAGCATGTAAGATATCTGATCACTTCCGTTGGCACTCTTGGGCAAGCATTTCTTTCTCAAAATGATTGACGTCCATGCTCTTTTATAGGTTTTGGAGGTTTGTTTGTGGGCAAAGGTTTCCAGTCTGGGAGCTCCATGAATAGCAGAGGTATGTGGCTTGCCAGAAATCTAAGATACTTGAAATTTTGAGTAGGTTTATGTCTTCCCGTTGCAACCAAGCATCTACAATACATTTCTTCTCCGTTATTGTCTTGCTGCTCGCTTGGCTAATGATTATCATGCATTGCATGAAGCCAGACATAAAAGCATGTCTTTGCACATGCAGAAATAGGACTACGGAAACTTATGCCATATCAATCTTGGCTCTCTTAAGTTTTTCTTCTTTTCTCTATGGTTCTTTTTGCAAGTTGTTGCTGCTCGATGAAACAACTACATCTTTTGCTGCCTTTTGGAGGTGCTTTATGTTCAGCTATGGTTAGATCTACACTCTGACAATGATTAGCTATTACAAATATGTTTTGATAAGTACATTTTTAGGTCTAAGGCATGAATATTAATCAGACTCTTAGGAGTCAAGACATGTATGCCAGTATACTTTCATCATGGCATGCTCCTTTTCAATTGCTATGTATGCAGGCTGCTGTTTTGCGATATTTTGAAAAAGATTAGACTTGCTACAAGCGGACTGAAGGGATTTGGAGATACAAGAAGTGAGTTCACAGTTATGTTCTGTACTGTTCGCATTTTTAAGCATTGTGGTTTTGGTCCATGGGTGGTGCAATGTAGACCCGTCAGACTTTTATAGGAAGAAGGTCAAGATAAAGCCGCAATGCCATTGCCAATATGATTGTACTTGGGGAAGCCTATGTGAAACGCATGTTGAATGCACATGCATAAACCAATGTTCAGACAAAGGAGAATGTACTAAAGGATTTTGTTACCTAAGCAGCCAAAGGGCTTTGCAGCAATGCATGTCAGAGCTTAGGAGATTGGAAAGGCTTTTTTCAAATCGAGAGTTTGGGATAACCCAAATCCGGCTTTCTGATGCAAATTTGATCTTTTGCAATCACAATAGTTGTTGCTTTCTTCTACAGATATTTTGGAGCATGGAGCATGGATTCAGAGATCCAGCTGTGATTTGTGATATGGCTCTATATGAGCTTCGATTTTTGGCAATCAGATGGCCATGACTTAGACTAGATTTATCTAAATAGTGATTTTCGTCAAGGCTTCTTCTTGTGTTTGCATGGAGGTTTATCTGTGCAACGACAACCTCAGGTGTTTTCACCAGGTAAATGCAAGTATTCCCATACGTATCCTTTTCCTTTTTTTTTTTTGTTGTTAGAGTCTGATGTTGCCTTCGATTTTACACAAGATTAGGCACAGATGTTTTATAATCTTCCTGAACCTTTTTTGAAAACATTTGTTCCAATCTCATGTAGAATATATTGGAAATTCAACTTTATGTGCTCAATGGATTTCTTTGCTTATTTTAATGCTTTCCTTGCAGATGTGCAGCCTTCCAAGGATCTTCACATGCTCCCTGTAAGTGGTATCTTGGCGCACAAAGATTTCTTCATTTCTTTGTTGCTTTGGTAGAGTGATACAAATTCAAATTATTTTGGTAGTTTCCTTTTATTCTCTAATTCCTTCCTATGTAGCCCGCATTTACTATTAAAGATGATATATTCGCGCTGAACCTTTGATTACGCCAGGCATTTTCTTTCTTGCTGCAGCAGAATGCTGGGGTTGAAATATGAGTCAAAGAGGGGCTATATTGGATTACAGTATTATGGACGCACTGTCGGGATCAAGATAATGCCTGTTGGTATTCACATGGGTCAGCTTTGGGCCAGAATGAGGCTGGACACAACTGCAAAGAGGATATCTGAACTGAAAGGATTGTATGATGGCAAAATAGTCTTGCTTGGGGTGGATGATATGGATCTATTCAAGGGCATTGGGTTGAAATTCTTGGCTATGGAAGAGCTCTTAAGATAGCATCCTGAATTGAGAGGAAAGGTAGTTATGGTACAAATAGCAAATCCTGCTAGAGCTAGAGGTAGAGATGTGGCTGAAGTTCAGCAAGAGGCATATACCTGGCAAAGAGAGTGAATGAAGAGTTTGGATGGGATGGGTATCAGCCTGTTGTGTTGCTTGAAGGGAATGTTCCTCTTTATGAGAGAATAGCCTACTACACAATTGCAGAATGTTGTGTGGTGATTGCAGTGAGGGATGGAATGAATTTAATTCCATATGAGTATATTGTTTGTAGACAAGGGTTAATTGATGACACGGAAGATGCTCGGACATCTGAAAGCATTGGAAAACAAAGCATGCTGGTCATTTCAGAGTTTATAGGATGCTCTCCCTCACTCAGCGGTGCCATAAGAGTTAACCCCTGGAATGTGGAGGCATTAGCTGATGCATTAAATACTGCAATTGTCATGCCAGAATCAGAGAAGCAGGCAAGGCATGAAAAGCATTATAAGTATGTGAGTTCTCACGATGTTGGGTATTGGGCACAAAGCTTTGTTGGGGAGTTGCAAAGAACATGCAAGGATCATGCAAGACGCCTTTGTTATGGTATGGGATTTGGCCTTGGCTTTAGAATTGTTGCTTTGGCCCCAAATTTTAGGAGGCTGTCAGTCGAACATGCAGTCTGTGCCTATAGGAGGAGCTCTATTAGAGTTATACTGCTTGATTATGATAGGAATATGTAGCATAATAACAGGGGTTTTTTTTGTGTTTTTGTACGCTTTTCACAAAGGTTTTCCTAAGATTTCATGGCGTATTCGAATGGATGTACTAATGCGTACATCTAGAGTGCACCATTTCTTAGTCGTTGATTTAGCTTTTTTTTTTTCAATGGTCCAACATCCAAGGGCTCACAACAAAAGCCCTCTTTTTATTTTAGGGGCTGAACATGCAAGCCTCGTGGATAGCATTTCAGGGCATTCTTGCAAAAAATTAATGTTCTTGTGATCAGAGTGGAAACAGATTTGGATCTGTGTTTGTTGCCTGAATGTGTATGTGTTTTGTTTGGTGATTGCATCTCCAAGCTTTGGCTTCAGTCTTGGGGAAACATTATAAGAGTTATAGGTCTGGCAGGGGTATATCAAATATATTCAGCCATATCTGGAGCTTTTAAGAGGAGTGGCGGGCAGTGCTTACACAGGAGCAATTTCGCAACTTAAGGAAGAAAGGAACCGAGTAAGTAAAGTTCGTTTATTCTTGTTAAATATTCTTGTGGAAACAAATAGAAACCCTAGCCATAGTTGCGTTGCCGGTGACATGATGATCGAATCATCTCCACGGCATTGTTTTTACGATGCCTTGTATTCTTTGCATGATTTTATTCACACTTATTCTGGATTTAAATTTGAATGCAATATTTGGTATTGGTACACGGTTTCAACACAATCGGGGGCCTCGCATGGCGAGGCCCGATGACGGGCTGGTAGGGCGGGCTGCACAATTTCCTCAATTTGCGGCCCGATCCGAAAAAGGTTTTCCACAACCGACATGATGCTCTCTTGCCCATTTCGTTCTCGACTTCTCAAACTTCTCATTCGTTCGCGGTAAAACTCTTTAGCAACCCGGAAGAGTATTCTTTCGGGTATTTTGAATTCTCTTCGCAAACCCCCTTCTTGTTGGATTTCCATTTGAGCCGGCCTTGACTTTCTACCGTTTTCTTATATGCCTATCAATCTCACGAAGGTTTCTAAAACTTGCAGATATGGAGTCCATGATTCTGCCAGTTCGCAGGCCTCTTTGTTTTATGCAGAGGCATCAATGATGAGATAAAATATTGCTCCATCTAAATAGTAAGCCACAGCTTTATTTGTAGATCCGGCAAATGTACTCTTCATCTGCTGCCTGGGAGTTTTGGATGATATTATACGAAGGTTATGTACTTCATGTGGCAGCTTTTAGTTGGGCTATGTGATCCAGCTTGCTTGAGTTTCTCCTATTTCGGTGTCCCCTGGTCTAGAACAAAGTTTGGGGACTTACTATAGCTGAGTTCAGATTCTGAGATGGAAAGCAAACGGTTTGAGGGTTTTATTTCAGATGAAATTTTGGAATGTGTATTTGAAGGATGGAGACAATATTTCAATCTATGGCTGATGGAGACAATATCTCAATCTATGGCTGCTGATAAAAAATGCTGCTTTACATGAAGCGAAGCGGATAACCTGGAGACCCTTTGTTGCCATTACACAGTGAAATTAGTTTGAGGTTTGAAATTAGTTTGTCTTTGGTGTGTAACTTGAAGACAGAAGAAGGATGTATAGTAGTTATTGCTAATCTTTGACCCATTTTCATAATTTGTGCAAATATGGAGCATTTTGGACCAAAAGGTATACTCCAAGTTTCAATAGTTTTGTGGATATAATCTATGAAAATACAGTACTTTGTTTCGATGTCGGAGATCCTGGACCTACGCTACATATTTCTAAGGAACTCAAGAAGGCAGTTCCAGTCGTGCTATATACTCCTTGGATGGCCATTTGTGGATTTCAAATGTTAGAACTATTTCCAGCTAAAAATGCATTGTATTAAATGAAAATGTAGTGTAATGTCCTTGATGTTTTATATAATCTCTTCAATTAATAATTAATATTTACGCCCTTGTTGTTTATCTGTTTTTCTTTTGTTAGGGCCCGAAGGGCCCAAAATTTTTTTTGATATAACAACCAACACATAATTACCATTAACATTATTAACAAAAATCATTACATTCAATGCATTTAAATTAAAATCCCCCTGAAACCCCCTTTGGTTTGGGTGCATATTCACATGGGGGGTGACGTAGGGCAGCGAGAGCCCTGTAATTATGTTTTGCACGTACAAAATCAACACCATATAGTATATTGCTTGAAATCTTATAGTATTTTGCAAATCTTGTTATCTGAAGATAACAAATTCTATACATCCATACCCCACAAGCGAGGAACTTTGTATGCGGTGTAGATTAAGGAATAAGGGGTGAATATGCCTATCCAACAGCTCTCGTTGCCCGGAGTCACCCCCCGTGTGAATATGCACCCAAACCAAAGGGGGTTTCAGGGGGATTTTAATTTAAATGCATTGAATGTAATGATTTTTGTTAATAATGTTAATGGTAATTATGTGTTGGTTGTTATGTGTTGGTTGTTTGAGCAGCCTAGTACATTCTGGTATGGTTTCATTCTTCAGGTATGAAGCACCCATAAAATCCCTTTTCTTTAGTACTGAGATGCATGGAACAACTCTCTTTTTGTATTTCGGCAACCTTTTCTGAGGCGAGGCGGGGGCCGCCAAAGGCGAGTCTCGTGGATTTAAGAACAGATACGATTCTTCTTATCCATTTTATGCTTCGTCCGACCTAATGCTATTTTTCTTAAGTCGTTTACTATGCTAGCTGCAATTGAAATCTGCACCGAAAATGGAGACAAAAGCTTGACGAAAATCACTTTTAGAACTATTAGTCAAAGTCTGCAAAATTTAACTGAGGTAAACCTGTCAATGTATTTGAGGATGCATCACATATAATCTTTATCTTACTGATAATTTCTTTGTATTTGAACAGATACCAAGCAAATTTCTAGTTGGCAGAAAGTTAGAGAATATTATTGTGGGGATATGTGATGAAAAGGGAAAGATTGACGATACAGTTGATGTAGGACATAGTCTAGAAATGGATCGCGGAGGAATGTCAAGCCCCTTTTACCAAAGGAAAATGTCAATTGCCTGACATAATTTTGCCAACATCACCTGGCATCTGGTCTGGAAACGTGTCACATGCTCTCGACCGTGGACTTCGACTAACTATCCAGGTGTTTACTACTTCCTAAGTTGAAATTGGGCATCTTGCATCTTTTTTGCTGAAAATCGTACTGCTTAGGTTAAGGTTGAAATGAACAAGGCCAAAACAGTTATAGCAGAAAACAAGCCATGGAAGCATTTTCCGGGAGCCAATGCATTCTAAACTTTTCAGCAAGGGATGATCAAAATTTTCCAGGTTATTTGACAAAAGAGATGATTAATAATGTAAGCTGAGCAGATTTATATTTATGTTCCTTGATCCAGGCGATTTTAACCATAATTTGTGGATGCATGTAGCTTGAGTTTCGCTTTGATCCTCCCCGAGATCGTGCATTTATAAAAGGTTGGAGAGTATATAGTACCAGTGTTCCTGGAAAATACAGTGTCGCAGTAATGATACTTGGAAAGGAAAGTATAGCTTGTTAGGAGAGGGAGGCTATCCACTTGAAACTGGGCATACATTGTCATGGCGTTTGAAGCTGAGTGCAGGCTCTCCTAGAAATATTTTGCCCGTCTTTACCTACATGTTACATAATTCACAGCTGCACAAAATTACAATGCCAAGATACAATAAATTTCCTGCATTTCATGCATATATAGTGGACGAATTTCGTAATGTATGCCTTGGTTCTAATGGGTTACGTGTGTCCCTTGAGGCTTCTGGTTGTGTCCCTTGAGGCTTCTGGTTGTCCTGGATGGAGGAAGCAACTCTCATATCTCAAAGATGGATGTGCACCATTCGAAGCATTTCTGTTAGATGTGGATATTGGGAACTTCAACCTACCTATAGAAGTGGGAGAGATAAACTTACAGGAGAGCCTTGAATTAGTAGTTGTTCCTTTCTAGTGCCGCAGCTCCACGCTCTGCCTATATGCTTGCTTAGCTGCATTTTTCATTTTAGCTTATATTTTTTGTTAAGGTTTTGGAGATAATCCTAGAAAACCTCTCAGCGACGCCATCTGCACCTTTCCCTCTGATACAGATGTCTATTCCTAAATACCACAATTACCAAGTATGAAAATACTTGGTGATTGTAGCTTTTGTGCAAAAAAGAAGATGGATACGGTCGTCATTTTTTGTCCAGCTTTTTGGTTTACATCGCATATATTGATGCTGCAACTGTGAGTGCTGGTTTCAGCTGGTCTTGGAATACAAGGCTCTCCGCACTTTGTTTTTTGGCAGTGAATACATCTAGCGACATTCCGGAGATATCAAGTATTCTGCCAAATCATCTGTTAAAGTGTTCTTAGGGCGTCTTGGATATTTTGCTCCATCAAATATTGCAAAAGGGGAAGGTCTAAAATTCGCAGAGCAGGTAAGAAATAAAAGAAAACCAAAGTGATCTGAGTTATTGCTGAATGGAGAAAACCTATGTTGTGCTTTGGGATAGTATACGTGATCTCTTGTATTCAGTAATCTAAAATTCCCTATGCAGACTTCTATTTGTTTATTTGCAGTGCAGAAGCCAGTTCTCTATGTTTCTTTGCCTGGTACGAAGACACGGATATAATCAACTCGACGTCTTGGAGCTGGAAGCAATAGTAGAATATCAACATCTACAACCTCGTCAAGCAGCACTGAAATTCATGATATGATATGCAGACATAAATTACTAGCTTCTTTATAATGGAGTAAAGCATTAGATCTGCTGGCAAGGCAATATATGCTAGATATTATCGTATACAAATGGCTATTATAATACAAATGGCTATTATATATTAGACCTTTAATATGGTGGATGTCAAAGGATCAATGCAAGTTCTTTGATACATTCAATCGATTAGAAACATATCGAGGTAATGAAAAAAGATTATATTGTGTGCAAGAGTTATTATCTAGATATTGAACTATTCAATATCCTTGTAACATATGCTTGAAATAGATGTTTGAAGTTTTTATTTTCCTCTTTGAAGTCTTTATTTTCCTGTTTGCCTTCAAATCTTTTGATAACATAAATCATTAATAATCTTCAACAACTTTAATTATACTCCCCCCTTAATAATACAACTCATATTTTGAGTTTTATTCACGTTTATGGATTTTTAGCTTAAATTTCTTATATTCGTAACATCAACTCATCCAAGTGTCATGTAACGTTGTTTGTTTTTTGCCCCGAAGGGGCAAAATTTTTTTTTAAGCTATAACACAAACCATTACATTACACGCATTAAAATTAAACCCCCCCTTAAACCCCCTTTTGTTTGGGTGCATATTCACACGGGGGGTGACTCCGGGCAACGAGAGCTGTTGGATAGGCATATTCACCCCTTATTCCGTAATCTACACCGTACACAAAGTTCCTCGTTTGTGGGGTCTGGATGTACAGAATTTGTTATACTGTATAACAAGATTTGCAAAATACTATAAGGTTTCAGGCAATATACTATATGGTGTTGATTTTGTACATGCAAAACATAATTATAAGGGCTCTCGCTGCCCTACGTCACCCCCCGTGTGAATATGCACCCAAACAAAAGGGGGTTTAAGGGGGGGTTTAATTTTAATGCGTGTAATGTAATGGTTTGTGTTTCCTGAGGTTCTGGAAGACCTAAATAAGTTGTGTGAGGATCCTAATAATGTTGTCTTTGTTGTCAGTGGAAGAGATAGAAATTCGCAATTTTTTCTAAAATAATACGAATCCTATTCAATTATAAGGTTCTAATTTTGATTTGCTTTGCATTTAGCCTTTTCTAATTTCTCAATGCTTTGCATAAAGCACAAAGCAACTTCTCAATAGGAAAAAAAGAGCATCTTACACTCTCTATTGTGTCACGACATCAAATGATTAAAGAAAAGCGGAGCATAACAAAAATGTACAAAACTTGATGCAAATAACTTAGAGCTTAAATGGCTAGGCCTCAACACCTTAATCTGCACTTAAATCAAGCAAAAGTGTCAACAAAATTCCACATACTCATTAGTAGCACAGTCGTGTTAAGAAACTAAACCATTGAATAATAAAGACTGATGTATTGATAGAGTGGAATCGTTTGGACATGCCACTATTTCTAAAATAAGAACCCATAGGACACTTAGAATAAGAAATAAATGATCCACATCACACCATTTTCCATCATATACATCGAAAACGTCTTATGCTCTATCACAATCAATAGAATTCCCTAACAAATACTCTCGAACAACCATCATTTGTCCTTAATCTAAACAACTCCATTTTCTACTCACAATTTATGCCCTCCATAATGGTTAGAAACACAAAATGTACACTTCTCCTAACTCGCCTCTTACATTTCGTAAGTATACATTTGAGGGCATTAAGAAAATTCATAGAATAGCAAGGTACATGCCACAGCACTCCATTCTCTATGATATACATAGAAAACTTCTTATCCTCTCTCACAAACAATAGAATTCCCTAACAAATACTCTCAAACAACCATCATTTGTCCTTACTCTAAATAACTCCATTTCTTACTCACAATTTATGCCCTTTATAATGGTTAGAAGCACAAAATGTAAACTTATCCTAACTCGCCTCCTATCAACAAAAACACCGACTAAACTCCATCTTCTACTCACAATTTATGCCCTTCGTAATGGTTGGAACCCAAAATGTAAACTTTTCCTAACTCACCTCTTATCAACAGAAACAACAACTAAATGCCCATGTATATCTACATGAAGTGCATGCCCATCAATGTCAACACCATGAATCCAAATAATTTTGTCAGTAGATTTTTGTTCATTATAATTTTATAGTCTCCAACAATCTATGAATCTCTCCTTCTCCATTACATTAGTCTGCAGTATGAAGCCGCTACATTGTCACAGTCAACACATATATGTGTTGATTATTAACAGCAAAAAGAATTATGTGCAAGGGTTGAAATGAGCTAGCCTAATGTGGAGCATATTTGCGCATTGCTCCTTCCATTCCTCTCTTGGTTCCCCTTCATCCCTGAAGGCGGCAGAATTTTGATCGGTCATATCTCTCACATCCGGTGTCAGATTTTCATGTGCTTGGGCTTGTTGGAAAGCTGGTTCAGAGATCTTTCCAACAGTGTATGGTACCTGCATGCTTGGCTTTGTTTCTGTGCTCAAATTGGCACTTTTCCGGGCTGTGTGCTAGGGTTTCTGTGGCAACTGGTAGACACTTGACGGTTCAGATCTCTCACATCCGGTGTTAGATTTTCATCTGCTTGGGCTTGTTGGAAAGCTGGTTCAGAGAGCTTTCCAACGGTGTATGATACCTGCATGCTTGTCTTTGTTTCAGTGCTGAAATCTGCTGTTTTCTGGGCTGTGTGCTAGGGTTTTTGTGGCAGCCCTTCTTCTTCCTTCTTTGAGATGTATAGCCCTCGCCTGATGCCGTTGTTGGCCTTGACCACGCGGTGTTGAAAGGTGTGTGTTGTACTCTTATTGAAGGTTACGAGAATGTTTTACTAATTCATACCCTAGTTCCTGATAGTGTTGTTGATAAAAGTCCGACACCAATATAGGGATTGGCGTATGTTTTAGTAAGTATTCGATTGGTCTCGTCTTGCGACAGAATTTTGATCGGTCATATCTCTCACATCCGGTGTCAGATTTTCATGTGCTTGGGCTTGTTAGAAAGCTGGTTCAGAGATCTTTCCAAGGTGTATGGTACCTGCATTCTTGGCTTTGTTTCTATGCTCAAATTGGCACTTTTCCGGGCTGTGTGCTAGGGTTTCTGTGGCAATCGGTAGACACTTCGACGGACTGTATCTCTCACATCCGGTGTCAGATTTTCATGTGCTTGGGCTTGTTGGAAAGCTGGTTCAGAGAGCTTTCCAACGGTGTATGATAGCTGCATGCTTGTCTTTGTTTCAGTGCTCAAATCTGCACTTTTCCGGGCTGTGTGCTAGGGTTTTTGTGGCCACACCCCCAAAAGGTGCTCTGCCCGCGTTTTTGAGTCCCCAAATTGGATTCTAAGCACCCTTTCCGCAGCCTGGGAAACCCAAGGCGAGGGGCCGCCGCACAAACGGTCCCGATCAGCCATCATGGACAGGGGAGAGTCATCCTCCATGAAGAAGGAGGCTCGGGCTAAGGCTAAAGGCCCCTCGGCCCGAGGCCGGCCCGTAGGAAGGGATTGATTGTTCGAGACCACATAGGAACTCACGCTTCGGCAGAGAATTGGAAACCATGTCAAAGCGGAAGTGGAGGCTAACGGTGCTTCGTATTGGAGCTAACGGTGCCCTTTGGCTGGCATGGCCCGGTGGAGATGGAGTCCTCGACATCCCATGTGCTCAAAAGGCAAATGGTGGTCGAGAAGAGCAGCATCCGCAGAGGCTGGGAACCGCGCCTGGCGCATGTGGAAGATGGCCTTGGCACGGGAACATGACGGCGGCGGAGGCCGAGCGGAGGTCCCGACATGCGGGCCCGCCTGGGCCTCTGTGTTCATCACTCTGGACACCATGACCACGGGGAGAGGGGCCCAATGCGAGGGAGGCGATGGTCCGCGGTGTCGGCTTCCGGTCCCGTGGAAGCGTGACCACCACCGCCATGGCGAAGCGCGAGGCGCTCTTGCGAGCCGGCCCGGACACAACATCGGGATCTTGAGTAAAGATGGACAACCAAGCCCGGCCCTCGATGCCCGTGTCTTTGGGGCTGGAAGCACGCGCTCGCTACTCGAGCACGGAGCTCCGGGGTTGCGGGCAACCATCCATAGAACGAGCGGGGTCTCCTGCCAGGGTTCATTAATCAGCTGCGGCGGTCGCAGGCGGGGGGGAGATGGCCAAGCGGCGGCATGCCACCGCAGAGCTGTGCTCCGACTTCCGCGGGGGCGAGCGGCGGCTCCGGCCCGGCCCCGCCCGGCCTCCGCAGCCCGCGTCCCGGGGCCCCCCCAGCTGGCTTTGCCGCACTCCGGCCACTCCGCCATCCCGGCCACCACCACCACCCCGGCCGCGGGACCCGGCCCTTGCCCACCTTTGACCAGCATGCCTTGAGAACTCCGGGGAGGCGCGGAGAGGAAGGTATCACGGTAGTTGAGGCATCTTGGAACAAGGGGAGAATCTCACCCACAACATCCGAACACATTCTCGATCGGATGACATTCCAGGGCGATTCACATTTCTCGGCGGCCGTCATGGGGCTCGGCGCCCGCATTGTAGCCCATTGTCATATTCACGGTTGCGCGGATGCAGTGCGTGATGCCATCTTAGCGCCCGGGGGCAGTCTTTGAAGGGACATCCACATGCGTGGGCCGTTACCTCACACCCGTGCAGCGGGAGGCGCGAGGCGGGGGAGCTTTATCGGTCAGGAGGCATTACGCCACCCGGGTGCAGCGGGATTGGTTCGGCGGGATGCACATTTTAAACGGACACTGCGCTCTGCTGCGAACCAATTCCCCAACCGCGGTGCCGCGTGGCCACTACGCTTCTCCTACCACGGCCCCCTTCTCCTTCTCCTACTCCCCTCCCCTCACGACCCATGCCTTCTGACCACATCGCCTCAGCTCCATCTACTTCTCCCTTTCGGCCTCCCCTTCCGTCCTCCCCATGCTTTCGATACCATACCATCCTGGCGACAAAATAGGAATTGTGCCTGCGGGTGGTCTCATGGAATTGTCGAGGCTTCCTTGGCGAAGGGGCGATCTGAACTTCAGTGGCGGCCGATATGGATCTCATCTTTCTCATGGAGACATGGGAGCATCTTTGAGCCGCGAGGCTACGTCTGACTTAGGGTTACCAACATTTCTCGGTCTTCAATACGCATGCAGGGGAGGAGGGTCATGGTGGAGTGGCTTGCTACTACCGGACAACCTTGGCACATTCGGTTTACCCTCGGAAAACCAGCCGGACACAGGCGGTACTTGTGGGTTCGTTATGCATAATACCGTGGCAACCCTCTTTTACGGCGCTGTTATTTCCCTCGCGAGAGAGCACCTTCTATCGCTGCCACCCGATCGCGGATAGGATGGACCCTTATGTCGATCTATATGATGACATCTGGCCCGACACCGGCCGGTTGGGTAGAATTAGTCCCTTCTTGGAGAACTTCAATGCAGGACAGGAGTAGAAGCGGCCCATGCGACTTGACCCCTCGGCGGCGATGTCCTGCTATGCCCCGCTTAAGCAACTTGCGCCCACGAGGATCGGATGGCGGGCCGGGTCACTTTCGCTTTGTGACGGTTGCTCTGCTATGTGGTATTTTTGACTTGATAATTTGCAATGGCATCCCGCGATGGCCGATTCACCAAGTGCACATGAGGCAGGACAATCGAGGAGGGTCTAGTGTGGTGGACTATGTGCTTTCGTAGTTAGCGCAAAGATATGCATCTCGTCGGTCGTTTTTCAATGGGCCTGAGGCGATCGGGGATGAGGAAGTCGACTTCGAATCACCTCCCACTTTATTTGGACTTGGTTTGGCAAGCCGGCGAGAACCCCACTATACCCACCCCTCGCCATCCTCGGTTGAGACTAGATTATGGCGAGGACTTCTGTACGAATGCTCATGGGCGCCCTCCCGGTAGTTACGCGGACCTCCACACTAGAAGCGTGAACCGAACCGGTGACTTAGCTATTACGGGATGCGGCGGGGAGTGGTGCTGGCGGAACCCCGTGCGCCGCTTCGAGTCAAGCAACATTCTGCGTAACCCGATGGTTTGATCACGGAGTGTAAAGAACGCAGCAAGCGGCTTCCGTCACATTCTCGATCCAGTACCGCTTGCAGGCCACCACAATCTACCGCGCCCATCCCCGAAGGAGACAAAGGCGCGGTACACTTGCCAGGCATCGGGGGAGATGTTAGGCCTGGCTGACACTCATCCTAACCTTTTCAAGCAGAGTGCTTGCCCCGGCCAGCCCAGCCCTACGGGGGACATCACACGGGCAAAGGAGCAGTACTGCGGCGGCTCTATGACCCCGCCGAGGGGCAGCGTGCGCCCATACCCCCACAGGATGGCCCCCATTGGTTCGTGGAGGAGGATGTTGAGGAGGGCCTGCCTTGGTGGCTAATGGGAAGGCGGTGACCTCGATGGTATCTCTGGTAGGAGTTACTCAAATGGGCAGGCGGCCGCTTGTCTTGGGTCCTCACTACCCTTTCAACAGAGCATTGCGGGGAAGGTCTCCCCACAATGGACGACAAAGCGTGGTTGTTCCCATTCACAAAGGCGGCGACCCACACCGGCCCCAATTATCGGACGATCATGGTCACCTCGGTATTTGCCAAAGCGTTGGCGGCATTCTCGAAAGCCAGTTGACCCGGCGGGCGAGGGCAACAGATGTCGCGAGCCCTCACACCTGAGCGGGCTTTAGACCCCGCCACTCAACGATTGACCATATCTTTACACTACAGACGCTCGATTGAAGACAAATTTAATCATCGGCGGGACTTGTATTGTCGCTTTGTGGACTTCGAAGGCTTTTGATACGTTCCCCCTGAAAAGCGTGGGCTAGATCTGCATCAATCGGGGCTCCCCACGCGTGCGGGAAATGCCCATATCACGGGTTGTATGAGAGTTGTTTTGGCAGGATCGGCACGGCGGGCCAAGCATTCACCAATAGTATCGAGGTCCTACAGGGTTGCCCCCTCGCCAACACTTTTGGCCTCTACATTGTCGGTTAGAGCCCCGGCTTCTGCCAGCATGGAGGGATGGCATACGGCTTTTGCACCAGGTCATCCGCCCGGCTCATCTATGCGGGGCGATGTTGGCTGGCGGCCCACACCCCGAAGCTATGCGGTCTCACACGGATGCCCTAGACACATTACGGCCGGGCTCTGCATTATGCGCGTGAATCTAGCCAAGACCCGGGTGGTTCTCATATCCTCTTCCACGTCACCCCATGCCTCCCGCACTCACATATCGGGGATACCGTGGACGCCACGCCCACCTACA
This sequence comes from Isoetes taiwanensis, assembly GCA_021234155.1. Lineage (NCBI taxonomy): Eukaryota > Viridiplantae > Streptophyta > Lycopodiopsida > Isoetales > Isoetaceae > Isoetes > Isoetes taiwanensis. The sequence continues at coordinate 13,187,508 of JAJEKV010000039.1, forward strand.
AGTATCTAGGGGTGGAGTTCCCTTCCTCGCTCTGGCTGGGAGGCGTCTATCCGCTTAAGCGGTGACAACGGCCGGAAAGCGCTTTATGCCATCTTGTAATAACAAATGACCCTGCGAGCTCTATGATTGGGGCCATCGGTCACATCTGTTCGGGCACCGGGTCGAAATGTTCTTCCAGACGGTCGAGGTTTGGGGCCCGTCGTCTCTTTGGCGACATGGAATGACTTGGAGCGGTCGCGTAAGGCATTTTTGGCACGCACTTGGGGTGAAACCTTCGCCCCTATCAAATTCTGCTGCGAAACCGATTCTTGCCGCCGGCTGGCAGCCCCTCGATAGAACACATCGCCTATTTTCGAAAAGTGGTTACTATGGGTGATGCTGTTCCCCCCGCACCGCTTACACTGTGGGTAATGAGTTCGCGAACGCTTTAGGCCCTGTTGGAGGGGTAAGAGAGATCAATGGTTCGCCGGATGGAACGTCGTGAGCAATGTGATGCGTCGCAGTGGACACAGCCGTCGATCGTGGCGACCGGGGGAGTACCTAGACGCTTGTTTCCTTTGGCAAGCTCGGGACCCCCGGCTCTAGAGCAGGTCAAAACGGCAAATTACAGGAGCACATCAACCCCGTGTTAGCCCGGGGCCCACGGCCTCTACCGCATTCCCGAACTGCCTCGAAAAAGCGCCAGACTCATTGCCTCCATTCGCCTGGTGCCCACCATCTTCGCGATCGAAGGGCGGTGGATTGGGGAGCCCTCGCCGGGCATGCTCTGTCGCTCTTTGTCAAACGGGTGCCATTGAGGATGAGTCTCACACTTTCCGAGTTGCCCGGCGTTGGCCGGATCCGGGCCGGATACACTCCCTTAGTACGACCGGACTTGCCCTTACATTTGCTGATGAACAAACCGTCAAGACGCGTGCCGGGGTCGTTACATTCGGAGGTAATTGGACCTCGCGAGGTCACCTTTTCCCCGCCTGGCTGCTGCTGATTAGGCAATGACGGTCGCGGTGCATGATCAGTATATATTTGGGTGTTTCTGCATTTTGTATGTTAGTTTGTCGGCCAGGCTCTTTGCCGCCACGGTTTTCCCTCGAAACCCTTCGGGCTGGGTTTTTAATCCGGCAAAGAATCCGCTTGTGCGTTTTGTATTGGGTCCCATAGACCGATTGGTCTCCGTGGACGATAAAAGTACCTTCCTTCCTTCCTTTCTTCAAATATAGCTAGGCATTGCACATATGCCTAAATAAAATTGTATTTATGCCCGGCAACGCCGGGCACCCATTACTAGTTTTTCTTATTTTCGAGTAGGTTCATGATATTGTCTAGCTGATGTGGCCTTGTGCCTCACAAGACATATTTTGATGCATGCTTATTGTTAAAATATTATTATTATGACATTGTTGTTGCCATTAGATATATATCACATTAAATATTTATGCCCCACGCAGAGATAAAAAATATATGATTGTTAAACACAAATAGCACTGCCATAAGCCTTCATAACTTTTCATCGTTTGAAAATTGGGCACATGCATTAGACCCACCCCTTTGCCTAGTTCTGGTTTGCAAAGGTGATTGTTGTCATAAAGGTCCCGGTTGACTAGCTTGGAAAGGAGATGCACGACTGACAGCCTGTGACTATGCATACGATCCTTTCACGGGCACCTGGTTGTCTTGTCTATAGAACCGAAGTTCTCGACATCTTGTCGGACTTCTTGGATGATCAGTTTGAGCTCCTCCTCGTTTCTACTTGCCCTTGTAAGTTGTATCATCATCATCATATCGGCTCACTTTTCAAGTGTCTCTTGCTGCCAATGCAACTTCTCGAAGTATCTTTGTTGAACCTGATGTAGTTTCCGCAACGAGATTGACGAGAGGAAAATAAGATGAACTTGATGAGGTGTAGAGGTTCTGATATGTATATCAAGATGATACTTACCAAGGTAGTACTTATACCAATATGTGCTTGCACCTAGAAGCAATGCTTGGAACTGCAATGCATAGCATGCATTTCAACCTGATGTTGCAATCTTGGAGTAGACTCAGATATGACTAGTAGCATAGTTGCTTCTATCTGCCAAAACAATTACTCTTCCTTGCTCCTCCTGCAACATACATATGTGTTCCGCAACAGTTAGACATTTGGAAGGACTGGACGACCAAATCGGTCGCTTGCATCTACACGGCAAACATGGAACTACTCCTAATACTTAATTTAGAGTAAATTTAGTCCTGCTCAAATCCAAACTTCCAAGCTGAAGGAGTTGAACTGCCATGTAGGCAGGACTTGAAAGCTTGTCATGAATTGACCATCATTGAAAATGTGAAGGTATGAAGCAAAGCCAACATAAAATAAAGCAAGTGGAAAAAGAGAGGATTAAGAAATAGTTATTCTCTTCTACACAACGGCGGCAAGATGCCTCTACAAGAAAACCTACACAAGAAAAAATCAAGAACAATAAAGCTTCAATCGCAAACAATGGCTAGGCATTCAAGCCTTGACTACCTTATACAACTTGTATATTGTATTTTACAATTCTTATGGGACGCCCTACTGCTATAGCCTCTCCGACAACTTCTCTGTTGCAAGCCATAGGTGGCATCTGCCTCCATTGTAGTCAGTGAAGGCTGTGCTAGTACAATATTCTAGACCTTATTAGAATCATAGAGTTGCATCAAGTACTTCACCCGCTGGTCTGTAGAGATGTTGTCAAGAGGCTATCTAGGCTTGTGTAATACTCTCATCCAAAATGTTATTGAGTGGCGATTAAGAAGGTAAAACTTTTCCTCGTGATGTTTTGCAATGTAGTGTGTCTTCTTGCCTTTCATGAAATCTTAGTACTGCTTGATTATTTATAGGCAAAGAGCATAGTCAATTACCAGTCAGAGTTGTCATTTAAGATCTTTGTATTCATCATTAGCCTATTTGTTTCAAGGGAAGCTGGATGTGCGTCGTGGTCTAGTAGTGCGTCTTCTTCTAAAACATTGCTTTGCTGCACTCAAAAGGATAAATTGGAGCTATATTGGTTGCCAATCTAATGTGACGAAGAGAGATAGGCGATCAAACTGTGTGTGCCCACCTGTATGTGTGTGAGAAGATGTAGATCCTGCTCAGCCTCCTCCCTTTTCTTTTTCTTAGTTTTTCCCTCTCTTTTCCTTTCTATTTTTGCTTCCCTTTTTCCCTTTCACCCTTTGAGTGTCGGATTAAGTGAATCGTATTGAAACAGCATAATTTCGGTTGAAAAGACGCACGTGTCATCTTCACCGTTGGTTGATCAAATCCTTACGCTAGGTCCTCCACTCTGATTCTCCTAACAAGTGTAGGAGGAGGACGATGACCAATGTTGCAACTATCAAGTCGAAGATGTTGCACATCTGAAGCAATTTCTTTTCAAAGCATGTGACAGGATGTCTTGCATCAGCTGGTGTGTCGTGCGTTGAAATCTCCTACTAGCATGGCATGACCCAACTGCTTATGCTACTGAATATCATCATACAGATCGGCATAGGGGTCCAATCTATCCACATTTGAATGGTTGTGGTATCAGTTTGAGTCGACATGGGGGAAATAACATGCTGCGATAAGGCGGGAATCTCCACATGTATTTTGCACCCGTCTCCACATGTATCGATTGTGCCTACCTACCTTGTGTAATGAAACTAAGGATGCCTAACAGGCTATGCCGCCATAACCCTGTTTGCCTGTGCACTCATTGAACAATGAGTAATGTAGGTATTCTATGTCCAGCATGTTCGCATGTTTTCATAAGGCAAATGAAGTCCATACCCTAGCTATGCAGCTCAAGTTGTTCCCTTTTTTGCCATAGAAAGCCCTTACACTTGCAAGAGATCATACTTAGGCACAATCTCCATTTGGAAGTGGTGGCATGTGCAATTTAAGCTAGCATGGCACCTCAAGAGGTTGCCGAGCAGCAGTTACACTGGCATCAACAGCACCCAAGGGAAAAAAAAAAGTCTTTGGAAAGAATATGCAATATGGTATATGCCAATGAAAAAAAAAATACGAATGTAGTGAGGAGTAAGACATAATATCCCCCTTATCGTGAGAAACATTGCTACATCTTAGGTTGTCAAGGATTCTAATTTGTGATGATAGTACTATCTATTAAAAAATTAGATTAAACTAGTACCAATTAGGTAGACTTAAAATTCGAGAGTAATTTTAGTATTGGATGTGTATCAGTTAACACAAGCATGCGCTTTTATTAGCCCAAGCTACATCGACGTACACAACCAAGCATTTATACTTGATAAGGCCTTTTATTAGCCCAAGCTTCAAACAAGACATGGAAGTATACAACAAGCATTAATACTTGATAGGGCGTGATGTTAAGTTTGCACTACGCACGAAGAAAGTTTGTGGATTGGCACATTAACTGAAGCTTCTATAAGGGCAGTATATCAAAATCCAAATTTTGTTGAAAGTACCAAATTGACAAGGAAAAGTTGTCATGGCAACAAAGAAGGAAGACAAGAACACCTTGAAAATTCAGAAAGTGCACATACATATGTATACGCCCCTGCAGCATTTGTAGGAGACATCGGCTCGTAATAAGTAATACATAGGAAGCTCGTATGCAATTCATAGCAAGCTCATATGCAATGCATAGCGAGCTTGCCCACCCCACAGGGAGAAAGTCTGGGGATTTGGAGTGTCATCTCCAAGTGCACTGAGAGCCTCTTTGTTTTCAAGCTAACTAAACTGGTTGTAGAAAGTAATTCTTATAATTGAAGTCAGAGCCAAGTTTCAGTCATCGAGACCTAGGGCTCTGGACGTCAGCAAAGGAATGCTGTGTCAGAATCTAACTAAGCAACCAACTTCAGAAGCTGATGGTGAGAGCTTGACCATAAACTGTTCTGCAGGTATGGCACCATTTCACTTCTCTACAAATTAAAGATACAAACATGGAAATTGTATGGAGTGTTTCAAAATGGTGCAGAAAAATCTAATTCAGCATATGAGAATCAACAACAATCTGCAATCATTCAAAGATTTGATAGATATGTACTTACAAAAGGCTTTGCAGCATAAACCATTTGATTCTCTCAAAAGGGCATTTCAGCCAAGATACCCGATTTCACTTTTACATTTTCTCGTAGAAAAAAAAGCACCAACATGGTATTGGCGGTAGCACAATTGGTTGCAGTAGTGCAACTACACTTTCAGCAGGAAATGCAGAACAGAACTAATTTCTAATAAGTACATGGGTAGTAGGTTGAACATCTGCTGCTGAGCTACTTAGTAAATAAAATACCAAGAACCAGAGAACACCAATACAAAGCAACTTAAAATGCTGCCCAACCAGAAGCTCTACCACTTCCAGGTGCATCTTTTCCAGACTTGCCCGAGCTTGGCAATCCAACCTGCAATATAGAAGTTGTCAGATCCCAGTATCCAATCGAGCAGATGGACATATTTTAAAGAGAAAAGATAATACATACCTTAAGTTCAGAAAGGTCAGCAAATGGATCTCTTGATTTCCCTGAGTTTGTATTCCTGTCAGGTACAGATGCAGAAGGGGCTGCTACTATAGGCCGCAGGCTTCCACTACTTTTGGCCACTTTTGTGTCATTTGGAGGGGGTGGAAGAGGCGACCTGATCCTTCCACCACCTGGAGGAGGTGCAAGAGGTGCTTTCATTCTTCCTGTGCTTGCTATGTTTGTGTTTGCACCTGATACCACCAATCCAGAACCTGTGGATGGTTTGTTCTTCACATTTACATTTATCCGCATGGTTTCCCCCTCCTTAAGATAGAATTTGAGCCAGTTAATACAGCAGAAAGCTAGCAAAACAATAAATTTATACAAGCAGAATTAAGGTATCTAATGTAAAGCATACAAAAGAAAGTACTAGTTAGGTTTATTCTTAGCCCTTAAGCAGGTTTCATTCCTTAATAATGCCTTCTCCTACTATGACAACCCTTTTTGGAAAAGAATTCTTACACAAGAGTTTGAGCATCTCAGTTTACGAATCTCAGATGTGCCATGCCTCTAGGAGGAAATACACTGGACAGAGCTTTTCAACTTACAAAGCACAACGAAAAAGACACGCAGAGCTTGAAAATAGGTCTGGAATTCTTTTCTTGTGATATGTACTGGAGCCACCATATCCCATAACTTAAGCATCTATTAATAAGGTTGCTGCACCAAATAAACTATTTGAACGCAGCTCGCAAACTATCCATGATAACAGACACAAATTACTAAGTCGACCGAATATCTGATGTACTAACTTGTACTAGGTTAAGGGATTTCAGATTTGCAAGAGAATAAATCTGTGGGGACACTACTGAAAACACATATCCAAGGTTAATTTAACACCTAACAATGAAAAGCTCCCATTATCTTAGACCCTTAAAATTAAACTCGTGTTAATATGGAATTTTAGAATGATCAGGCAACATAAACTCAGCAGAAAGAAAATACTCTTACCTTCAAACGCAGATCCAAGCCATGATGTGGTATGGTCTCCTCCTGATCACCTTCTTCACGGTCCTTATCCTTCTCACGCTTCACATACTTCTCATGATCAGATAAAGCTACATTGAAGTCAAAAGCATCATTCCTCTCAGCAAAACCAAGCCCTATGAATGCATGTTTCCCACGTCCATCATCCAGTCTGAGAACAAAGTACCGCGAAGAGTCACTCACTGTCTCAACAGCAGCATCCCTTTGGCCAGGATGAACATGACAGCAGGCAAAGAGTTCTCCAGTGTTTGAATCTTCCAATCTGATCTCACATTTATCTTTCAAAGACACCACCCTTAGTCTTCCAGACCAAATTTTATCGGATTGCAGCCACTCGCCACACTTATAAGCTCCGCTTGTCGTTCTAGGCGGGATCTTGTAAACAGAAACCTCCCTAACCACCAGTAAAGTCTGTTCCAATGATTCTTCTTCATCCGCATCACCATAGCCGGAGTAAGACATTGCCTTGACCTAATCCTCAGCAACTAATTTGGACCTAAACTGGGTATTGGGCAATGCCAGATCAATCTAGAAAAGTTGGTTTTGAGATCAGATGAGGGCAAAACTAAAAATGGGCGATTAGATCTACTTAGGTATTGGCGATTTGCCACAAATACGAGCTGAACCCAAGTCTGAAATGGGGTTTTTGGCACAAGGTGGATGTATTCCGGCCCTTTCGTAAAGAACCCGTGGTGCAGAAGATGGGACATAGTTTTCTCTAAAGGTCCTGGCGCCCTTTTTGACCTTTTTTTCTCTCTAGTTTACCTTATCATAATTTACCACTATCATGGTCACGTTTTCAACATATCTCCTTTGTTTATCTTCCACAAAATGCAAACTTCAAGAATATATCATGCATGTATCCCCCTTACATTATGCCCTGACTGATATAAAATTAACCGATTCTGCTTAATAGTGCCTTGATTAATGAGAATTTGGCATTGATCAATTTTTGGATCTTTCTTAGTGCATCTGGCACTTTTGACTATATGGAGAACGTCAACACTATGTCGTGGCGCAATGCAATTGCAGAAGTTATCTCTACCACATTTGCATGAATGGCTTTTGTAACCTCGATAGGACACATCAAAGGTAGGTACTAACATCTATCATGATTCCTAGCAGATTGAGTTATTCTATGTTATAACTCGCTTAGTGCGCCGTCATTTCCCTCGTCAAAGGATCTTGTTATCTGAGTGCGTTTACACATCTTCCATTGAAATGTTCATTTTCCTTTTATTCTATGTATACCTTATCACTCGTATACCTTAAATAGGCATCATACTACCAAAAAATGTATCTTCAATTTCCAATAGCCCATTCCATCTTTATAGTTTCAAATATTTGATCAACTACCAATCTATGGTAAAGCCTTAAACTGCCATTAGAGCCATTAGAATTCAGTAAAGGATAGTGGAAGAAGACAGTCTCACCCATTATGTCTTTTATAATTACAAGAATAGGGCTTTTTACCAATTTCTAAGCCATATTTTTACATTTGATGATAGACACAATGGTTTTTACCTACCGTTAGGTTAGAAAAAGATCCAAAAGATGAGTAGTATAATAAGTAACAATCAATCCCATAAAGCACTCTAGAACATTCTAGAATTTCTAGTGGGAGTCTTCTTGATACATGAAAAAGTGGACCATTAACCTCCGACGAACATACCTAGAATGTCTAGCACTATTTTGAGATCTAAAAAATAAGTAGTTTCTAGACATGTTGTTCACCGATCATATAACACTTTATGGAGTAGGTTGACTCCTGAAATAAAGTTCTAATAATAGTAATATTCTAGAATGTTTTGATCTGCTCTATAGGGAGTTTAACTAGTCGAGTTAACATGGATATGCTACAATTTAAAATATGTTCCTAGATATAATAACTTCTTCCAACCATTCTGGAATATCCTCAAAATAGAAAGCTAGTTTGCCAAACATTCTCAAATATTGTACTATTGTTGTCCCTCCCTCCCCCCCCCCCAACATTTTTTTTGGGGGGAGGGGGAGGGGGTTACGTTGGCACCTTACGTGCGTAGCAAACATAATACTATTGAAAACATAGGACAACATAATGTTGGTGCTGCGCATTCTAAAATGCTTTAAATTACTCCATCACTTAACCTAGCATCATTCAACTCATAAAGTCCTGCAAATATCAATTATTGTATACTCCGATATTTGTTTTCATAATGCATGTTCTTGTGTTTATTCTTTATATGTACTCAAATTCAACTCATATTTTGGCCCATCAACTCATTCAACTCAGTGATATTAATATCAACTCCCCATCGAAGAACACAATATTTCTCTCCCATTTTATTTCCATGATGTGGATCATATGTTTCTCCGTGGACGTTAAAAAATATATTATATTCTATTCTATTCTTCTTCTTCTTCTTCTTCTTTCTGTAAGTTAGAATAAATAAAATGGTAGATCTTCTTATGGATCCTTTTTAGATTGAGTAGGAAGTATGATCACAATAAATGTTCTCTTTATGGATTAGGTATAGAAAATATAGTACAAGGTACCCGAACGTGGAGGTGTGCGGAGAACAATACCATTATGAATGATTCTCCTAACACGTTATCTTATTTTTCCAGACCATGGTACCCCTTTAAGCTCCTCCTTTGAAGATGCAAGTGAACAAGCAATGAAGTCTAAGCTTCATCCCTTGAATTAACTAGACAAATGCTATCTCTATCTTAATACTACTGAGATAGCCATAGCCTTTTGTGTCCTTAGAGCCATACTTTCACCATCCGTGCATAGCACCTATCGCAGCATTGATCCGATCATCAGAGAGCTCTAGAAACGGAGAAGTAGGGGCCATAATGTGGTGGTGCGCGGCCTCAAAGAACAAGCAGGGGAAAACCTCATGAACTGACTCCAGACGCTGATCCTTGCCAGGATGACGTTCCATATGCCCGTACACATCATCAGGGTGAGTTACCATGGAGCCCAACAACCTGACTACCCTCTAGTGGCCATACTCACGGACATGAAGTTGCAAAAGTGGGCAGCCATCTTGCATCAGAGGGACAGGATGGTGAGAAAACGGATTGAAATGCAGCCGGACAAGAAACTGGGATTATATAGGAAAGCATGAACCCGGAAGGGAGTATAGGGCAGATGATATATACAGATAGCAATCAAACAAAGAGGACTAGGATAACACTTTTGCAGATTTCGAACCGGGTGCCACAAACTGCTGATAGAGATAGGGAGGTGGAAAAAACTAATGACCCCTAGGCAAGCAGGTTTTGCAGGCTTTGTGCCATGGAGGAAATTAAGGATGAGAGGCACATATGGAATAGATGCCCTGCTTATAGTGGAATAAGAAGAAAATGGGAGCAAGTGGACTGGGTACTATCATTGGACAAGGGGACAGGTAATAAAAGCAGTCTGAACGATAGCAATGTTAAGGAAAATTTTAGGAACATGAATGCAGATACAAAGAACTTTTTTAAGCAACTTCGAGGACTGATGACATCTTCTAGGATGAAGACACCATAAGGTGGATACATATTGAGTAAATAGAGGAGAGCAGGGTGATTTTTCCCACTCACAATGTGAGGAGTGGGTTTTTTTCATCACCTCCTTGAATCTAAGACTGTCTTGCCAGTCGCCTGCAAAATAAACAATGTAAATCTCAGGCATTTGAAGCAGTGCTCGCACCTTGTAGGTTTTCAGGATTCGTTGATGACATTAAAATTTTTAATTCAATTCAATTCAATATTATGTCTTATCTCATTAAAAGTACGATTCAAGTCTTGTTGTTTGGCTTCCCTACCAGTAGCAAGATCTTTCCTATGTTTTTACTTTTACTCCGTCGGTGATTGTTGTGGTGCTAGATTTGCTTCACAGAGACCCTTTCTTGTTATAGCAAATTGGCAGACAACTCCTTATATAAGTTGATTGTCTTGTGGCTATCTCTCCATAAAGCACTACTATTTTATTAACCGTGAGCTATAGCTGGTGTACATTTCAGCTTAGAAGCACATATGACAAATGGGTATGGCATGTCACTTTGCAAGTCCAAGTTGCACAAAGAGAATTGAATTGAATTGAATTGATTTAAATTTTATTGTCCATGGAGACCTATAGGAGTCTAATAAAGAACACATTAGATTTATTACTATCCAGGATCTATAAACCCTCGCCCCAACCTTTGCAGAACTCGCTGATAAATTGTATATTTGTGCACGTTAATGTAGTTATGAAGGATACAATTGAGCTCGGCATGTCTAGTACCTCTTGAGATCTAGTACCTCTTGAGATATGATACTAGTACCCCTACTCAAGTGGCTTGCAACAACACATGTAGCAGTTGGTTGGTGTAAACAATATCATGTCCTAGTAAACCCAAATGCTGGGTAGTTCTGAAAGTGTGACACTCATTTTCAATAAGACCCAGTTGGCAATGTTCTCAGATCCTGTTTCTCGCTCTTCCCAGGCAAATCTGTTTGTCCCAATTCTAAAGCGATGTGCACCTATGCACACCTACACCATTTCCATATTTTGACCCTGATAAGTGAAGCAAGACTCTGTTGACATGAAGACGATATCAAAAGCACCTTGGTCTTGGCCAAATTGATGCATATTACAGTGTCCTGATAGAAAGTACTTAGTGCATCCAATTGCTGCTATATACTTGCTGGGGATGTAAGCTAAGAGATCTACATCATTTGCGTATATGAGATGCAAATGATATAGTGAACTCATCTCCATGTTGAGCCTCAGTTGTTTAATATATAGTTCAAATAACATTGGAGAAAGTGGGGAACCTTGATAGACTCCAAAACTATTGTTGATAAGTTGGCTTAATGTTGGGCTTCGAGTTGAGCATGCTTCGATAATCTATACACTACATTCTGCCACTCCTGAAGGACTCCTAACTGCATTAATCTTTCCAATAGCTTCTCCCTAGGCACCATGCCAAAAGCCTTTGCCGAATCCAGAAAACATCAATACAAATCTTGCCATTTATTTCTGTTTTTCTCTATCAACGTTTGGAATGTAAAGTTATGATCTATAATTGAGTGTTTAGGCCTGAACCTGCCTGTGTAAGTGCACGTAACTCTATTTCCTCTTCCCATACCATCAATGGATGCTCAAGAATTTCGATGAGCTATTTTGCCAACAATGAGCTGACCATGTTATACGTAGTTGGCGGGGCAATGAGGACTGTCTGCTTATGAATTGGAACCATTCTACTGACGATCCATTGGGGGAGTGATCCTTTTTGAAGTGCTCTATTGAACAAACCAGCCAGGACGGGGATAATATATGGTCCAACCCACTTTAGCAGTTCTACGAGCATGCTATTTAAATTTATGCCTTGTTGTTACGTGAAATTTTGCAGCTTTTAGCGATAGCTGCCTCTATTATAATTAATAATGGGCCTCTCTCATTATGCAGATCTCATTGACCTGTTAGGATCGTAAAGCTGCATCAAGTACTACACCCAAGAGATGTTCCCAAGTTGCATAGTTTTCTGCAGTACTCTTCTCCGAAATGCTATAGGTTGACAATCAACGAGATAGAACATTTTCTGCTGATGCTATGCAATGTATTGGGCCTTCTTGTCCTTGAGAAGAGCTTTTTATTATTTAATCGTCAGCAAGCTGAAGGTGGGATCAATTACAAAATTGACTCGCATTTAAATTTCTTGCATTCAACATGAAATCATATGTTTTAAGGAAAGCTTTTCGAACACAAAGCCTTCATGTGCGTCTTCTCCCAAAACATCGCTTCAATGTGGTGTCAAAACCTACAAAAAGTACGATCAGTTGCACCACCTTGAACTCCCCGAGTTTCCCGCAGCCTTGAGTTCCCAGAACTCCCCACGTACAATTGATAACTAATCCCCCGGATAAGTTTGAAACCTAGCTTCAACAAGTTCTAACACAAGAACTTATGCTGTCGTAGTACTGCTAAAACCAAGACAAAAACAATGGATGATTCCCAAATCACTACAGAAGCTTTGGGAATAACCCCAAAGAGGACGAAATAGCCTCTAGATAGCCAAGGAGGAAGATTCGGAACCAAACAGTACTAGATCCAGGAGTCATGCAAGAGTCAGTTCTTCTCTAGGTTGCTTATATAAGGGATTGAGGGTGTTCTTGAAAAGCACAAAGATTTTGGGAGGATTTGAGTCTAAGATTAGGAGATATTTAGGCTTCAACCTTTTTCTCAACTCGAAATATCCAGCCTTTTCTTGGATTCGGCCCTCTGATGCAGATCTGGCAGTCTCGGACTGCACACGATCATGCAAAGGAAAAATTCCCTTTGAAATAACCCAGCCAATGGGTTTTCGCCACGCGGACCCCCATCCTCCGTCCCGAATCATCTTCTCCAGTTCGCTGGCACTACCAAAGACTCTCGTATTCAACTAAGAAGAGTAAGAGACATAAAGAACCCAGTTGTGCTTCCATCATCAGCTTCTCGGAGCGTCCGCCACACTACTCAGAGTATGCATGGTGGGGATGATACGCTTGGTTTTTGCATTCATGAGTAACCCATTTGACGGTCCTTCGGAGACGAGGAGCTAGCTTTGCTTTCTTTTGCAAAGAAACAAGAACATCTAGCTAATCCGACAATGATTGCATTAATGGTTCAACGATCGCCCCTCCGACGATGGAAGGTAGAAATATTGGGACTTCTCTTCTATTTGAATCGGAGAATTTCTGGGGTGAGTTGGATTTGATATTACCAGGAACCACACGATTATATGGCCGGGGAAGATGGGCTGTGCCTAAAATCATCACGTGCTGCTAACGCGGCCACTAAGCTATTTCTTTCGGAAGCTCCTACTAAAACAGGAGATTCCCTAATAGGGTTGCTAGTGCCAGGTAAACTCATATTGGCTAGAGTGAAAGATGAGAGAATGGTGAGAGGAATTAACGTGGTGCTGACTAACCCTCCATGATGTTTAACAAGTCGGGTCCTATGTCGGTCATATAAAGCACCGACACATAAGAAAAGTGCTGAAGAAACCAGTCCAAACTCAACCTTCGATTCCCTGCATGTTTAGGCTTTCAATGGTTCATATAAAATAAAGGCTCTTCGTTAACATTTACTTAAAAAGGCACTTTATCATATGAAACTTTTGCCATTATAAAATCCCACAACACTGCCCCTAGACAGTAACTAGCCTTTTGAATGTTTCCCGACATTCCCATGCCACCTAGTGGCACTTCCTAGACTAAATTCCTAACTAATTTCAGAAACTGTAACAGTTTCCTCCCCTCCTCCTAGGACCTTGTCCTCAAGGTCAAGAGACTTGAAAAAAATGACGTTACACAAAAGCAATACCAGGAAGCACCATGCTTAGCTCACAATTGTTCATCACATAGACCAAGAGATGAGCTCCACATTCGCAAACACAACTTTGCTAGACCTTCTTGTACTTCAAAGCTGCAACAACAACAAGAAGCAAATTTAGATTTTGAATTGCCTCCTGTGGATGTCTTCTATCAAACAAAGGTGTGTAGAGATACTTTAATGGCATTTGGCTACAATATTGTGCGGATTGATCATGATTTGAACAAGAGATGTATCAGTAACCTGATGTCATTTGGTGTAGTGGGCCATTATACCGGAGCGTATTTGGATATTAGGAAGCTTGATTACTGGTTGACAGGCCATCTTCGCAGGATTGGTCTTCCCGCTTATCGCACCTTGAAAATGCTTGGGAAAAACTTCTTTTTGGTTATGTTTGATGATGTTGCTGTTGCTGATCAGTTGGTGGCTCGAGGTGTTGATCCTATGTGGAGTGATTACGTGTTATACCAACCTTATTCTACTGGCTTCTCATCGGGTATAAGTAATGCTTTAAAGATGCGTTGTTGGTTTTCTATTTTAAATCTTCCACCTGATCTGCTTGTGTCGAACTTCCTTGTGAGTGTTACTAATGGTTTGGGTACTCACTTGACTCATTCTATAGTTGATGGTGCTAAGATTTGTGTTTCTCTGCCTTGTGGTCGAGCTCTTCCTAGTTCAATTATCATTAACAGTGGCCTATGTTCCTCAAATTTGATTTGCAACTACTAAATGGTCCTCAACTTGCTGATTTGTTTTCCCAACTTGAACTCTTTGCAATTTTCGTGCTAAGTGGGATCGCCCTGCCTATGTTCTTGTTTCCTCTTTGTCTCTCACTTCTGCTTCCCCCAGAGCTACGCCTCCTCAGTCCACGTCTTTTAAAGATCCTCTGCTTCTAATGTGCACTCTGCACCAGTTTTTAGTACTGATGCTAGAGCTAAGTTGCAAATGATTCAAGAGCAGCAGGAACGGCGTGAAAGAGCTACAGATGGCCTCGGAGATTTCCACAGGAGACGTATAAACCTAGTGAGTGTGTGGAAGGAGGTTTTTTCTCGATGTTTTCATACGTATACTAGGGGTTTAAATTCCATTTTTAATTCTTGCATGTAATGGTGCAGCTGCTTATGAGCATCAATATGACGCCCTTTACCTTGCAAAGCAATTGTCTTGTGCATCTCTCAAATATCACGCTCCCAATTGGAGGAGCTTTTCTCCACCCTCTTAAAGTCTGGAGGTTACCCCAGTGTCCTCAGTAGATTTTGCCTTTTCCAATGTGGTTCTTGTCCTGTAGAGCCTGAAGATGTTACTGTTACATTTGGGTTTCTGTGGTACATATTTGAACAGCTCATTGGATCTTGGCAGTCATCTCTACAATTCCTGTTTGAAGCTATGATATAGTGCCCTTAATGTCTCGCTCAAAACATTCTATGTCTGGTTGACATCTTGAACATATGAGCCATGAGTTCAGTGATGTCTGGCCTATCCTGCTACCATTTAGATTGTATTAGTTGAAGGTGATCATCAAGCTGTTGTGTGTGGAAATGTATTGCTTTTCCGTTGCTAGTTGTTTTTCCATCAATGTGGGTGTTGAAGATTGTACCTATTTTGTCACACTTGCCAACTTAGCTATGTTGCTTTCAAGATTCATCTAGGTTTGTCTCTAAGACTCTTCAGATATCCAATCTTGTATTGCTTATGAGCGACTGCTGCTATATTTGAGTTTCGGGTTTAAGCTTGCCTAGCTATGTGTGTTATACATGCCTTTGCCCTTGCCTCCTTTTTTAGGGTAGACTTGCTAGCCTTGCCTGCGTGTTATGTCATGTGTTAGAATGGAATCTATGATAGCCCGTAATATAAGCTTGGCTGCCATGTTGGACTTGCGATGTGCAGGTTGAGGTTGAGGTTGAGATTGAGGTTGGGGGAGTTGGTGGTCTTCCCCATCTATGCGGAATTCCATGAGATTTGGATAATGCCTGCCCTCAGTGGTTGTTGGGGGCCTGGGAGGGGTGTTATGAGGGGTTCAACTCTCTGATAGTAGGTTTGATTTCCTGCTGTTGTGGAAATATGTTTAAGATGAGGTTGGAGTGATTAGAATCCTAGCTAAGAACACTCGAGTAATTTACATTATACGCATTATGTGTGTGCGTGTGTGCGTGCATGTATGCGTGTTAAGGATCACAACAATGATCCAAACCTTTTAAATCCCAAAAGCCTTGTTAACATATATTCATCAGTTAAAGCAAGGTCTTATCATCCTTAATCCATTAATAACTTCTGCAATTCCACAAACCAAACTTTTAGCATTGACCAGAAATCTCTAATTTACAAGAAAAAGACAAATGGACATAGATTACACCAATAATCTGTGATCTTAACCAGTTCACCAAAACTAGTTATAGATTCCTCTGGTAGAAGTTACACAAATGACCTCTAATGGTCAGACTCTATATCACCAAGTCCAGAGAAAGATCTATCCAGAGACCCAAATTATGGTAGTTCACTGCCCAACCGGATCAATCAGAGCTAAGTATTTGCAAATTATGCAAAGCGATAAGCAATGGCGAATTATCAATCATGGAACTTATTATCCAGTCAATGAGATATTCGATATGAATTTCAGTGTTGTCAGGTACGTTTAGTACGGTACGGGTATTATACGTACGTAACGTATTAATATCGTATGCATACCTCTCATTTAAAAAGTACTTTAAATACGTTTTTTGAAATTATAAAGTACTTATTAAATACGTAAAATACGTACTTTATGTACTATACGTTAAGTACTTTCTGTAATTTTTAGAACTATTATTTCTTGTATTGCACTTGAAATAGTTGCAATAACAACTAGTATGAAGAACTTCAAGTTTTAAATAATGAACCAGAATATATTACTTTAGAAAATTAAGTATTTCTTAAAGTTTTCAATCTAAAATATGTCTATTTAAGAGTTATATATTCTAGTCTGTAATCTACATCCACAGACAAATGAATTCAAGTAATTGTTGCTCATTTGTTGCATCTGAAGCTATTAACCGCGGCTGGCCTCTGTATTTCTTTTCTGGCATGAATGCAAGCTATTAAAGTATTAAGGAGAAGATTTGCCTCCTACCATGACAAAACAAGGAGAAAGGTGGGTCTGCATCTCCATCTCCATTCCGATTCAACAGCCAGGGTAAGAAGAAAGAGGAGGAAAACGCAGGGGTTTTGGGTTTTTATTTGCAAGAAGATTGTGTGCTTTTTTTTCTTTTTAACTACAATTCCATAATTTCCCTAATGTCTAAAATCTCCTAATGTGTTTTTTACACCTATTTTATATAATATATAATAATGTATTTTTCCTAATGTATAATTTTACCAATTCTATTGGTCTAATGTCATTTGGACGGTTTTTTTTATATAAAGTACGTATCATACGTACTGTATGTATTAATACGTTAAGTACGGTATTAATAAAACAAGAGCTTAATTTGACCTGTCAACTTATAGGTATAGTACGTATAGTACTGTGAGGAAGGTACGGGACGTACGTAAACGTAAAATACGAGTACGTAAGCAACACTGATGAATTTCAAAGGAAGCTGAAATAGATTGACTGCTGAAGGTCAATTGCTATGGATGACTGCTGAAGACCTGGCCGATCCTGTCTGAAGAAGCAAAAAAAGACAATTCCCTCCTGATTTCCCAGCTTATTTATAGCACACTTAGATCCCATGTAGTCATCTAGATGTGGTCCTCCTAGTACTGTAGCTTTTGTTCCCCTTTTGTTTAAAAAAGTCATGGTCCTTTAGGCTAATCGTAGCCTTTATATTTGGCTGCCCCTTCTTTTCCTTGAGTTGTATTAGCTTTAACCTTTAACCATGAATTTATCTTTCGTTATAAATTATAATTTAACCCAAGGTTTTCCTTTGCCATTATTTGCCTTGTCTTTGCCAATAATTTTCTAAACTTATGCACTCATGCTAGTTCACCAAGACTAACGTCCAAGACCACAACCCCGAGCTACATATTTGTATCAATTCTTTCCTGTTGGAAAGGATTTGAGCTCAGTTATATCCTAATCCACAAAATAGCACCAACACAATTTGTAATACTTGAGCACCAACTCAGTCCTTTTGTACTTGAGCACCAACTCAATCCATTTGTACATGAGCATCAACTCAATCCATATGTACATGAGCATCAACTCAATCCGTAAGGTCCAAAGGCTAGGATTATGATCTTATAAATAGCACCAACTATTTAGTACAATCACATTGTTGTGGCTAAAGATTAAGATAAAGTTCCAGAGAAGATTTGATTGTACTTTCGAGATAGATTCACTGTGGAAGCATCGACTTCAACCAGTAGCACCAACTACTATAGAAGATACAAGTTACACCAATAACTTGTAATTGTAGTAGCATCAACTACTGTAGTAGATCCAAGTTATACCAATAACTGGGTGAAAGCATGATAAACAAGTTTGTGTATTAAACGGGAGCAAATCATCTAAATGGAACAGAAGGAGTATTCCTCAACGATTTTTTTTTTCAAAGAAGGGGCTAAATTGAGCTTAAAAAAAAGGACATAAAACTATATTTTGATCCCCCCAAAATAGCCTATTTTTTTTCTGTCAATAGAGAATTGACTGTGTCAAAGTGACACTTTTTCAACCAATTAGAATTTTTCCCAAGTATGTTTTTTGAAAGACTTCCTGTTTTAAGAGAACGTAACTTTTAACCTAAAATAGAAGTGAAGTAGTGACTGAAATTGTGGTATATTCAAAAATTGAAGACAAAATCTTGATATTTAAATGCATATTTTACAGTATTTTTAAAATACTCAGTTTTGTGCAAAAGTGGGAGGAGTGATGAGAGAAGCACAAAAAACAACGATTAGAGCTCGCTCTTTGATCCGAAAGAGCCAACAAATATTTAGTTTTACATGTGTCTTAAAAATTAGCAAATTTCTCTTGTTTGAAGAGTGGAGATAGTAGCGAAAAAGGGATACTATGTTTAAACACGTGAAATCCTTTTTGTATTCTGGATTACACTTGTTATTTCGAAATAGTGAAATGAAAAAAAAAATATCAAACCATTTTTGTATCCTGGAATACATATCCTATTCTAGAAGAGCCAAAGTTTTTTTTGGCATTTTCAATTTATTTCAATGACCTTGCGATTTTTTTTGTTTGTTTTGTGGGTATACAGGATCATGGTTTTAAATAATGAAAGGATTCTTTTTTTTTTTTTTTTTTGGGGGGGGATCTTTGGATCTTGGTTCCAAATGATAGTGGAAAACTTATTTTTGAATACACTTTGTATTCCAGAATACGTTTTGGTTTTCGAAAAGACCTCAAGCTTTTGTTTTGCTGGGCGATCTTTCTCTGGGGACTTAGCGCCTACGATTTCTGTCTGGCGATGGGTTTTGCATTGGTTTTGGCTACAGTTAACCCATCGCTGGCTACATCGCTTAGGGTCGAGTAGGTCCGTCTAGTGTTGGTCGAGCAGGTCCGTCATTGGGTGATTCTACTGTTGCAGGTCTTGGGGCGTGTTGCAAGAATCTGGCGGCAGCTTCCATTGCCGTTAACTGGCGGCAGAACGATGTTAACGGACCTGGCTTCCATTTGGCGGAGAACGATGTTAACGGACCTGGTCTCTTAGAAGTTGTTTGGTCTCTTAGAAGCTGTCTAGAAGCAGCGATGGCTCACTATTGCTTTCTGCAAGATTTTTTATTGTTTAAGTTTCAAGTTTCAAGAGTTTCATAGCACCGGTTGAAGCTATCTATGAGAGAATAAGCAGAGATGTTAGTCTGGAATTTCATGTTGATGAATTATTTAATTTTGATATTAGACAGAACTAAACATGCTACTGATCGTACACTTAAGAGAAGCATGCATAGATTTCCCTAGAACCTTTGGGGTACCTACAGAAAGATTCAGCAACGGAAGGACCAAATCTGACATAATTGGTGGCACTTCATTCCAACCATGATGATGGCATTTGTTTGTTGTAGATCAAATTTTGGGTGTTCCTTTTGCACCTCCATTCCTTGCGCCATGTACAAAAAAGGGAGGCCATTCTCAAGGGTGTCAACTATGGCTCAGAAGCTCCAGGAATTCTAAGCAAGATAGGACTTGGTTTTGTAAGTAAGATTTAGTTTCATACTAGATTTAGAACTCAACCAGCTAAGTTAATGGGCTCCAGATTGGAGAATCAATATGTGGCAACAATTAGATAACTTTTGCAGTACTCATGCAGAGATCATAAGCATATTGGGCAAGGAAAGTGCAGGTGACTTATACTTAAAGGATGCTTCCAGACATGTTGCTTTCACCCCAAATCCAGACGTGATGCTTCCACTCCAATCTCAACCATGCATAGTAACCATACTTTCTTAGCTCCCGATTTTATCTTCTTTCTGCAGGATTTGAAAATTATATGTTGCAAAGAATGCTTGAATATCTGCAGCAGCTAATAGAGGAGAAATTACCAATGGCGAGCCCTTTTTTACTGCTCTAGTTCCTTTTGCGAGAATAAAGGTCTAGTATTAGCGGTAGCGGGATAAGCGTGGAACATTTTCAGTTCAAAAGATGGTATTGTTTATTTCATAATAAGATCTGACTACACAATTCATATGCCAAATCGTGACTTTTCTCATGTCAAGCAATCAAAGCGTGTTTCCTGTTGAACTTTGATCATGATATTGTAGTATATCTTGGCCAATGTTATTTAAAGTCATGTATTTAAGTAGGTAACAAAAAAGCCCTTTGCTTATTTCTTTAGGTTTTACCATGGGCGCAAGAGTCTACCATCAAAATCTTATATTCTTTACACTTTATCTAACATATGTTGCAAGCTTGCTGAAATCTCAAACAATACATAATAGATCTCAGCTCCTCTAAATGTTCATGCGAAACAACTGCCTCTGCATATACTGTTCCACTAGATACTATAATTTTAGCCACCAATGCTTTGCTAATTAACTTATCTTCTATTTGCTACGTGTTACAAGTATTGTAAGTAAGCATTTTCTCTGGCATCTCAGACGTGTGAGCTAATCAGTGTTATGACTGACAGTCCCTCTTGGCAGATGCTTTTGATGCCTCTGAGAAGAAATATGGGGGATATGATCATCATGCCAACCAGAAAAATTCTCATCCCAGGGTTATAGTTCTGCTTCAAATGCATGTCTAAATCCTATGATATTCAATGCTTAAATACTGGCGCCTCTTTTCCTGCTTTGAACTAAAGTGCCAGTTGCATTGTTCCAACTAGCTTTGAAGTTTTTCTTAAAAAATTCCGATGGGTTTTTGCTAGTTGCACCAGAATATGCATTATATGGGCATTTGAGTGACATAATTGAATTGTACAGCTATGGAATTATGCTTCTGGAGCTGTTATCTGGCTGTTTATGGATTGTGAGTATGTTGTGCACCACTAAAGAGTTTTCAGAGGATTTGTTAGCAAATATAGCAGATTTTAAGACTCTCTTTGAGTATGCTGGCTATGCTGGCTATGGCAGTGAAGCTATGGCATGGATTTGCCTTCCATTTTTATAGAGAAGCAGCAAATGGAATGTGCAAAATACAACAACTGTGCACGTTCTGGAATACACGTTTGATTTCTTGGAATGCATGCGTTCTGGAATACACGTTGTTCCGGAATACTCGTTTGATTTCTTAGAAACCAAAGGTATATTCCGGAATACACTTTTGCTTTCTTGAGAAAGCAAATGTGTATTAAAGTGTATTCTGGAATACACGTTTGTTTTTTCGAAAAGCAAAAGTGTATCCCAGAGTACTTTTATTTTTACATTTTTTGTTTTATGTGCCCTAGTGTTCATTTATTTACTTGATTATTTTCTTGTTTTTTATTTAGCCAATAGAACGTCAAACATGTTTGATAAAACAACTGAACGTAGAGACTTGGAACAGATACCCAGTTGCAACGTCTGACGAGCATATTGTTCAATATGCGCCAAATTTTGAGGGTGCCAAATTGATGTACTGAAAATTTTTAAAGAAATAATTATTTTTTCTTCTTCTCTATTTTGATACTTTTAATATCTCATTTTCAGATATTATGTATTCATGTCTACATTTTGCCACTTTCAAGGGTGTTTCTTTGCAAAAAACAACCTTGTCATTTAATGAGGAGTCAAAATGAGGGGAAAAAAACTAAACCTTTTGAAATTCTCAAGTTTATCCAAAAAAGGCCAATTTTAAGGGCATGGTATAATCTTAAAGTGAATCTTTGAAATGGAGTGCTACAACACTCCCCTCTAATTTGCAACCTTGTTGATAGGGTATACAGAAAAAATTATCAATCAGGTACCTTTCTGTGTACTTATGTGAAAGTACACAAATGTATATTAAAGTACCTAGATTACATCCTTATCCAAAACTAGTTGCACTAAGTTTAAGAGTGACAAATCGACAATGTCCTAAGGTACTTCTAAACACCATTCTCAGCTACTCCAACTCGTCTGCTATGCTAGAAAAATCTTGCATTCCTAAAGCTCCAATTTGCATCAAATTTTACTGCTAGTTCTCCAATTTTCATTCATATTCGAGAATTTCTAGCAGAGTTCACCTTAAAAGAGACGATCTAGTAGAGCTAAATTTTGCCGTTCCATTTGGAAAGTTTAACAGAGAATGAATTGGTCTTTCTTACTTTGCTTCTATCCAGCAGTGCAATGCAGAATATATACCTGCAGAATAAACCAAAGCACCTGCATGCTTCAATCGGGTCTTCGCTCCCAAGGTTTTGAGGGCTGGACAAGAAATAGGATGAGCACAGAGAAGAATATTCCACCTTAACACACTGCCCCTCAAGTTTATAGTGATCCAACGGTTCAGATCAATCTTGATCAGTGTGTTACTGGAGCTATAACACACTGCTATATCCATAACACCCTAGGGTGTTATCAAATGGATGGATCCAAATCGATTTTTATGGTGATCGGATGGCCCAAAACTCTCGGGGTGTGTTAAGGGCGATCCACTCACACCCTCGCCATTTTGATGGCCCTCAATTTTTTTCAATTAACACCTTGAGCATGCGTTTTTACACCATATCCGATGGGGTAGCGAATAGAGCAAGTTATTTTATGTGATAAAGGCACGACATAAATACACCCAAATTCGCAACAAGGCATGTGCAGACAGAAACAGAGGTTGACAAAGCTCTCTGAGAATTAAGAGAAATGACTCCTTAAGATAAGAAAGGACAGTTACAATAATATTTTTCTTTGAATTGTGCTTCAAAACAGGCAACACAGCAGGTTCACCAATCTTCCTCTGCCCCCCCCTTACCCTAGTCATCGCCAAAAAATGCGGATTGCATATCCACCTTCCACGTATTTGCCAAAAAATCTCTACTGTCTGTCTGTGTGTCACAAATGTCACACCCTCCCACCCTCCCCCCCAACAAACCCCAAACAATTGCAACCATATACTCAAAATATTATAGAATATTCCATCAAATATATTCAAACTAAATCAAGGCCTTCTATAAGGCATTCCCCCCTTCAACAAAAGGGTTGCCCCCTATGGGCAACTCAAAAACTCAAATACATTTCAAGTCTTGCAGGACCATATTGTATAGGGAAGGCCATTCCCCTATAATATAGAACTTGAGGAGGATTTTTTTTGGGGGGGTTGCCCCGACGGGGGCAAGCCCTGGTCCATGTGGGTTTATGGCATATTCGGATATATGCTAGTATATACCGAGAATATGCTAATGACTACTCCAAATTTGCTATCCGGTGTAAATCGGTAGTGGTCTCTTGTTGTTGAGCAACCACTTTGAAACCGGCTAACCGGTTGTCACATCCATTCCGTGCCCAATCTAGAAAACAAGCACGGAGATTAGTTGCAAATGAAGTGTTTAGAAGGAATCGGCTTGGTTTAGGGTAGCATCTTCGTCCCGGATTGAGAGCCGCTTGAGGCGGAATTTTGAACAAATAGTTGAGGTGAGTTTTAATCTTGATGTTGCTTGCAACCTTATGTAATCATGTCGACATATTCTTATATTATAGATGCCAAGAACTGGAGCAAAGACAAAATCTTGACGATAAGTCCAAACATCGAAATTTCGGTTTAGTTCTTTGCAATCTAAGATAACTCCTTTAAAAGATTATAAAACGGACACTCCAATACATTATGGGGTCACCGAAACACACAATGACCATTCATATCATTTCCTACATGCTATTCTTACCTACTTTTATGTCTGTATTTTCTTAATATTATAAGAAATGTTTATCCTCAAATGGTTGGTACTTGCTGTCAAGTTTTAGTAGCAGGATTTCTTCCAAATGTGGAAAGTGGAGAATCAAAATGTTTTTGGACAACAAAAAGTGTGAAAATTGTTTCTCCTCCTCTAACCCTGCCTGATAGTTCTGGTGACACAGCTGCATGTCTTGTGACAGAAAAACTGCAGATTCTGCCGCTGAAACAATACGAATTCACCAATGCAGGAAATTTACTTTAACTTGCGCAAGTGCCTTTCATGGGCATCTGACTGAAGGTAGATATGTCATGCAGCATATTTGTAAAATAGAATAGAATATATTTTAACGTCATCTTGACTCATGGAGCCCTATGACTTATGGTACATGGTATGAGCACAACTTCAAAAACTAGATTTTCGCATTGTATATTTTACAAGGGCGACTGAAAAACAGCCACAGAGTCAAGAAGAGGTGATGGAAAAAAATTCGCCCCTCTCAGTGTGAGTGGGAAAAAATCGCCTCTCTTTCCTCTGTATACCCTCTATTGGAAATAATACAAGGGTCTTCCAAATCATTTGAAAGTCTGGTGAAATCAAATCATACTTTTGACTCTGCTGTTATAAAAATAAAGGATTATGCCAGCAACAATATTGAACCTCAAACTACAAAATGCTCCTGAGGCTGAGGTAAGACTCAAAGAAGGGAATCCTTATACGGAGGCATATATGACTGAAGCAAGAGACATGTTTTGAGTGCCAAAATTCTTGGCCACCTTGCCAAGGAGTGTAGAGTTCACACTCCGACGCAAGACTATCAACTTAACTTTTGCTTTGTTGCCTATCATTGAAGAACAAAGTCACGTGGTCCAAGCTTTCTTCTATGCTCTTTGTCGCCGATCTTCACCGCAACAAATGTAAACCTCGCATGGCACTTAGATTCAAATAACACCATACCATATAACTCCTTAAAAAGAATTGTGCAAGGTAACGATTGCCACTTCTCTTAAGCCGGGGAAGTATTAAACTCCTCAAAGGTGTTTTATGTGATTCTAAGATTGCGGAAAAAGCTGGATTTATAAATCACAAGATGACGGATCTTTGGAGTTCATGTTGGCTTTTTTCGATAACCTCAAATCCTTAAAGCCAATATCATGTGCTTCCTCCAGAGATCAACATGTTCAAGGGCCATATATCTTTGAATCGTGAAATCTCACAACTAGCGAAGAGTCCCTTTGGCATCATATAAGTAGTCAATTAGTTCAACAACTTGTAACCTAAGGTTGCCCATATAGATATGTACTTACCTTGGCGGGGTGCTATAAAGCGATCTTGAAAGAAAGATGCTTGGTGCATTGAGAATTGAGGCGGGCATAGCCATTGCACATACAAGGAGTGAAACCATTTGGAGCTTGCATTTGAGCTAAAGACCTGATTCTAATCCAAGACTCAAAATAAAAATAGGAAGCAATAGCTATCTCACATGATCCTATTAGGCATCAAAGGATATAACAAATGGATATTAAGTTCGGGGTTGTCAAAGACTTAGTGGAGCAAAAGATCTAGCATTGTCCCACTAGAAGAAATGGTTGCGAGCATGATAATAAAAGGTGCTTGGGATGGCCGAAGCTAAAAGGATTCTCTCCATCTTAGTCGATTCCCCATTCACAAGAGTGAACTACTTCTCCATTTGTTAAGAAGCTGTTACAATGTATAAATTCACTTGTTATAGAATTTTACGTAGCCATCTCGGTCTATTTGTTTGCTTAAAATTGATCCTTTCTAAGATTATGAATAGTCCGCAGGTGCGCACTTGAATTGTGCACCTTCTTTCATTGTACTAATCTGCATTTCTAAAATACGGTTCTTTGCTTTATGGTTATAATATTTTCAAAGCTTATTACCATTAGGAAAGCAAAAGTTACCATGGCTAGCTTTGCACAAAGGTCGCCTCCGTGTTTTCACATGGCGTCTTGATGCACCATTGTCTCCCATCAAAGAGCTTCCTTCTAAGCTCAAAAACATACGAGAAGATGAAAAACGTTTGAAAAATATTGTGTAAAAGCTAATATCACTTACCCAACACGGACAAAGCGCGAATTGATGCGGGGAAAAGGATGTCGAGAGCAAGGGGCGGGGAGGAATGCTCTAACGGAAGAACATGAGACACGATCATGTTTCCTCACCTCCCGACAAATTGTCATCCTATCTTAGGTGTTCCTCGTCGATTACACCATGGTTGGCATGTGAGCAATTTGAAAATAATGAAACTACTTGACCTTCACATTTCTAAGCAGCTTTACTTTGCTTACAACTTCCATGTATTTTATGCTATTAAATTCTTAGCAATCTTCTTCAATTTAAAATACCGAGTTCTTCCTTCATAACCTCAACAAAATTGACATGCAAAACAATTCACAGTTCCTAAGTTCTTTTGCAACCCCTCCCCCCTTTCTTATTTCCTAAGTTCTTTTGCAACCCCTCCCCCCTTTCTTATTTCTCCATTTGGATTCTTGATACATTGTTTTGTATGTTATCAAGTATTCTATTGTCTTGAAGTATCAATTTGAATTGATTGTCAAAAAAACATGGGTTTGAACTATGATTTAAGCCGCTGCGCCCTCCGGCCATGGAGGGCCTGCGCAACACCCCTTTTTTTTTTTTTTTTTTCAAATCAGAGATTCATATGCGTTTGTGATGTGAAGTTTTGGTAGCAAAACAAAGAGATTCAATTTTCCAGGCCTAACCCTTTTCTGGTACATTTCTAGTCATGGCTAATAGGAGGCTAAAATTCGAAACGCAAGGAATTTTTTGGGAGAAAGCTGGAGGAGTTGGAATACTGTCCGGTCAATGCCGGAATCGAACAGGGCGCCATAGCTAGGGCTTGATTTGGAGCTCGCTGGAGCCATGAGCTACGTTGTAAGAAACCGTATGGACCTGTGTGTAAGTTAGTTTTCAATCCTTTGCTGACGGACTGATTCTGGAATTGCTTCTGTAAATGTTTAAATTAGAGCATCAGGAGGAAGAATGTAAATGTACGCTTGCTATTTGGATGCTATGACATCATAAGATTGAAATATATTTAGATCTTGCACAAAGCCCTACTTGTGCCCTGCAGCACCAAGTAGCATGACAGATAATTGTATAGGTTGTCTAGTGAAGCACGATTCATAGTGTAGAATGTACTAAGCATTGAATGCACTACTAAAACGTGGAATTTTTATTGGACAGAGAAAATGAATGGAAATGGGCTGGCTGGCTGCCTGGTAAAAAAAAAAAGGAGAAAGGAAAAAGCAATCTGCTGAAGGCATGTGCTGCAGCGGCAGGAGGTTTTAAAATAGAGGGGTCCAGTTTAAATTTATAAGGCTAAGTTTAGTGGGTTTTTTTGTGGCTGTGGTATTTGGGCAGAAGGTGGGCGATCGAGCATTGAGCTGCAGCGGCAAGCACAGAATGAAGAAGCAGAATGTGGCGCTCTTCCTTGTCGGAATGCTCATGCTTCATATTTGTTGGCCTGTTCAATGCCAGGTACTTATGTAGTTTTACACATTGCTTTGTTCTTTTCCATTTCTCGTTTCCAAAACTGCTGCTTCACGGAATTCCTTTTTCCATAGCCACAGCAGCTCGCCCTTTTTCCTCATTTTTTTTCATCTTCGGTCCCTGTCCATCCTCCTCACCTTTTTTTGTCCTTTCCTTCCCAACCTGCCAACTTTTTCTCTTTGTAAGAAGTATTAACGTTTTTATGTATTAGAAAATAGTAGCAAGTTGTTTCATGGTGGCTAAATAGATTGGTTAGCCCCGTTAGTGGCTAGGCTACATGAAATAGCAAGCTATGCTCTTTCCAAACTGGCAACTCGGTCGCTACTTCCGCCTCCGAAATGGAAAATGGCCCAAGGATTCCGCTCAAGCAGTCAGCTGCAGATCCTCCCAGTTGCCTTGTTGTGGCGGCCACAACAACAACAAGGATCCTCCCAGTCGCCACAACCACAACAAGGATCCTCCCAGTCGCCACAACAAGCCACAACAAGGATCCCTCCCAGTCGCCACAACAAGCCACAGGAGCGGGTCTGGAATTGGCGACTGGGAGGATCTCCTGTGGCTCGCCGATCGCGGGCCCCTGGAATCAACTTCCCACTTTCCATGCCGCTGTACTTACATAGATAGGCTTTATTTTGGCCCCTCCATGTCAAATCATGCGTAAATATCACCTAAAAAAATTAAATGACCATCAACTTATTCATGACTTGTTTAAACATTGGTTGAAAACACAAGAAATAGAGCCTTTCTTCCTTTATAGAGCATAATATTAAGAGATCCCTCTCTTCCTTTATGTGAGTATAATGTATATATACTCTTGTAACGGGGCCATTCTCAGTATAAGATAATCTACCTTCTAGCCCCACCATGTCATTACCATTTCATTGTATATGACGATTCTAGCATTAGAAGGAAAGAAGGAAGGAAGGAAGGTATTAGAGGAGGAGTTGGATATTTCATGCATGAAGTATTAGAAAAAAGGGCACAATACATATGAAAAATCTTAAAGATGTTAGTCCTAATAAGATAGGATTTGAAGAGGATTTATAACTATCAAATTGTTAGTGTTGATGAGTTAGGAGAGTAGGAAGAGTAGTTAGTATTTAATTTCATTGTCCTAGGCCTCAAGGGATGGAATAAACATCTCTCTCTTAGTGAGTATTGAGAAAGAAAGAAAGAATGAATGATTTTTGAGAGAGGCAAGACTATTTCTTTACAGTTGAAGGAAATATTGTTTTATAGTTTTTCTGCTGCATAAGGTCTTTAATTCTGGTAGTAATACGCCTGCTGCTCTCTCTTTGTACTTGGGTCCCATAGGCGAGTTGGTCTCCGTGGACGATAAAATCATATTCTATTCTATTCTATTCTCAACAATTATTATGCCTAGAGGTTACGCGATTTATATCAACATTCAAATTTGGAGAATTTGATTAAATTATCATATCAAGATATTGTACCACCTATAGTTGCGTTAATTTATGCGTTGCCTTTTCTTTCACCTAAGGTAACTGGCCAATATGTCATAAACTAGACTGGTCTCAAGTAGATAAATGATTGCCACTAGATAATGATATTGCCACTATAAGTAATCCTTGTTAGGAATACACAAGCATTCTTTGCCCATCTACATCCTTTATTGGGTCCCATAGACCGATTGGCCTCAATGGATGATAAAAATCATTCAATTCAATAACAACTACACATGATTACAAACCATCTTCACCAAAGAGTTGAAGAAAACTTTCACCAAAACAACCAAGAGGTAAGTGAATAGTGAAAGTTTTCTTACTTCATGTGAAGACCTACATGGTGGAGTCCAATTCCTATGTCTTTTAGAATATTTATCTTGGAACTCTATAAGCTAGTTTTTTGTTCTTCAATTCAATTCAATTCAAGTCAATTCAATTCTTCCTTTCTCATAATTTACTTTGGCCCAGGTAGGAAAGCATTGCATTAAAAATTCAGATTGTCTTGAAGGAAGCTACTGTAGCAAATGTTCTGTACCAAGTACTTGCCACCGACAAAAGGCAACAAATATAACCACAGTAAGAATGTATTTTACTAGTGTTATGTAGATTTTTATATTGTATTCAGTGTTGTTACGTACTTACCGTACCTGTACGGTACTGTAAGTATTTTACGTATCATACCTCGTAACGTACCTCTGAATTTTTAACGTACCAAAAAAAGACCGATGCGTTAAAAAGTGTTGTTCCGCGTACCTATAAAATATGTCTTGTACCTATAAAATACTTGTAAAATACTTACCGGTACCTATAAAATACCTATAAAATACGTCATCAGTACCTTTAAAATACTTACCGTACTTGTGTTGAAAACTCCAAAAAAATTTGAAGCAAAACATTTCATTTTCCATTCCATACGTCTGGTACCTTTGGTGCGGTATGCTAAAATACTTGAAAGGTACCCATGCACTTGATTGTATTAAGGATTCTTGTATTCTAGAATATGGCTTTTTGATCTTTTAAGGATTCTTGTATTCTAGAAGGGCTATGGCTTTTGATCTTTTAGGCTTGCCTTGATATTCGAAAATGCTCTTGTTACGCTTTTAATCTAGAAATCAATTTATTGTTATGCAAATTGCATATTAGAAAGGTAGGACAAAATGTTTCAAAGCCTTCCTATCTATTATTTTCGATACATTTTATATTCGAGGTTTCCTACTTTAGGTTCATTACTTTACGCATATGATTTTTATTTTTGCCATAATTCTAGAGCAATTAGGAAGAAATAGATATGCACAATGGCTTCTTCTCATTGGCAATAACATAGCTTGTGGAGACTTACATGACCACCAAAAGCAATTGTTACTAGCATTAGCTAGTCATGTATATTATGTAAGAGATAATTATGTGTTTATAAGAGTTACAATTGAAACATGGACTTGGAAAATGAAGATGGCACAACTTTTTGGAGATAATTGAGCTTTTTAAAGAACTTTATATAGATCATAGCTATATACAAATAGGCTATTAGAAGATGATTTAGGTTGAGGAATCTAGACATCATACAATAGTCAAATTCTTATGTTTACTATCCATTCAAGCAAGCTCTACATGTAAGTGTGGATTGCTTAGACGATTAGTCTTTGTGGTTCTTGAGAATTCTATTTGTTTTTTTATCCATTAAATTCTTTTTCACTAGCCTATTTATTAGTTAATTCTCATATTATCTTCCCATAGAACAATTGGTCACTAGTGGGCTTTAAAAATGTTATTCCCTCTCCTCAAAACAGAATTGAATTAATGGAGAGTGCCATCCAAATGAGCAACACAAGTACCATGAACACATCTCATAGACAATGATGTTCTTCAATTCAATTCAACCTCTTGCTCTTGTTTCTTTTTTTCATTTTTATTGTTTTTCTTATTTGCCTTTTTATATTTATCCTCTATTAATGAAATGGAAGCGGATATCGTTGCCATTTAATAAATCGCATGGCTAACGGCGCATAACTCATTTGCAATAAGTAGCGGCCTTCGTTTTCATGTTGCCCGTGTTTTCAGACAAATCAAGATGATAGTGTATGAGACCAATTAAATGTAAGAGCAATATCTTCCCTAGTTTTACCAATATTAAGTGCTATAATAGTATTGACACCATCTTTAAATTTTTATTAGAATGGCGTTCGAGGTTTAATGCTAGACATGTACGATTTTAAAAATGACATATGGCTATGTCATTCATTTGGAGGCGTGCTATGAGGCGGCTGCATTTGTAAGCCATGATATTACGTTAATGCATGTGTATGAACTAAACATGATTAAATTATCTGTTTGGGACATCATATCCTTGGCTATTGCTATGCATCATTCGGATAATAGGTCTTCATTTAACTAACGGATAACCTTCCTCCTCGTAGCTTAAGAAAAACTTTACCTATGAAGGACTAGGGAAAACATAGAATAAAGATTGTAGATGCCAAAAGAGTCTCTTCTTCACATTCTTGGAAATTATGAAATACCAAGCTAGCATAATCCGCCTTCTATAAAAAGAAAAAATAGGAAAAATAAAAGTGGATAGCCCATGGTTTTAGATTTTTTTTTTTCTATTGTCAATGAATGAATACCATCCCTCTCCTCCATGAACGTTGGGATATGTTCTTTGTGCAACCTAAAAAGGATATCAAGTTTGGTGAAAGTAAAACAAATGAAAAGTAATTTTTATGCTAATCAAGATATAGCAAACTATCAATAGTGCCTAGCATTCGTAGACTTTAAAAAATATTAAAACAACCCCAAATATTTTAGCTAAGAAAGAGTAAACCCATTATTGATCATAGATCTAGCTCTAGCTTTGTTCATAGATCCTGCTCCCAACCATAATTCTTATTATATATTTTTGACCACTGAGCAATAACTATAGCGTAATTTTAACTCTAACCAACTCATATCCGTAACTTTGAACCTAAAATTAACACTAACAATAAATAGCTATAACCCTACTTCAACTAACCCCAAATCCACCATTAACTCTAAATGCGGGAAGCATAATACTAGCCTTATCCATTAAACCTAATCTAATTCCATCCTACCGGTAGATCCTAATTCTAGTTGTAACCACATATTCTTGATCATACTAATTAACCCTATTTGTAATTTTAGCATTAACTAAAATCTTCTTTGCAAAACCTTAACCTAGTTCTAATCCTAACTTTAATAAGCGAAATCTACCATACCCAAACTAGCATAAGCATAGGAACGGCGATTCTCATCATAAAAATGACCATAAGCCCATCCTTGATCTTGATATTGGTTGTGATTCTAATCCTAACCCTCGGCTGGAAGCTTGCCATTGATACCCAGTTATAACCACATTGACCCTAATCCAAATCCTAACTAGTCATTTTAACCTTCACCCTAATCCACACATGAACAAGAATCGAAAGGGATGACAAAACCATACCACATCCCTCACAAGAAAATGGATATCTTGCCAAGGAATCCTAGCAAATGTGGGCATGTCTTATGTTATCGGAAGCCTCTTGGAGGGCTTTCCAACATAATGGAGACTTATTATTGGATAATAGGTCTCCCTTTAACTGAATCCTTGCTCCTATAGCTTAAGAATAACTTTACCTATGAAGGACGGGGAAAAACATAGAATAGAGATTGTAGATGCCAAAAGAGTCTCTTCTTCACATTCTTGGAAATTACGAGATACCAAGTGTGCAATCACACCTTCTATAAAAACAAATTAGGAAAAATTAAAGCGAGTAGCCCATGGATTTAGATTTGTTTTCTATTGTCAATGAATGAATACCATCCCTCTCCTCCATGAAAGTTAGGGTATGTTCTTTATGCAACCCAAAAAGGATATCAAGTTTGGTTAAAGTAAAACAAATGAAAAGTAATTTTATGCTAATCAAGATATAGCAAAAGCGATCAATAGTGCCTAGCGTTCATAGGCTTTAAAAAGTATTAAAACAACCCCAAATATTTTAGCTAAGAAAGAGTAAACCCATTATTGATCATAGATCTAGCTCTAGCCTTGTTCTTAGACCTTGCTCCCAAACCATAATTCTTATTATATATTCTTGACCACGAGCAATAACTATAACCTTAATTTTAACTCTAACCAACTCATATCAAGTAACTTTGAAGCTAAGGCCGAACACTAACAATAAATAGCTATAACCCTACTCCATTAACCCCAAATCCACCGTTAACTCTAAATCACGGGGAAGCGTAATACTAGCCTTATCAGTTAAACCTAATCTAATTCCATCCTACAAACCGATCCCAATCCTAATTGTAACCACATATTCATGATCATACTAACTAATCCTATTTGTAATTTTAGCCTTAACTAAAGTCCTACTTCAAAACCTTAACCCTAGTTCTAATCCTAACTTTAATAACTGAAATCTTAACCATACCCAAACTAGCATAAACATAGGAACGACGATTCTCATCATAAAAATGACCATAAGCCCATCCTTGATCTTGATATTGGACAATGATTCACCT
Organism: Isoetes taiwanensis; assembly: GCA_021234155.1. NCBI lineage: Eukaryota > Viridiplantae > Streptophyta > Lycopodiopsida > Isoetales > Isoetaceae > Isoetes > Isoetes taiwanensis. Next base: position 13,221,056 of record JAJEKV010000039.1, read on the forward strand.
GAAATGCTCTTGGATCAAATGATGAAAATTGTGCTATGGGAACCTTTCTGTCCATATAAATAAATTGGATTTAACAAGGGACAACTTAATGTTCGACTGGAATTATAAGGCATGGGATTATCTTACCTTGAGTTTGATCCCGTTCTTCGAGATCACCATGTAGGATCCCTTCCTCCTAGTCAACTGCACATTTAAAGGTTTACTGTGCAGTTTTGGACCCTTTTCTGGCCGAATTGGAGCTCAATCATCATAGCGGCGCTCGCCTTGCTTCCTCCTTTGCGCCTACCTATGTCTCTGATCTAGCCCATTTTGACCAGCACAATCCCGATCACATCCGGATTACGTGGAGAATCGGGGGGAAAAAACCCACTGGAAGGAACTCACGCTTTTCCTATAAAGGGCGAGAAATTTTGCACTAGCTTTATATAATTGCATCAAATATTTTTTTGGAGTCAGTAATTTATACTAATATTCCATCATACATTGTTTTCTAAACAATCAATTGGCTCGATTGCTAAATCAAATGTATCATGAACAGCGCCCAGCTTTAGAGACCTTGAATGAAGTAGAATTATTCATGTCAAGTAATCCTTCGGCGATCATTACGATCTTTATTGAGGACTATGTGCATACAAAGAATGGCTTAACAAATCGTTTTGCTCAAGCTCAACTTATGAAGTATTGGTTTCCTGCTTCAAAAATGCCAAAGTATGGTGGTGATTGGCCAACTATTGACACAATGGTAAAAACAATGAACGTTTGGTAGTCTTTACATCCAATCGAACCAAAGAACAAAATGAAGGGATTGCATACCAATGGAGATACACGTTGGAGAACCAATGTATGGTATTACCAGACTAGGGAAACAATGGAGCTTATAAAGATACCTTATTGTTATAATTTTGTCCACTTTACTGCGGATGGAGATGGCGGTATGAAAATGGGAGTTGCCCAAAACGTGCTTGAGTCATACTATCCGAATAGCACAACTAGATCCTTGATTGTTGAGAACTTCTTTCCAAGTTAGGCATATATCGAAAATGCATGTAAAAGCAATTAAGTGCATTACTAAGCATAGTCGATGATTGTTTCTCTGTTTCTCGGAATAGATGGGCCAACTTCTTAGCAGTTGACTTCTATAAGGTAATCTGTTACTCTTTGAGACCTGACGGAACTTCTTATAACTATATATTAGAGTTTAGTAAGTAATATATAAAATCATTAATGATAAATACTAGAATCAAACTAGAAGCATTAATCTTGGCATATTCATGTAGTCCATGATAAACTCTATAATTCAAGTAGGAGTTGAGCTTTGTAAAACATTAATGCCCTTAAGTGAAGTATAAAAATACTATTAGAGATAAATCACATCAAAATGATTGGGGAAAGGGGGGTCTAGGGAGGAAATGAATACGATTAGGATAGACCATGGTCCTATGGCACTGATGTCTAAAAGGAGCAGGATCACAAAAAAAAGGGTGGGAAAATGTCTCCCTTTTCAAGCACGTAGAGGTATTAGGAAGTGTTGGTCGGATGACTCCTCAAAAATATTTTGTTTTATGGAGGTTCGAGTCCTTGTATCGGCGGGATTGGCAACCAATGCAAATCATAGGGTATTTGATTACAAATACAATTACAACCAATCATTTCTAAGTGTATTCATGACCGGTCGGCGCATTGGACATATGAGAACCAAGCGGGATGGGCAAATTCGATGGTTTGCATGGGGTGTTGGGCACGATGAGTGTGAATAAGCATAACTATAGAGGGTGATTAGTTGCTAAATCTTGCCTAGACATTTGGAATAGGTGAGGCATGTTAGAAAGAATGATATGAAGATTATCCTTTAGGTACAAGTTAGGAACAACCACATGTTCATTCAAACATGGATGCATATCTAACAATTGTAGATGGCAAAACTTTCAAAAACTAGTAACCTACCTATTATAATTATTGCATGTCCAAAGGTATTACTCATTATCTTTCATCTTTTATAGAGAAGCGATGGAGGAGGCGCATTTGATGCAGTGGATAAGCTTAATAAAGGATTGCAGTGTGATGCAAATAGTAACTCAAGCTCTTGTCAGGTTTAGTTTATCCCCGAAATGTAAATGGTCCATGTCAAAAAAATGTATGGTTTATTTGATGTATGAGTTCATATATAGAAAGTAGAATATATAACAGTACATTAGGGCATATGGCTTAAAGCCAACCTCTAGAGAAACATTCACAGACAACTATGCAGGATGTGATGCATCATAAAATGGGTTTGAAAATGCTCTCTAAAATATTCGTCATTTTGAGATTTTCTTGAAACCACTAAGTCATGCGTTTATTGATTAGCTATATCGGCAAAGAGCTCCCATGAAAATTTGAGAATACAAATTATGCAATGGGAAAGGTAGTGACAAGTGAAATTGCGTGAACATACAACTCTAGGATTATTCAGTAGGACTATTATGCATGTTCTCATAAACAGCTTGAGATCTTGGTCAACCTAACCAGCTTATATCCATTTGAAATGAAGACTAATAGTTGCTCCTAGCATTTTAATAATCTGCACAAAAGAGATTCATGTTATTGCTTGGAAATAGATACCATGGATGTGCAATAGACAAGGGGTACCATTCCTCTATACCATCTTGTCCAATAGAGTTCTTCTTTAGTTGATGAGGAAAGGATGTTTTAAGGGTGGCAACAAGCAATCTTTACGACCTCCACCTTGGTAGATGAATTACATATGAGAGGGGATACGAGAGAATCGACAGCGGCAAATCACGAAAATATTTTAACATCGGGGGAAAAATCGGTAGCTTATGAGACACTTTACAACACGGTCGAGACGGGTCTCCTTCCACCAGATGTATATGGTGAAGTGGTCCTTTCCCCCAAAAACTTTATGATTGGTAAATGGCCACTTTCACGAGGCATTGAACCCGTGAATATAATTGTTTTTTTCCATCTATAAGAGGGTAAGATCAGAAGAAGAGAGGGGGAACGATCCATCAAACTAGAGTTTTTTTATGCTCTCCCTGCTGACGTGGAACATTCAAAACTGGCCTTTACCAGATATTTCCATCTCCATTTTGACATGAAAGTTTGCGAAAAAATGATCATGTGGCCAGTCCTATTGTCGCTATAGATTGATATATATGACCGATCGATGGCTCCATTATGACTATATAAGGTGAAGTCCAAGAGGAAAATATAGACTATTGATTGGAATGTGAATTTGACAACATCACTACAAACATATACCGATTGCGGCTCAACAACCTAGATTTTCAATGAGAAGCAGAACAAAACAATTATGTTAAGGGACACACATAGATTGAAGTTAAATTGCAGTCATATGATGACTATTTTGGCTTGACATAATTTAAGCATCGGCGTGCACATGCAATATGCTCAAGTCCACTCATACCGTATTGCAACCTCAACAAATGCTATAGATCTTTAAAAGCGTACGGATATATATCAACATAGCAGATATAGCATGCCAGATCCATGTCGTTTGCCTTAAGACCACTAGCTTAGGGACAAATAAAGGTCAATGACCATTACCAATCTGTTTCTCGAAATACATAGCTTAGAAAGTCTATTAAAGACTTAGGATCATAATGCCACTTTGAATGGATATATAATGCAAAAAAGATGCATCACTTGAAATGGGCAGGACCTTAATCCTTACCAATATTTTCAATAGGGTTTTGCACAAAGGATTTTTAGATGACCGGACAATTAGAGGACTTGTACTGATTTACAAAGCTGACGATAGATGTTGCCCTTCCAATTATTTCATCTTTATGGTTAGTCATTTGTGAAACTCTTTCTAGGATTCTAGAGAAGGAATTGACCACTTGGGCTAGAATTGGAGTTCGGGCTATAATTCAAACAAGTTTTAGACCTCAATACTCTACTATACTATTGACCATATCTTATAATCTTCAATTACTAGATGACATCTACAGTAACAACAAAATCCATATTGCTATCATGAACCTACACAAGAGAATGTGCATATAGTCATCATGATTACTACTCGTAGATTTTGCAAAAGCTTCTATAATGAAAGAGCTACGAAGGAAATTTCCCTTAATTGACAGTGCCACAAAATGCTGCATATAGGCTATATATAAAGGTATCTACTCAAATGCCACCATCATAGCAGTCCTTGAACGATAATGAGGGGTTTCCACTATCGTCTACCCTATTTGGCTTATACATTAATCAGCATGAGGAATGGACAACCCAACATGGACGAAAAGATGCATGACCCACTCATCACATCATTAAATAATTGGTATGCGACATCTTGTCAGACATTGGTCTTTGAATCAACCTAATCAATTTTGGTTATTTCTTCTTCATGGCCGCCTATATCATACGTACCATGGACAAGTAATGGAAGAGTTTATGAGTCACATGCAATAGGGATGGGATACTTATATTCAAAAAAGGGATAACAACCGGGATAAAATACTTTGTATGTTATATAAAATAATTACCTCAAGTTCAAAACATGCATATATGTTGTGATTAGCAATGCAACTACTTGGCTTAAAGCAATACTTGAATGTTTGCTTCCTAAATGAGCTTCAAGATGCCAATGTCTTAGAAAGGGTTAAGACATGAAACTATAAATAGTAAATTAATCTTACATTGATCCTTGGAGCACATGCACACATGCTAGCACACTGTCCTATATATATTCTTCTATGCACGTCAGTATATAATTGAAACAACTGGGTTCATGAATGACGTGAAATATGATATGTAAGTGTTACCAAATGTGAGGGCTTGAAGATGAATACCATACTCTTCAAATTTGCCCATTGTTCATAACCAGTCAAAGCAAATGCTAGTTTATTTACATCTAACAAAACACTACATATAGTTTTGCAGGCTTAAAGTGTTAGTAATAGCAATCTATATCATGGAGATTCTTGACTAACGTGCACAACTATGCTAACAACTAACACATTGTCATATGCATATTCCCCATAAGCTTATTATCAAGTTTTTTCTTTAAAAACCCTTTAGGATTTTGATCTTGCATAGTCGTCTTAGGTCCTGTAGACTCTTTGCCCATATATGGTCCCTAAATGTTCCAAGTAAGACTTGAACACAAGATCTTGGAAAAGAGCCATCATGTGGTGTTAAAATATTATTGCTAGGTCATCTCAAACATGTACAATATGAAATTACCTTTCTCTTGTAATGAGCGATTCTAGGTATATTTAAAAAAGAACGCAATTCTGTTCAAGTCTATCCAACTTGAAATCATGATGTATAAATCATTCCTTAACCATGTCTTTATTTTATTTAATGTTTTTCTTTCTAGAATCTAAGTACTCTTTGTAGCATGAGATGATAGTGACAAGCAAAATGTTGTTTGTATGTGTAATGTATATTCTACAAGAGTTCGCTACTGCTAATGCTAAACAACCATTTGTTTTTCAATCAGAAATCACAGCCATCAAAGGGCAAAACTAATGGATGTGCAAGCATGCAACAACTTGGGAAACTCATCTCCTCCTTATTTTATTATTATTTGTATTACAATGTCCATTGTTAACAATGCTATCTCTTTGAAAAATCGTACTATTTACGTGATATGTGATTGAAGTTCAAATATGTAAAAAATTTGCTGCAGTAGAAACATTTCTCTTTATCAAACATTCCATTCAGTCAAAACGATGCTAATTATGTTTCTATGCTTAGAGAATTTAAACCTATGTATGTGGTAGAAATCCAGAAGTAAACAAACATGCAGAAGAGATATATTCTTTAACCTTTGAAACTGAAGGCAAATAAGTAATGTTTTTATGCTTCTCTTGTTGATTCACTTCTTTGGCCTTCTTTTTCTTGAACCCTAAATATTGGGAAGCGGTAAAACCTTTCTTTTGCATTCTTTTCCTCGAACCTTAATGTTGGCCAGTGTCGTGTTAGAACCACAAGCATACCTAAAAAGTCTCTCTTATTTTGTTTTGGATAAAAGGCAATATTTGTATTAATAATGATAGTCGATCCACTCCATTGGATCGAGATTTTCATGAGGGCGAGCATGCACGCATGCATGTCTTGTATGCAGTTTTAGACCTTCGGATTCAGTTTTTATAGCAGGAGTCTTCTTCAGCTTCTCAAATTGGCATTTATTTTTCGTCTCAGCAGTTTCCTTCTCTTTTTCTCTTGAACCATGCAGGGGAGGGGCTTCTTCCTGCATGGATAGACAATTCTTGACATTTCTCATTCTCCTTTTTCCATCACGGGCAGGTTGTGCGGATTGAAGCAATTCTCTTTCATCCTTCGCGATCATAAAAGTTAAGCGAGAGTTCTCTTCTTATCGGCCAGTTTGGATGCATGATGCGAGTCCTCATGAGAATGATAGTCGATCCACTCCGTTGGTTCGCGATTCTCATGAGGAGGAACGTAATGCATGCATGCATGTTTACATCTCGGTTTTGGATCTTCGGTTTCTCAAATTGGCGTTTCTTCTTCGTCTCAGCAGTTTCCTTCACCTTTTTTTTCTTGAACCCACCCTCCCCCTTTTTAATTATGTATAATTAATTAATTCCCCCCCCCCCCTCCCAAAGGCGATGGCGAAAAAAAAAAAAAAAAAAAACTAAAATAGTGAAAAAGGGCATATCCAAATTCCTGGGTTCACCATCGACGGTAGCATCATGATTCGTTAATATCTAAAAGCAAGAAATAGGTATTCGGTTGCACTTAGGGTAAGGTGCACTTAGGATAAGGTGGGCTTGGGCCACAGGGGCAAGGTGGGCGGGCATCGAGGTTAGATGATTCCCAGATGTCACCTTTCGAGCTCTTCCTCCTTCTGCCGGGGCTTCTTGAGATTCCTCCTCCTCCTCCTCATCGACTGCCTCCCGACGGGGTTTTTCTATATGGACGGTTCCTCGAGGCCGATCGTGGTTCCTCTTGGACCTCTTTCTCTCCTCCGTGCCTCCTTCTCCCTCTCCCTCTTCTTCCTCTGGGCTTGCTCCTCCGGCCACTCTGCTACTTTCTCTTTGCCTTTCTTCTTTCTGGAGGTGCTGACTTCCTCCCTTGGCTGCGCCTGCTGCTTTTTCTGCTGCTGCTTTACCCTTGGTCCTCGCCACTGGCTAACGCTCCTCCTCCTCGGCGGCCGGCTAAGATTAGCGATTTCGTTAGTCCTTTGGGTCTCCAGCTGAGAAGCTGCTCACCAGTTCTGGCTCCTAGGAAGCGTGGAAGGTGTCGTCTGTCGAATTAGGCGACTCCTCCTCTCTCGGGCTTGAGATGCTCCGGGATCTTCTTTCCGGTGCCTCCCCTTGCTGCCGCCATGGAAGGGGGTGTGCTGGGGGCTATGCATGGTGCATGCCATGCCTTCACGGTTAAAAAATGGATTAAGTTAAGCTGAAGATCAAGAAGGAGAGGTTTAGGGAAAGATAGGGAGAAATGGGTGGTAAAATGATTTACCATAAGTCTAGCCCGCTATGGGGTAGCCGTGCTCAGCAGGGACCCTCCCTCCTTCTCGCCTCTAGTCCCGTTATGTAGTGCTGAGTCATATCATAGCTCCCATAGCCCGGTGGGTTCCTATGCACAGGCCGCATAATAATAGGAACTAAAAGGGTCTAAACTAGAAGCATTACTAAGTAATGGCTACTAGGTCTCTACCCCCCTTCCCAATACAAGAGGAGCAAACATGATCAACCAATATCACATATCCACATAACATGATCATAATGAGAAGAACATCTAAACCTAATCACATACATCTAACTTACAGTTAGGGTTCATTGATTAGGTTACAAGATCTATACTGAGGTGTCTAGGAAGGCTCTACTAGAGATATGAAATGCTAACTCATCTGGAATCCTAACTTCCAGATGATCTACAAAGAACTTTAATCCAAATACCTGCTCCTGAAGTACTCCCTCCTACTCCCGGCGTCTCCATGGTCTTCGAGGTGGTCGAAGTAGCTCCCACTCCTATTGATGCGCACACGCTCTAGGGGCTGCTGCGCTAGGCTATGCCACAGCAGACGGCTCTCGAAATGGAGTTTCGAGCATGAAAATGATTCCCAGACTGTTGGAGCCAGAAAAATGGCCTAGGGTTAGGGTTTTCCACTCATAAGGACCTCGACAATAGGATCAATGGCCTCTGTTAACACAATAAGACCTTTGTTTTGGTCATGAATAGAAATGTTCAAAAGTGCAGTAACTGCATCTTCCTGTATAAAAAGCAATTCAACTACCAGCAGGATGCCTCCTGATTTGGCCATGCAATCTCGCCTCAATGCTTCTCTTGGAAAGTTGGCGTAGCTCACCTGCCGCAGCCCGCAACTCATCAATCGACCACTAGTCATCCTTTCTAACAAGGCATTAATAAGCAACATTTTCAAAGGAGACAAGACTGTGCAGTGTCTAGTAGATTTGTCAAGCCCCGCTTGGACCAACAATTTTAGGAAGCTCAATTCCATTACATTCACACCATTGTTGAATCAAACTTCATAGAACATAGTTGGTGTTAGACTTAGATGGGTTAGAACTTCTTGAACGCATGCACCTTCACATGTCTGCAGAGAGAGATAAGAGTAAGGAAATTCCAACATACAGTAAATATATCACGATTGGGAAAACTTTGTATATGGTACCTGTCCAAAAGCTACAGAATCTTTCATCATCTTCAACAAGATGAGACAACGAAAATCATCTGACATGTGAGCTATGATAGGTGACATATTTAAAGATCACATCCGCAAGCTATGCACATGCAGCATGTAGCTGTTTAAAGAACAACATTCAGTGACCATCAAAGACATCCACAAATAATCAACTCTATTTCTTATGGCTGAGAATATCACTTTGCAAGCAATAGAACATTAGCTTTAGAAAACATATGAAACACCAGATGATTGCACCATTCGAAGGTTTGCTTCAAACAAGCATCCATGGACAATCATCCAAACCAACCATAAAAAGTACTTCGTACACGTATCATTGCATCCATATAATAAAAAAGGAGTGACTCATCTGTTGCTTATGAAGGTTAGAGGAGGAATTTGTTTAACAATAATTTTGACACTCTTTATATGGATCATCAGAACAAGTCAGACACAACTACCAGGAACCCATCTGCAACAAATATATCTGCAAGTGATCAAATGGGTGAGTACTCTAAAGCTTAGTGCAACAATGATTAAATAAAATAGGCTATTAATGAAGCTTTTAACAACTTGTAACAAGCAAAAACTACACTATGAATTTGTGCAGAAGAGTTAACGTCATGAAACTTCAGTAGTGCACAAAATCGTTATGGTGTTTTCAGCAAATGAAGCTCCACTTAAGCTCATTATGATCTACTGTGATTGTTTCAAAACTACGGTTTACTGTTTTCTAACACGTGCCAATCTTTTAAGAATATTTGTGCCAATTGTTAGAATCAAAGCTTAGGATATGAACTCAAGTATACAAAGATAAGCTTCTGCCTCTTCCAACCCGCACCTATCACTTCATCTGCAACCGATACGACCATCTATCCCTATCATCCCTATATATATGAATATTTTCTTGCCAATCTGGACATATACACTTGTCAAATCGTGCATGCCCTTCATATAGAAAGTTTTTCCAACTTGCCTAGATAATAGGATGCCCTCCGTCTTAAGTTCCAAATGCCGTTGACTTTGACCGCTGACTACCAACCCAAAACCCTAAGTGGCGGGCAGGGGGGTACCAGCGATTTCCTCAAGGGCGTAAACCTCGTGGTAGTACCTGCCGCCACTTTTCAATTTCGTAGCTTTTTCTTTCTTGCATTCATCACATCGCTTCTCATGAATGCTTGATGAATCCTCATTAGCCTAGGGGAGCCAAAATGTGGTCACTAATCCCCTTATGTGCTCGAATATCACATGACACACTCTTATGCAATGACCTCATTTTTCTAACACTCCTCCTTCATTGCATAAGCAATTAACCTTTAATCGCTTTTGAAAAATCAGAAACTTACTTTCCGAAGCCCTTTTGTGAAAACATCCGCTATTTGTTTGTCGGCTTCGATATACATCATTTGGATATTGCCCTTTGCTGCTTGATCTCTCATGTAATGCAAGCTTAACTCAATATGTTTAGTTCTCTCATGTTCAATCGATTTTTGACTATTGCAATGCAACTTTGGCTATCGAAAAGATAGTTGTAGGATTTATCTCGCTTGATATCCAACTCTTCTAGAAGTCTTCTCGAGCCAAACTATTTCTCCGACAAAAGAGATGAGGTCGCATATTCAAACTTCAACAAGATAAGGCTATAGCATCTGCTTTCTTGGTTCTCCAACTTATTGTGCCTCCTCCAAGAAAAAATCACATAACCCGTAGTAGACTTCCTTTCGCTTGATCACCCGCCTACCGCATCCAATAGGCATACATTTCTAGATTATTATCATTGAAAGTTATCCCATAATCTTGAGTTCCTTTCGAATATTTTAATACTCTTTTGCAGCCAACCAAAGGAACCTTCTCGTGATTGCCGATCTTCCGCCGTGATATTGACAAAGATAGGTTATGTCCTATTTAGTATCTTGTGCTCAAGTACAAAAACACCCTACTAGAGCACGATATGGGACTCCTGTCATGTACTCCAGTTCATAAATCAACCTCGTAACTTACAGTTAAATGATGGCCCGGTACAATTGGAGTTTTGATAAGACAAGCTTGTTGCATATTGAACCTTTTAAGCATATTTTCTATATGCCCTTTTTTGTTTTAGTTTCAAAACTGTTTTTCCCCGCTCTAATCACCTCAATTCCTTAAATTTTTTGCAAGGGCCCTAAGTCCATCATCTTGAATCAGGTCAGAGAATATTTTTGCAAACTTCCGTAACTTGAGGGAATTAGCAACCATGATGCAAATCATCTACATACAAGGCTATAATACAAAAATTTATCTTCTATTTTGTATCTATATAAGTTACCATCATTTTGAAATTTTTCAAACCCTTGCTCTCTTAAAAAGTGTCTATGCAAAGATACCATTCTCTTGGAGCTTGCTTCAAACCATATAATTTGCCCTATTCAATTTCCAAACCAAATTGTTTCCTTTCTCAAAACCGGGAGCCTGTTTCATGAAGATGTCTTCCTCTAGTATAGCATTTAAAAACGCTGTTTTCACATCCATGTGATGGATTTCATAGTCAAGAGCATTGGCCAAACTTAATAATAATACCCTTAGGGCTAGTGAGCTTTACTATGGGTGAATAAGTTTCATCATAATCTTGTCCCCTGCTTTTTGAGTAAATCCCCGAGCCACTAAACGTGCTTTATATTTTTGTGAACCATCCGCATTGGTTTTGATTTTAAAAATCCATTTATCGCCAACTATGTTTTGTCCAAAGAAAGTTGCTCAACAACATCATAAGTATGAGTATCTCGCAAAAGAGCTTAACTCATCATGCATAGCCTTTTTCCATTCTTTTTCATTAACACTTTCTAAGGCCTCGCTCAATTGTTCGGGTATTTCAATATCTTCAATTATTGCCATAATCTGCTTCAATTTCATCCTCCTCGCTTGATTTGGTTGCGCCGGTTCCAATCTTCCTCGCTCCCACCTAAAGGATTTCTTCCATAGACTTCTTTGTCAAGTTTAATTTCATCTTGCGCCTTTTGTGCTTCGTTCTCCTCTCTTTCAGTCTTCTTCTCGTGCTTTATCCGCTTCAAGAACTTCGTTTCAGCCGGATCTCCGAGCTTGAGGTATTTGATCCGCAGCCTAATCCATCTATTTTATCCTCCTCCTCCTCTTTCATAATCAATTTGATTATTTGTCATCTGTGAAGCTTGAGGAGTAGGCAATTCCTTTTGAACCTGATGTCTATGTTTGTACAAAACATCTTCACGTAATATCACATCCCTACTAATCACAATATTTTTATTTTCTGAATAAAAATTCTATAGCCTTCGAGTGGCTATCATAGCCTACAAGAAAACCAATCTCAGCTTTGGCATCAAGCTTTTTCCTGAGTTCATCCGTTTATGAACATAAGCCGTGCAGCCATAAACTTTAAATTTTTCATAATCAATTTCTGAACCTTCTCCATACCACATTAAATCGAATATTCCCTTGCAAGCTTGATGAAGGCAGCTTTATTTTGTATGGTATTGGCCGCCAATAAAGCTTCTTCCCATAAATAATTTGGTAATCCATCGTTCTTAATCATTGACCTGACCGCATTCATAAGCGCTTCTATTTCTTCTTTCTCGCTATTCCATTTTGTTGGGGACTGATCTACATGTTAATTGTCTCCCGATGCCATTTGCAATACAAAACTCTTAAACTTAATGAAAGATACTCTCCTCCCCTCTATCGATCTTATGCACTTTAATTTCTTACCTGCTTGCCTTTTCTCGATTCAAAGAAACAAACTGTTTGAAGGCTATCAAAGCTTGAGATTTGTTGGCTAGCAAGTAACATTTACATTTTCTGGTATAATCATCAATGAATGTGATAAAATACCTTTTGCTTGTCCTACCTCTGACATTCAAAGGTCCACACAAGTCAAGATGAACCAATTCCAGATTTCATACTTTTTTTTTGCTTTGAGGAAAGGCAATCTATTAATTTTGCCTAGCATGCATCCTTCACATATATGCCCTTTTTCCTCATTTTGATATTTGATGAATCCTTTCTTTGCTAATAACTTGAGATTGTTTGCATGAGTGTGTGCTAATCTATTGTGCCACGCCTCAAATTCGACAAAGATCAACATTTGACAAGGTAAATCATGCTCAAACTGAAATAGTTTACCAACTCGCTTAGCATGAAACTTAATTTCATTATTCAACCATATGTTACAAACCAACATCATCAAACACTACTCAGAACCCAAATCAACTAACCGGCTAATGATATAAGAGATTTTGATAATTCCAGTACACACAAAACATTTTAATGTTCACTATATTTCCTTGCAAATCCCATAGCTGCAATAATCCCTTCCTTCAATCTTTTGCAAGGCTCCATTTCCTACTTGCACACTTTTGGCTTCTCCTTGTTCCAAATTTTTAAGCAAATGAGCAGAGTGGACTCACCGATCTTTCAGCTCCACTATCAACTACAAGAGCATGAGATAACTTGTTAGTATTGTTCTTATTTTCAACAATCGAATTCAGCAAGTTTACCTCATCTTCATCAACAATCTTTTCACCTTCTTCATGTTCTTGTGCAATAAAAGCACCAGCAGATTTCCTCGCCTTCCCTCGACCTCTTGATGCACCTCTACCTCTCGCTAGAGCTGCCTCTACCTCTTCCAAGTTCCTTTGGAGTAGGACACTTAGATGCCAAGTGGCCTTGACCACCACATGTGTAGCAAGAAAACTCTTTTTCTTGAGCTTAGGACAATTACTTTTGACATGACCAGTTCATGATGTAAATAACATATGATTTTATCTTGTCTTTTACCAGCATACAAAATTTCAGTTTTCCTCTTCAACTCCTTTTACAACCCTTTTTTGCTCCACCTCTCGTTCTAATAATTGTTTCAAATTCTTCCCCGTTTCTTAGCAATGTTTCTTATGAATAAACTCAACTGATCATTATCTACAATTGCTCTAGCAATTGCTAAACTGATATCTCTCAGGGAGATCTACTCCAGCCCCACTAAGATCAGCCCACTATATTATCAAACTTGTTAAAAAGTCTCAAAACATCATCCTCATCATGTAACTTAAGATTTCTGAGCTCTTTTATCCAATAAATCTATTTGTGATGAGGTTTTCTCTTCATAATGTTTTAGCATAAACATCCACATCTCCCTAGGACTCTTGTTTCTCAATTTTAGCCTAATTGTAGGACTAACCTTTGAAGCAATGATCCCTTGTGCCTCTTTCACTTTGGCCAAACTAGATCGACCCTAGCTCCAATGCTTTCTCCGGAGGTAACTTCTTCACTATTGGCAAAGATCTCCTTCCTTTCCCTTTGCAGCCAGAGGCATTAACAACACCGAACTTGCAAATCGGTTTGCAACACTGCAGCAGATCCACAAGATCCCACAAGTCTTCTACTTCCAACACATGTTTCACAAAGATCCTTCCAGATCCGAAACTGTGGCCCTCCTTTGTAAACTTCAATCATTTGCAACAATCCAGCTCCAAAACGGCTAGACATATCTCCCAACACGCGGCTCACGATACCAAATGTTAGAATCAAAGCTTAGGATATGAACTCAAGTATACAAAGATAAGCTTCGCCTCTTCCAACCCGCACCTATCACTTCATCTGCAACCGATACGACCATCTATCCCTATCATCCCTATATATATGAATATTTTCTTGCCAATCTGGACATATACACTTGTCAAATCGTGCATGCCCTTCATATAGAAAGTTTTTCCAACTTGCCTAGATAATAGGATGCCCCCCTGTCCTTAAGTTCCAAATTGCCGTTGACTTTGACCGCTTGACCCGGAACCCAAAAACCCTAAGTGGCGTGGGGTACCAAGCGTTTCTGGCGGGCGTAGCAACCTCAGGGTAGTACCTGCCCGCCACTTTTCAATTTCAGAGCTTTTCTTTCTTGCATTCACTGCCACTGCTTCTCATGAATGCTTGTATGAATCCTCATTAGCCTAGGGGAGCCAAAATGTGGTCACTAATCCCCTTATGTGCTCGAATATCACATGACACACTCTTATGCAATGACCTCATTTTTCTAACACCAATATCTTCCAAGACATACACACAAGGAAAACCTTGACCTGTTCTTAATGTTCCATATATTTATTTAGAAAGACTACGATGTCGATTCTAAAACGTCTGGCCCAACTATGTCTATATAAATTTCATTCTTCAATGTGAAGCTTTAACAGATAAATCTAACTCCTCCTGCCTTTGACATTCATGTTTTAAAAAACCAAGACAATTAAGTGAGACATTGTGAGACTTAATCTTGTGAGACACTGGCGCCATTCTGATGCTCTCTTTGTTGAACTTAGCTTGCCGTGGAATTTGTGATCCGTAGTATGCATATTCAAACGTAAGACTTAGAGATTTAAGTGCATTGCACAACGAAGGACAAAAAGATATAGGAACTACCATGAGAGAAAATATATATGCTAGAGGGGGAAGAGAGTAAGAATATTATGCTCAAATTCACTTCCGTAAGAAGACCCGGACATCTTTGGGACAAATTATTGAAAAAATTAGGGTATTCAAAGATACAATCATAAGAAATACACCGATAGACCTATGTCAATCATGAGAAATGGAGAGGGACAAACAAGCCGCTTGAGTGAAGATGATGAGTGTCATTGCAGCAATTGAAACGACACGCCATCGATCCGAGCCATCGGATCGGTATTCTTGAATGGGCGAAAGCATGCATCTCTTCTATGCATGCATGTATTGCATGCATTTTTCTCGGCGCCCGTTTCATTTGGAGATCGCTATTTCTTGCAAGTTCTCCATCGACTTCTTATTGGCATTTTCTCCTCTTTCAACAGTTCCCTTGACTCTCTTTCTCTGATACTAGGTAGGGGAGGGGCTTCTCTCTGTTTGGTTTGCAAGTTTTGCATCTTTTGCCATGTTGTGACATGTTCTTTTCCTCGATCTTATCTGTGGACGTTCCAAGTATTTATACGACCTACGATAAATATATTGACACGCCACCCGGTATAGATAATGCCACCACGGGTATGATAACCTAGGGGTTGACCACAAGGGATTTAATTAGCTATGTTAAATGAATTATAAAGGATAATTATCTAAATACTTGCTATTAAGTCACCTAATGGTGGGAAGGCGCCACTTGGCATAACTGAAAGGGCCAGCATGGGGTTGCTAAACCGAGCCACCAAAGGCAGCCACCCCATCCCTACCCCATCTTGACCCAGCCCGGCACCAAGGAGCAGCTAAGCTCAAGGATCGATTCTTGAACATCCCCAATCGCCAAGACACCCTCTACAACATGCTGCCCCAAGATAACACTATGGAAGCACCCCTTGACAACCCGGGTCCAAACAAACACCGGGTCGGTGGTAGTTTAACTTGCAAATTGTAGAATAATACTCGGGTGTTCTTTTAACTAGTTTGGTTGAGATTAACCCTTTTTTGGTAACTAGGAATACTTTTCAATTATGAATGACGCTCTGTTATGGAATGGTCGATGTCTCTATGAATTAGTTCAAGAGTTCCATGAAATCCGGGTTAAAAAGGGGGTAGAGGCCTCTGCAATTTGAGTATAGAATGCTCCTAGTAATTCCTTTAACACCCTACTAGTTTCGCCTGTGCAAGAGCCCACCGGGTCATAGGCGCTATGGTCCGGCTTAGCACCGCATAAGGGACACAAATGGTGAAGTAGGGGGTGGGGTCTCGTGACGAGCATAAAAAGCTCCCCGAGACTCCTACAGTGGGCTAGGCCTGATAGCCGGTCACGTGGAGGGCCGGGTATGGGTCTGACACTCCCTGGGTGCAGTGGTGTGACCCGTATGGGGCATCATGCACTTTGAGTAGATTTAGGGTGAGTAAGTTGGAACGGATCGCGAGACGCTGACGCGCACGCCGCTCTAGCTCACCCATGGAACCACTGCGGATCCCGGAAGGGGACGCTCCCCAACCTGCCCCATCGGACCAGGTGTCATGAACCTGGAGTAGGCTCAAAGGGTGGTACCTTGAGTTTGCGTCTCCGGAGGGCTATAGCGAAACCATAGCGTGAATCGACCCATCTGCAAAGTGTGCACAGGAGGGGCGGATGGAGTGGACAACCCTAGCCGACGTTCTATGCCAGCCAGCGCCATGCCAAGACTCGGTTTGCTGATCTCCTGAGACCCAGCCGTCAGTCACTCCTCACTAGCTAGAGTCTGAGCCGGGGTAGAACCTGGGTTTTGGGGTGTTTTCTTAGTTTAGATGCATATTCTTTGCCGTTGGTACTTGGATGGATATGCCACCCCTCGTGGGGGTTATTTATATGTGATTTATGTTGTATGCTAACCTTGTATTCATGCTTCCGCGACGTAGGAGCCCCATTGAAGGGCTGGGCCGAATGACCCCTTCGTGTCCTTCTTTCGGGCCTCATTTCATAGATGACCCGGAACAGACGGAGGGCCCTGCTCATGGCACGTGGTTGCCATGGGAGGGGAAAGTCCCCGTATGTATACGGCCGGTGTCGTATATATTCAGGGAGCGTCACAGTGGTATCAGAGCCGTGATTTGGTTGCTTTCGAAATCATAGCACCGCCAAACACTAACTCGTGTACCGGTAGTTAAGAGGAGGCTAAGTTAATGTGTTGTTAGTCCTCTTTGATGTTTGGTTGGGTGTTAGGTTAAATTAAGAAATTGTAGCTTAAAACAAGATAGGGCTTAATCGGAGGGCCCAAGATTGGAGGAGTTGTAAATGCCAATGGGTAGCTCAAATGATGGAGAAACGGGTTCCATTGGATCTGTGCTCAAATTACCCTAGGACGATGCCTCCCAAGCATCTAAATGGTCAAGGGCAAGCCCAAAAACTAGCTCAGCGCCCGCTTTTTTCATCGCCTTGCAGTCCGCGGTGGGAGGGCCCAAAATGCGGCGGCCGCCAGTCAGAATGGGAGTCAACGCGCCCCCGAAAGTCAACTCGAGCGCCCGCTTTTTTTCGACGAACCCCAGTCAAAGGCGAGTCGTATAATGCACCGGCGCCCGACCCGGTATTGCCACGTATTTCCGCCGTATAATTATTTTATAATAACAAAATTAAAAAGTTAATAAGGAAAAATTTGAAAATTTCAAAAGTTAAAGGGCCGTTAAAATTTCTTTTTGTTGTTTTGTTTAACTTAGCCTTCACCGGCGCTTCGACCGCCCGGGACGCGCGCGCCATCGCCCGCCCGATCCGACCTTGCTTTTTTGCCCTAGTGCTCAGCTAACCCTAAGCCCTCATTGCCGCCTCCTTTTTCCACAAAGCGCCTCACCTTTATGCCTCTTTTCTTACACTTTAGTGCCACAGCCATGGCCAATACCAAGAGCTCCCGACCCTTCTACCCTAATCATAGTGAGATTTATGCCATGATCGCCGGTATATGGCCCACCGACCCGGCTTTCATCGACATCCTTCGGGCGAGTTGGTGAACCGGTTTGAGAATAATATAGGATCCCCTATCCTATCTATCACTTCGGAGCCATTCCCTCGATCCGGTGAACCTTCTCGCCACTCTCTTACACCATCGTCGAGCAACATGACATGGTCATGATGCTGATTAAGTTCTATCCTCCCGAACAAGAGGGGCATACCAAGGAGGAGGACATCAGAACAGAGGTCGATCGTATCAGAGGTTTGGCCAGAGAAGATGACCATCGGGAGATAGAGAGAGCTGATACTGGCGTTTGGGGAAGGGAGTACGGTACTTTTAGGGGACGCCATGCCGTCATAGATGATGGCAGGGCAATTGAGGTTCCCCCATACCGTTGGGATGAGGATTCCCGCAGCTTTATATGGGGGGAAATCCCAGATATCAGCATAGATTATCTGACAACCATTCAGATGGATATGAGTCACGGCCTCGGTAATATTATGTGCTTCCGCCAAGCGCAAAGACAACATTTCGCCGCAGGTTGAAGAAGATCGAGGAGGAGAGCCCGAGTTCCGAGGGAACAGGAGAGGCTCGAATCTGCAGGAGAGGCCTCGGCAGACTAAATTTAAACCCCAAGACGGAGGGGCATCAGGAGGGGTCGACCAATACCCACCGAGCACACGCACCATTAAGCACCTGAAGAAGGCCGTGGCCCGGAAATCCTAAGATCCAATACAAGGAGAAATTAAAGATCAGTTTGAAAGCTTTTGGCAAGAATGCGAGCTCCAGTCGGAGACAGCAGCGGGTGGATAACTCTCGACCAGCGGTTGGAGCCAAGACGGTGCCTACGCCGAGGGGGCCGCCTACAAAACCTGCTCCAAAAGGGAAGCCCCATCGGTACCGACCCGGCACTGTTGCCTTGCGGGAGATCCGCAAGTTTCAGAAGTCAACAACTTCTGATACGGAAGCTCCCCTTCCAGAGATTGGTCCGGGAGATTGCACAGGAGTTTAAGACCGACCTCCGCTTCCAGAACTTCAGGAGGCTGCAGAGGCTTACTTGGTGGCACTTTTTGGTGACGCCAATCTTTGTGCGATCCACGCAAAGAGGGGGTAACTATAATGCCTAAGGATTTAGCCCTCGCCTCGCTAGGATTCGGGAGCATCCTAGCATATTTTGCTGGGCTCCGCATTGTAAATATTTTTTTGGTATTTAAAAAAACCTTTTTATTCAGTATTACAAACTTATTTATTTTGTATTAAATATGAAAAAATGCTGACCTCAGCCTAAATAAAAGGAATTAAAAGAACTTTTAAAGTTCATTTCAATTGTTAGGTTTGTTTCTCTTCCTCTCTCCTCCCTTCTAGCGCCATGGCGGCCCACCGACCTTCCTTCATGGTATCAAGGCCGAGAACACCGATCCAAAATCCCTTTCGACTGTTGCCCCTGCTATGCCAGCTAGACCTCATCACCAACATGCAAAATGGCACCGGATTATGCCGATTCCTAGACTTCTACATGGAGGAAATGCTTCCGTTGTGTATCCCTCTTGGGGATCCTCCCCAACTGTATCTGGAGCGGGAGGTGGTCCGGGAGATGTTAGGGGGAGACACCCATGCATATGATGTGCTTTGAAGGAAAGTCTGATGGGGCAAACACTGCTTTCGTTGTGCGACATCGGGGGGGCGGCAATATCTTGAGGTTGCCTTCGCCCTAGCCATCCTCATGGACCAATACGTCCGAGGATGAAACCTTTGCTCAGAGAAATGGCAACCGCCTCGAGTCTTCTTCCGAGGAGGGGAAGACGAACACATAGGCATGGGCGACTTCGCCCGTTGGAAGCAGTTGGCGGAAGAGCTGCCACCGCGCCGTGAGCAAGCTATAGGCTTGTTAGGGCTGGATGCCCTTCCAGTTATTTATCACCAAAGGCAAGAATATCTTCTCTTGGATGATATTATCTGGACTTATCACATGGTGGCCGGATTTAGACGCAAGCGTAAAGACCATGTGCTTTATGAACTTATGAGTATTGTATGGATGATTTCATCGACTTCACTTCTATTGAGCTTCCTCCCAGGTGCAAAGCACTCTGCCCAGCCCGCCCAGAGACTATATAGAACCCGGGCCGAGACATTGCTCACGGCGGAGTTGGTAATGAAGGAGCCCGCCTCAGGCCCTCACAGGGGCCTTCCAGCCTATATGGGACCTCATGTCCCAAATATCAATATGGTTGAGATTCCCTCCGGTTCAGATGATGAGGGAGAGGATTTATACCACAATCCTGCTCATCTGAAGGAGGAGCAGCAAGAACTTAAGGATGAAGAGGTTCCCATGGATTTGGACAAGGAGGTGGCCACATCGAGACCCCACATGGGAAGGTATTGGGCAACCACCTTACCCGTTTCTTTCTATCACCTTCGGACGGGCAAAGTTATTTTTATAGCCCGAGATTTAGGGCCTGAGGCTGAAGCTTCATGATGGACCCGTGCTCTCTCCACATTGGCCGGGCACAAGAAGCTCCCCTATCGTACGTTTACTTATGTACTCGTGCGACGGGATCTTGCCCTAACGGCCTTGGGCCAAGATATTGCACCCTGGATGAGCATGAAGCTCCTTACGGCAGCCCCATTGGCTGTGGCCTATCCACCAGATGTTGCATCTATTGCAGCCACAGTGAACCCCGGGTGACTCTGGCTTGCGACATAGCACATCCACCACCACCTCCTAGGTCTACAAATGAAGAGGGGGGACCTAGTTCTTAAATGATTGTACTACGCATTTTTGTATTGCGTATCATTGTAGAATTTTGGTTTGGCAAATTCTTTAGCCATTCTATAATATGATATACCCTTTTTCTGATCGACGGTGATTACGGTATCGAGGAATACAATTGTTCTTTTCCATGATAAGTTCTTCTAATTATTGGAGTTAGAGTAAAATAAAATTATGCAACACTCTATATTCATTACCATTGTCTTGCAGAAGAGACACTTCTGGAATATGAAGAGAGGATTACAGATCTGATCAGGAGGGAGGATCCAGGGCAGCCTCGAAAGGGACTATGGCCGAGATATGGAGAATATCCGAATGGGATGAAGGTTACGAGATGGAACCCCGCCCACCGTGAGAACCCTATGATCCAAAGAAAGGGCATGGAGATAGTTAATATCCTCGTGGGGCGAGCTTTTGAGGACTGAAGAAAACTCAGGCCGCACATGGGACTACTTGGAGCATGGCGGTGCACGAAAGCCTTCGAGGACGCATGCGACCACCAGGCAACTTTTTCTATGCTTTAAGGAGGCTTTTCAACCTCCTCATTATTAGCCCCATGTGGGAATACCAACCAGTCATTGTCCAGGCCTGGGCACGATACAAGCTCGTTAGGGCTGTGCGTGAGAGTGTTCGTTACTCGATCCTCTATCCCTTTGCGAACCCCTAGGCCGGGTCTCTCCAGTTATGTCTCTTTTTGTTATTATGTGTGCGAGTGGAACTTTAGAATTTCTAGTCTATAATGTTTGTTCTGTATCAACTTGTATGGCTATCAACTTCTTTTGTACTCAGCTTAAATAAAATGGCATGACAGTTTCTCTTACCTGTAATAAATATTTCTTGTCACTATCGGAACTGATATCCTAATGAGATTTATGTTACTACAATTCTGCTTACAATTTTTATACTTTTATAGACGGGCGTCGCAATATCTTTACGACGCCTTCAAATGCCAGTAGACTAACACCCGAACAGGAACTGATGTTTATGAAAAGGCAGCTAGGCGAGTTACAGGCCTATGTATTGCATGCCAACCCACCGCAGCGAACCCAGGAAGATGGACCGGAGTTACCTCCGCTACCACCGAGTCCACCTGCACAACAGCCATCTCCCCCTGGAGCCAGTCCTGTACCTGCACCGAGGAGGCACCGAAGTTCCTCTAAGGATAGTGCCACTTCCTCACGCTCAACCACTTCGGCGTCTTCTGATTCATCGGTATCAGCTGGTGACCATGCAAAGCGCCGCGATAAGGAATACCGTAAGACGGTTGATACAGCCATAACTAGTATATGGAAAAATAGGAAATTGGCCCAGTTTGATGGGAAATCCAGAGGCGGACTGAATGCAGAGTCCTGGTTGGACGAAATGAAGGAGTTTGGGAAGTCCTATGGCATGACGGAGAAGGATACAGGAAAGGTTGCCACCACCAACCTTACAGGGGCTGCCCATATTTGGTGGAAGGGCTATGCCAGGGCCAAGCATCTAGACAGGAGCAGATGCAACTTCAGAAAGTTTGCCAAAGCATTCAAGTCGCATTATGTGCCTCGTGCGCACAAATGCCAGCAAATTCAGACCTTCTATACGTTAGAGCAGAAGGGTATGTCGGTTCAGGCTTATACTGATGAATTTATGTGCCTGAGACTGTATGTACCAGGTATGAATGAAAAGAGAGCCGTAGAAGGCTATATTGAAGGGTTGGCCCCATCAATCAAACAGATGGTTAAGGCCATAGACCCGAAATCAGTTGCGGAGGCTGAGGCTAAGGCATTGAGCCTCGAGGAGGACACACCAAGGAACCAAGATCCGCCCCCTCCCCCTACTGCATTCCCCGCCATCCACACCGCACAAACCCCTGGCCGCCAAGCCCGGCCCCTCTCAATGAATTCCTATGGCGCCGGGGAAGAAAGTTACCTTCACCACTGCAGATAAACGAGCAATGTCCGGTAAGGAAGTACGGAACCTCTTACGGTACCATTCCTAAGGAGGTTCGAGAACAGCTCACTGGGATAAGGCATGCTACAGTGCATGTGGGCGGGCACTTTATGCACAATTGTCCTTATGTTACGCAGACGGCCTAAATGGCCATGGCGACCTCGATTGGGGACGATCTAGAGTCGACCTTACACTGAAAGAGGCTGCTCCCTTAGTACATTCCGCGGTCGCCTCATATCCTTGCAGCTATAGAAACCGGGAATGCGGAAAGTCGGCCTATTTTGTCATTTCCACCATAGGTCAAGTAGACAAGAAGCCTTTCATAATTCTTATGGATACGGGAAGTACACATAATTTTGCTTCTCCTAGGATGGCCAGGGTCTTACAGCTTGAAACATTAAGGTCCCGACTAAGACCTGTCACTCTAGCCAGTGGTAAGGTCGAGCATACTCATGGCCGTCGAATCAACCTTTTAATCACGGTTGCCAAGCGCACCGGTTGCTTTGGGTGCCGAAAGTTAATGGATATTGGCAAATCGACCTCATTGTTGGTATGGAATTCTTGGCATCCGCAAAAGCCAACATAGACTCATGAGAAGAGGGAAGTTACCTTCAACGCAGCTAATGGAGCCCGCGTCACTATCAAAGGTGAACCATTCAACCCTATCATGCGCCTATCTCCATCGCAAGCTTACATAAAGCTATACGCATGCTAGAAAAAGCTCCTTTGCATCATTAGCCTTGCGTCCATAGAGTTAGATGCTAAACAGAAGCAAGTAATCGATACCTTGCCAGAGGGGATTGCTCATCTTCTCCGGGAATTTGGTGACCTTTTCCCAGATGAAATTCAGAAACTCCCTCCTTTTTAGAGGGGTGGAATGTGAAATAGCTTTTAGAGCCGGGTACCAAGCCTACCAAAGAAGGCCCCGCACTGTATGAGTCCTCCGGTAATGATGAGAACTTAAGAAGCAACTTCAGGAGTTACTAAACCTAGGGTTCATCCGACCTAGTGTTTAAGCCTTTTGGCGCCCTATTCTCTTCGTTAAGAAAAGGACTCGGCACGAGGATGTGTATTGATTATCGCCAACTCAACAAGCATACCATCAAGAATCACTATGCTTTGCCTAGAGCGTATGACCTAATGGATCAGTTGCAAGGGCTAAGTATTTCTCAAAGATTGATCTACGCTCTGGATACCATCGGATAAGGATTAAGGAGGAGGACATCCATAAATCCGCTTTTACGACTAGGTATGGGCATTATGAATTTACGATTATGCCTTTTGGATTAACTAATGCCCCAAAGAACTTTCATGCGACTAATGAATGATGTCTTTCGACAATACTTGGATGACTTTGTTGTTATTTTCTTTGATGACATTCTCATCTACAAAGACCCCTCGAGGAGCATGAAAAACAGCTTAGATTGGCCCTACAAAAGCTAAGGCGCCATCACTCTATGCCAAGTTCTCTAAAGTGCAAGTTTGCCACTCAAGGTCGATTATCAGGCCACATCATTTCGTGAGGAGGGAATTGCTACGGACCGGCAAAGATAGAGGCCGTCGAGAATGGCCTATTCCGGGAATGTTTAAGTCCGGCAGCTTCTTGGGATTAGCAGGATATTATCGAAAATTTGTAAAGGATTTTGCGAAGATTGCAGCTCCTCTTACAAATCTCACAAAGCAAGAGAAGGTGAAAGATTGGATGGACCACTGAAGACAAAAAAAGTTCGGGGAGTTTCCAGCAGCTCAAGGATGCCTTAACATCGACACCAGTTCTCACATTGCCCCATCCTCGGCAGGACAAGCTAGTGGCGACGGATGCGATAAAATTACCACGGTGGAGTCCTCATGCGAGGGGGGAGAGTTGTTGCCTATGACTCAAAGAAAATGAACGAAAAAAGGAGCAGCGGTATCCTACCCATGATCAGGAATTGTTAGCCGTTGTCCGTGCCTTGCGGATATGGAGACACTACCTCCTTGGTAGAAGATTCCAGTTGGATACGGATCACCAAAGTTCTCCGTTACTTATCCACCGAGCCGAATCTCAACCTCCGTCAGAGAAGATGGATGGAATTTCTGGAGGAATATGATTTTGAGATTATGTATAAGCCCGGCAAGCACAATGTGGTTCGCGGGGCGCGTTGTCACGCCATCCCTTGGTGACCAACCCATTGTAATGCCATTTCTACACTCACCAGTGAGTTTGGGAAACAGATAGAGCAGACCTTGGCCACAGATCCGGAGTTCCGTGACATTTGGGATAGTTTGGCTAAGGAAGATCGCACGGATAGGGAGCGCGAAGCCTTTCGTGCGTATAAGAAAGAGGGCAACTTATTATATTGCAAGGATAAGTTGTGTGTACCTGATACTTGAAGCACGTAAGCTCATTCTTCATGACACACCACGATAGCCCTATAGCTGGACACGCAGGTTTTATGAAAACCTACTTTAAGATTCGCTCCAGCTATTTCTGGCCTTCTATGAAAAAGGACATTGCCAAATACATTAGGCAGTGTCAGGTATGCCAGCAAACAAAAGCTGAACAGTTAAGGATCCCAAGTGAGTTACAACCTCTAGATGTGCCCAACGCCAAATGGGAAGTGGTAACCATGGATTTCATTGTGGGCCTTCCAAGAACTCTCCGGGGATATGATGCCTTGATGGTTGTGGTCGACAAATTCTCGAAAATGGCTCATTTCTTGCCATGTCGCACCAATGGATCTGACCTTTGATATTGCTGTTGCCAAGGAAATCTTCAGATTACACGGAATGCCACGAGTAATTATGTCGGATAGGGATCCCAAATTTGTCAGTGCATTCTGGAAAGATTTCTTTGCCACCATTCAGACCAAGCTTGCTATGAGTACAGCATATCATCCTCAAACAGATGGTCGATTTAACGAGCGTACCAATCGCATTATTGAGGATATGCTAAGAAGTTATGTGTGGAGTAAGCAATCACAATGGGCTGACTATATTTATCTAGTCGAGTTTGCCTATAACAGCATGAAACAGGAGTCTTCCAGAATGTCTCCCTTCATGATAAACTATGGTTACCAATGTCTTACTCCAGACACATGGCATAACCCCGTTTCTAAGGTGGAGGTTTCCCAAAAACTCCTCCTGGAGATGCAAGCTCTGGTCAAGGAAGTTCGTGGCTACTTATTAGCTGCACGCAGTCGTCAGAAGAGTGTAGCCGATAAGCACAGAACCCCACGCGTCTTTCAGGTGGGTGAATCAGTTTGGCTTAAAATTAAAGTGAAGCAAGCCAAGCTTAAGATTGGCAACTGCAAAAAGTTGCCCCCCAGATGGGCTGGACCGTTCAAGATTATTGAGCGCGTTGGAGAGCAGGCATATCGCTTAGAATTGCCGCCCCACTTGAAGATCCACAAGGTCTTTCACGTGAGTCTTCTGAAACAACACACCCCTAATCCAGAGGAGGTCTTGGATTCCCCAACCCTCCTAGAAATGACAGAAGAGCAACTCGAAATAGTGCCTGAAGCTCTTCTTGATCGAGCTTACAAACAAACCAGAAGGACTCAAATGTTGCAATACTTGGTTAAGTGGAAACACTTACCAGTAGAGGATGCTATGTGGGTGATGAAGATAGACCTTGACAAGCATTATCCGGACTTCATGCGCGAATCTGAAGGCCGCACCATCAACGATGCTATCAACCCCGCAGTCGGCGGTAAGCTTAGAAGCTTGATTGCCAGAAGTAGCGCCTTAGGGGGGTAGATGCATCGTAAATAACAACAAGTTACCGATGATGAGATCACCTTGTGTTCTCTAGGACGTGGTGTACTGTCAATGTGGACCTCACCACAACTTGGTTGCACCGCATATAGTTGATAGGCCGCATTCCTTTCGGCTATAACGGGAACTTAACCATTCCCTAGGCTGCATATGTAGCACAATAACGGGGGGTTACTTTTAGATTTTTATACGCTTTTTCACATGGTTTTTCTATGATTTCGTTGTTGTATTCGTTGAGGTGTACTAAATAGTATTTATAGAGTGCACCCTTTATGGGCCGTTGATTTTTCGCTGGTTGGAACGATCCGAGGTTGTTGTCTTTCTCTGCATGTGTTTGTGCATGAACACTAGCAATGTATGTATGCATATTGCACATCACGGTGCATGTGCATGTGTATGCATGTTCATGTGCATGTGCATGTGTATTGTGCATGTGCAAGTGCAAAGTGCAAGTGCATGTGCATGTGTGCATGTGTGTGCATGTGTGCATATGCATGTACTTGCCTTCTTGATTCTTATTGCCGGAGGGATTTTACTACCACGAGATGGTTTTTGCTCACACTTACAAAGGTATTTGTTTTTTAATGTTTCTTCAGTTAGCATAATGTTTTTTTTACAAGGTATTGGTTTCCTGATTCTACAATGTAGTGCTGCAAAACCCCCTTTTGTTTCCTTCCTAAGATTTGCTGCAGATTCAAAAAGAGTTTAGAGTTTAAGCCCTCTGTTTGCTTCCAACTCTTGGATATTCCTGGCTGCCGGATTGTTCATAGCAGCTAGCCTTTAGCTTCAATCAACAAACGGATTCTTATGCACACAACAGGCGGATTATTCCATGCCCTTTTCCATGTCACGCAGATCAGTCAAACAGTGGCCACAAGAATGCATTTATATTGTAGGTTTGGAACTTTAATCGAGCCATAAGATGAATCATGCATTACCTTTAAGCTAGAGATGGAGCATCCAAATTCATATGGATTGAAAGAGAAATAGTTGTAGCGGAAGTAACAATATGTAGCATAATAACAGGGGGTTTTCTTTGTGTTGCAAACTTTATGACTTTCAGAATAATGGGATCAATCATTTATCTTTATGGTAACTTTTATTTATGTTCTATTTGTTTTATTGTGATCAAATTCAAAAGCTACGGGTGATGAAAGCCTCAAATGAATTCTAGTTTTTTTTCCTCGGTTTGAATTCTAAATTTTTGTCACACCGTAGGATGTCCCTAAGGCCCTAAGGGGCCAAAATTTTTTGCAACACAAACCATTAACATCCAACATATAAAAATTAAATCCCCAACACATAACAACCAACACATAACAACCATTGACATTAACAACCAACACATAGCTATCATTGACATTAATTAACACAACCATTGGGTCCAACACATTTAAATTAAAATCCCCTTAAACCCCCTTTGGTTTGGGTGCATATTCACACTGGGTGGCGTAGGGCGAGCCCTTATAATTATATTTTGCACGCATAAAATCAACACCATATAGTATTCCGCTTGAAATCTTATAGTATTTTACAAATCTTGTTATACGGTATAGCAAATTTTGTACTTGCATACCCCACAAACGAGGAACTTTATGTACGGTGTAGATTAAGGAATAAGGGGTGAATATGCCTATCCAACAGCTCTCGTTGCCCGGAGACACCCCCCGTGTGAATATGCACCCAAACCATGGACATGATAGGTTCCCTGATAGGTAGGTCTTTCTTGTAATTATTATAAGGGGGTGGTCCCTTCAACCACAATTTCATCATATGTACTGATATCCTCACATGTGCAGGCCAGTAAGCTGCTAGAGGGTTGCTGATGACCCGAACTCTTTTGTTTTGTTTTGTCTACATGTTTTGTTTGTTGTTCCGCTGATGTTGGTATTGGACTTAGGTCCTTCAACTTTTTGATTATGATAATCATGTGAAGTGCACCTCGGTGCTTGAACTGTTCTTCAAACTTTAAAGTTTTGCATATATATATATATATATTACTTATGAAAATAAGGAATTACCTTCCTTCATAATCTATTTCTTCCTATATTTGTAACTAACCCCAATGCTGAGGACAGCATTAATTCTAAGGAGGGGAGAATGTGACGTTCCAAGTATTTATACGGCCTACGTATAAATATATTGACACGTCATCAGTATAG
The DNA here is from genome assembly GCA_021234155.1 of Isoetes taiwanensis. Lineage (NCBI taxonomy): Eukaryota > Viridiplantae > Streptophyta > Lycopodiopsida > Isoetales > Isoetaceae > Isoetes > Isoetes taiwanensis. The sequence goes on from JAJEKV010000039.1 coordinate 13,249,676, forward strand.
ATACGCCATCTTGGGGTATGATAACCTAGGGGGTTGACCACAAGGGATTTAATTAGCTATGTTAAATTAATTATAAAGGATAATTATCTAAATACTTGCTATTAAGTCACCTAATGGTGGGAAGGCACCACTTGGCATAATCTGAGTGGCCAGCATGGGGGTTGCTAAACTGAGCCACCAAAGGCAGCGCCACCCCCATCCTACCCCATCTTCACCCCCACCAAAGACCAAGGAGCAGCTAAAGCTCAAGGATCGATTCTTGAACATCCCCAATCGCCAAGACACCCTCTACCTGTCGCTGCCACCCCAGTACAGCACTATGGAAGCACCCCTTGACAACGGGTCCAGCCGAAACACTGGTCAGTGGTAGTTTAACTTGCAAATTGTAGAATAATACTCTGGTGTACTTCTGACTAGTTTGGTTGAGATTAACCCTTCTTTGGTAACTAGGAATACTTTTCAATTATGAATGACGCTCTGTTATGGAATGGTCGATGTCTCTATGAATTAGTTCAGTAGTTCCGCATGAAAAGCGGGGGTTAAAAAAGGGGGTAGAGGCCTCTGAATTTGAGTATAGAATGCTCCTAGTAATTCCTTTAACACCCTACTAGTTTAGGCCTCAGGCACAAGAGCCCACGGGTCATAGACGCTATGGTCCGGCTTAGCACCGCATAAGGGACCGGTGGTGAAGTAGGGGTAGGGTCTCTCGCATGAGCATAAAAGGCTCCCCGAGACTCCTACAGGGGGGCTAGGCCTGATAGCCTGGCCACGTGGAGGGCCTGTATGGGTCCGACACTCCCCGGGTGCTGATGGTGTGACCCGTATGGGGCATCATCATGCACTTTGAGTAGATTTAGGGGTGAGTAAGTTGAGTGCGGATGCGGGGGCCCGCCGGCGGCACGCGTTCTCTAGCTCACCCATGGAACCACTGTGATCCTGGAAGGGGACGCTTCCCCAACCTGCCCCATCGGACCAGGTGTCATGAACCTGGAGTAGGCTCAAAGGGTGGTACCTTGAGTTTGCGTCTCCGGAGGGCTATAGCGAAACCATAGCGTGAATCGACCCATCTGCAAAGTGTGCACAGGAGGGGCGGATGGAGTGGACAACCCTAGCCGACGTTCTATGCCAGCCAGCGCCATGCCAAAACTCGGTCTGCTGATCTCCTGAGACCCAGCCGTCAGTCGCTCCTCACTAGAGTCTGAGCCGGGGTAGAACCTGGGTTTTGGGGTGTTTTCTTAATTTAGATGCATATTCTTTGCCGTTGGTACTTGGATGGATATGCCACCCCTCGTGGGGGTTATTTATATGTGATTTATGTTGTATACTAACCTTGTATTCATGCTTCCGCGACGTAGGAGCCCCATTGAAGGCGTGGGCCGAATGACCCCTTCGTGTCCTTCTTTCGGGCCTCATTTCATAGATGACCCAGAACAGACGGAGGGCCCTGCTCATGGCACGTGGTTGCCATGGGAGGGGAAAGTCCCCGTATATATTCAGGGAGCGTCACATTATCCCTTTTGTGGCCATCCTTCAACCTTCGCCCTCGATCCCATTTTGATAAGGAAGTTCTCTTTTTTGTTGGAAGCTTTTGTTTGTTTTCATGCGAGCCCTTATTCGAGAATGCCATCGATCTGAGCCATCGGATTGGTATTCTCGAATGAGCGAGCATGCATCTCTTCCATGCATGCATGCATTGCATGCATTTTCTGGGGCTCTGGTTCATTTGGGAATCGCTATTTCTTGCAGGTTCTTCATCGACTTCTCATCTGCGTTTTCTCCTCTCAGCAGTTTGTTCCCTTGATTCCCACACACCCTCCCTTAATGTGTATATTATTGTAAATGTTATTTTTTTGTCACGTGGCATGCATGACCAGTCCCTCACTTTTTCGAGGTCTAAATGTTGTTTTTTGTCGCATGGCATGCATGACCAGCCCTTCGTTTTTCGAGGTTTTTTCTGTATTGGTTTTTTTATTGGTGATGTACAGGTCTAGGGGTGATGCGCAACTTCGGTATTCTCTGTGGAGCGTGGTTCTTTTTTTTGTGGGAACGTTTAGCAACCTTGCATTGTCCAAGCCCCTTGTCGAGATTTTATCGCTAAGGTTTTTCCTCGAAAACCCAAAAGGGCGGAGTTTTTTTAACCCCGGCGATACGCTCTCGATAGGTACACTAGCCAACATCTGTAGCACACAATTTTATTTGGGGTCAGACGTTATAAATGGATATTCCCTATGTTTTCCATTTTTTGGGTAGCCTACAATGTGCAGCTACCCACTCTATACCATTGTAGAAAAACTACTAAGATGAATGGGGGAGCTTTTGTCTATTTTCATGCGAGCCCTTATTCGAGAATGTCAAATCCATTTTGGTAGAAATCTAAAACCTGATTTTGGACTGCAAAAAATTCTTTGCACTACTATAGCTAAGCTTGAAAGACATGATGTCTTACCTTCATTGAAAACTTTTTAGAATGGAGATCATGCTCGTACTATTTAAAGCACCATGATATCATCATCAATGGCATGTTGCACCATAACTAAGTGAATGTTGATCAGTTGGTTGTCAAACCATCAGATCTGGAAAGATCACCTACATAAGTTTGTGTATAAGCTAAAGCATTAATAATAAAGTCGCTTCAAAATATGACTAGAAGCTAGTGTTAAGAAACTTAGTCCTTGACTCATAGCAATCATGTGATTCCCACTTTAATAACATGCTTTTTGTGCCTCTTTCAAATACTATTTAGCATATGTGTTGACAATGGTTAGATACATCTTTACTCCTGCCGCACATATATCTAGCATTATAACAGAGGGTTTTTTTGTGATTTTATACGCTTTTTGGCATGGTTTTCATATGATTTCACGGGCGTATTCACGTGGACGTACTAAACGGTATTTCTAGAGTGCACCCATTTGTTAGCCATTGATTTTAAAGAAGAGGGAAAATCGTGTGGTTATGGGGCTTTTATTGTTTGCATGTTTTTTTAGTTTAGGTTTCAAATATTAGGTTAATATTAGAAAAAGCAAAAAAAAAAAAAAACCAAGGGGGACATGCAATGATCGCGCATTGGAACTCTAGGTTTTCAGGAGCCCCATCGGATCTGGTTCCCCATCGGAGTAAGGCAAGGAACGGCTACATAAGGAATCGGTTTCTTTCAGATGGACTGCGAGAACAAACTTCAATTGTGCAAAAAGCAGCTTAAGGATTATGTCATTCAACGGCTTCCTGCTTCGAACCCCTTTATTCATTTTGAAGCGTATTATGCTAGATATTGAGATAGCACCTAGGTGTGTTGCTTTGTATTGCTTTGCTTAGTTGCAGAAGACCGAAAAGGGCTACGAAATTGTACTGAGGAGAAGAGTGATTTTGCCCTTCAAGATTATGGCAAATCTTATTGCAGGAGGCTTTAACCGATTTGAAAGATCTGAAAAAAAAATAGAGCAAATTTTGTTATTGCTATTGGATCAGAGCAGAAGGTAATTCTTGAGCAGAAGGTAAGTTACAATCTGCCTTTATGTGATTTCTATTTTATGTAGTTCCACATTTCCTTCCCATAAGGATTTCTTTGACAGGGTCATTTGTGTAAGAATGAAATGGTAGACTTGCAAAAAAGGCTGAGCTTAGTTTGGAGCATCATATTTTTATTAAGATTTGAAAGATGGACATGTTTCTGTGTACTCGCAATGATGCTGCATATCTTTTCCCTCTTTCTTGAATTGACGCAGCCTCGTTTCCTAACATGAGCAATAAAAAATGGCAATGTTGGTACTTCTAGATATTGCAACAGGTAACACCATGGGGTTTCAAGCTTGTCATTTATGTATAAGAAAGATGGCAGGCTGCTGCCACATTGTGGCAGCATGTAAGAACAACTTCACAAGAAATCACAAGAAGATCAAGATACATGTACAAGACCTTTCTATTTGGAGCTCATTGTTTAGGTATGAAGACAAATCTTAGCACCAAACTGAAGACCAATGGAGAACATTCAAAGGAGCATTCAAGTTGGCAAAAGGAAGTAATACTTGAGTCAAAGGTTAGAAGAGAAGTCAAAGAGAGAAGGCCCCTAGTCAAAGATTGGAAGACCCCCCAAAGAGTATGTTATCTTGTCACCTTTTGAGATTTTGGCACTATCTTAAAGTTCTTGGCTCAAGAAGGCATTGCTCACATCCATACTCACACTTCATACCCTTCCTTCATCCCATTCATCATATTTCCATAGCTCAAAGTCCTTTTCCCTAGGTCAAATCTCACACACCACATATTTCATACTCATGCATCATGTACATCACACACACACTTCATAATCCATCACCATGCACATGAGAAGTTTGAAAAAGGCCACTCTCTCTCTAAAAAAGAAAAAAGAAGAGGAGAGAAGGTCTAAAAATCCATCACATCTTTAGTTCAAGACCAAAGTAATGGTCAAAGACCAAGTCTCAAAGAGCCTAAGTTGACTACCTCGAAAAAAGGCTAGGTCAAGGTCGAAAAGTCACCATTTAGTGCCACCTCACCATCAAAATCATGCACACCTCATCCACATCATCACCAAGTCACCTAACACGTGTCATTCACACTTTGATGCACTTCATCAAGATTTGACCTAGGGAAATTTTCTTTGACACCTTGCCTTCCACATCACCATGCCACATCATCACCATTGCCAAGTCATCACCCTTATGCCACATCACCTTGTACACCATGGAAAAAGGGCCAAAAATTGAAGTTGGTTATTTTCAAAATTTGTTTTTTCCACCTGAAAGCTTGTAAAAAAACATGCTAAAAGGTGATCAAAACTTCTCATTTTGACCACATCTATCCCTTGATTTAGGTGTTCTCGGGATGCGCGCCACACTTCATTCTTGCAAAAAATTAGTTTGGTTACCCCCCTAAAACCCACTTCATTTGCTGGCCAACCACATTTCGCCGCGTGGAAATCCGTCGAGCCTATTTTTTGCTGAACGCCTGCGGGATATTCATCCTGGTTTTTCGTCAAGAACCCTAAATTCATGGCAAGATCCAAAAAATGCAGCCTAACTAACAGGCAAATCATGACCAAACTGGCCCGATTTAACCTTTTTTGTGCCAAGAATCTCACTAAGAATGGTAAAAACTTCGTTTATTACTGCCAGACAAGAACAAAGCCATGCAAAGGGGGTTTATTCGAAAAGGGGACATCAATTTGAAAGGAAATCATGGCTACAGCACCTCAACTGACTATTTTACAAGTCAAGAAAGATTCTAGCAGGTAGAAAAGGCCAAATCCGATCCGTTTCATCAAGAATCGACTAGAAATTGTCGGGTTTAAGGGATTAATTAGGCTTTAGGAATTCTTCGAGCACCACAGCGCCTTGAGTGATCAAATCCAGCATCTTGTTGATTGGAATGACCTCTGTTTGCCCTGCACTGCCACCTTGTGTCAGATTTCTTGAAGATCTGATGCAATAAAGTCTCATACCATCCTTTGAAGTTATGTATTATCTTTGATTCATACATTTCATGAGTTTTCCTGTGTTATCACTGGGAAATTCATTCATTGTAAACCTTGGAAGCTCCTTTGAATGAAAATTTCAAGTTGGTGAAGAACATGGAATAATTTAAGGGCTAAACTTAGCTATTTGGCGATTTTTTAGCACATTTTAAAAAAAAATTGGCTAAAGTAAATGGAAAAAGTTGGGAAAAAAATAATAATTTTAGCTTATCTTTTTTCGGGACTGCACCAACCCTGGAGCTCTTTAGCCAAACGCCAGAAAGTAAGTGAGTGAAATTTTGTATTGTTTAGCCAAACCATAGAAACTTTTAAAATGAATTTTGGGCTACTTTAGCTAGCATCATTCTAGTTTATATGAAATATATGATTAGTAGTTTAATTTCTAGCATTATGAATTAATTTGAGTCCTAGACTTTGCTAGTTGTCATTATTTTAGAATGTTTTCACAAAGAAAATGACTAAAATAAGTGGAAACAATTGAAAAAAAGTATAGTAATTTGGTTTATATTTTCTGTTGGCCACATCATAGAAATTTATGGGATGATGATTGGGTTAGTTTAGCTAAACGCTAGAAAGTATGAGATGAAAAATGTGTAGAGTTTAGCTAAACCACAGAAAGTTTTGGGATTAATATCGAGTAAGTTTAGCTAAAGTCATTCTGGCTAATAAGAAATATGCGATTAGTAATTTATTCCCTGGTGAAGAATGTGCATTGTATTGATCTGAAGTTCGAGTGTTGGTGGCTCCATCTATGCTGTAGCAGTGCTTGAGTCTCAACAACAAAAGTATCTATGGTTTGTATAAGTTATCTTAGCTTAAATTCTAATCTAGAGTGCACACTCAATACTGCATTGTTAAGTTACTGGTAATTCCTTCTAAAATCCAAAAAAATTAGCCAAACAGCATTTTGTATTAGGTTTTGTTCACCTACAGCCTGTACCCATCTCTAGCAAGCTATTTCCTTTGCATAAAAGTCAAAAACTTATGTTAAGCCTTAACTCAAAGCTTGTTCTCTAGCTCTGTTTTAGACTGTCACAAAAAATCTGCAAAAAATGGCATTTATACACACAACAACAAACTTTCTGTTGTTTCAACATGATGCACGTGTCCTATAGGTTAGAAGAGGGTGTCAAAGAAAGAAACTCGAAAAGATTCCTCACATTTTCTCATCTGCAAACTTGAGCTCTCTGCTAGTGCTATTGACCAAAAATTGACCCAGTCAGGAGGCATTTTTTCACCTATTTCTGGTCAGCCATTTGCCTCTGACTTTTGCAAGAGTCTTCCAGAGTCTCCTGAGGACCTATTGCAATTGTTCCCATCAAAAAACAACCTCTCATCTCATTCAGCAATCAAAGTTTGGCAAACAGTTTTTTCTTGTTTAGGGATAGCTTGTTCACAAGCAAATTTGAGCTGATTTGTGCAGGGATTTAGCCACAGATTGGTTGCCTTAAGCAACCTGAAGGTTCTCAACCATTAAGGTTGAAGGTTTGCCAGGAATACCTTCAACATCTTGGAGGTTCTACTGAGATCACATCACCTGGATCTTGGAACTCGTGGCTCCTAGGAGAATTGTTGATGCAACTGAACATGCTGAGCCACCAGAAAATCCTGAATCATCCTCAATACCACCTGTTACCCTGCCAAATGGTTCAGGCATGCCTTGCACATATTTTGAGCTCAATATTCCTACTCCTGTTCCTACTTTTGACCCAAGCATCAATGCCAATAACTTTCTAAAAACCTTTGAAGAATATTACCAAGAATGTGGCTACAAGAAGGGAAGTAAGTTTGTTGAATTTAAGAAATGCTTTAAGAATGAAGAGGTTAGAGCTTGGTTAGAGTATGTGATTAGTGATGGTGCTAACACTTGGGAGGAAATTGTCAAGAAATTCTTAGCCAGGTTTGGTAGACTTCTTGAACCACAAGATTTGGTCTTTGAACTGCAGAACTTTCATATCAAAAATGGTGAAACAATTCACCAATATGTTGAAAGGTTTAATTGCTATCTTATCAAGTGCCAAGTGCACAAGGTGCCTAACCACACTTTACATCTGGTTGCCTCTTTTATCAGGGGATTAAGCAGCAGACCTCGAGTTTACAGAAAAATGCTGAAGCTACAGAAACAAGAAGGTTTTGACACCATACACAAGGCTTTTACAAGATCCATTGAAGCCTCTGAAATGCTAGCCTACCTCCCTGATGACTTACAAGCCTCCAATGACCCCTTTTTCCCTGATTATTTTGAATGCAATTGATCCATTTGGTCTGTAGGATTATTAGCAAAAACAACAAATTGATCAGAACAAAAAATTACCTCCTTATCATCCTCAGAGGATGATATAGATTTTTTGCCCCCTTTTGAGATATGTTGATGTCCCCTCTTGTTGCTAGCTATCTTTAGAGATAGAGATAGAGGGGCTTGAGACTTCTTAACTTGAATCTCTGTGTGGATCTCATCTTTTGTTGAGTTAGCACTTAGATTAGCAGCAGTCTATGTTTTATTACTGCATACACTGGTTACATCAACCTTGGACACCATGGAACCTTTTCTTTTCTTTAACTCATTAGTTTTTAATTAGTACTTGTTTTGAATTTCCTCAATGAGTCTCTCATGCCTTTGACAGGCTGCCAAGTTGTTGGTAGCCAATTTGACTTTGAAGAACAGGTTGAGGATCGAAAATTAGGTAGAGACTTAGAGTCTCTAGAAATTTGAGATAGAGTGGAGTGGAGATCTAGAGTGTCATTAGCATCAAAAGTAACCTTGGCCTTACCTTTCAATCTATATCCTTCAACATTAGTTAATTGAGTTGTGATTGAAGAGCTATTACTAATAATGCTTTTTCTTTGCAAGGTTGGTGAATTTTGAAGTTCTCTTTCAAGTTTCTTCCTTGCAATTCTTTTTTGCACTGCCATTTACTCTGGTCCATGGGATAACTGACTCTTTCTCCATATTAGTGTTTTTGTCAAGACCAAAGCCACATACTATTTCTTTGGGACCTTCTTTCACCTTCAAATCATCAGAATTCATGCCTGTCTTGCAATCAGCATACTAAAAATGCCTAGATAAGCATTTGGTGCAATTTGGAGGTAAACTAGCCCATCTCAAATCCAAAACAGCTTTTTGGCCAAAGCAATTAGTATAGGGAATATTAGATGGAATCTCTTTGGATAAATCAAGCTGGACATAGGCAACAGGTGGTTTACAGGGAGCATAAATAGTAGAAATATAAGTACAATAGAGTTAAATAAAGTTTTGAAGGAGTCTTCATTCCAATAAATTGGGCTAAGACCCTGCAGATGATACACACCCATGCAGCTATCATCTACACAGCACATACCCTCTTTTTTTTTTTTTTTTTTTTTTTTTTTTTTTTTTTTGTTGAAGGACGTCAGACTTTATTTAATCAAAGAATCAAATACAAGTATAAGTGCAAAGACAGGAATAAAATCTCAGCGGACAAGTAGAGACCCACCGAGTGCAGCAACATAAACCTTAAGCCCAACATAGAATCTTGGTTGTCTTGGGGCATGAAATTTCAACCATTGGATTACTTTTGCTGAAGACACACGCATGCTAAAAGTACTCTGTTTATAATTGCAGGAACATAGCGAAAAACTACATGTGTCATGATACTTTGCCTCTACCAGATGATTTAGCAAATTCTACCAAATAGTTATGGATTCTGAAGGGAGAAACATTCTTCAGTAGGATGTGATTAAAAAGTAGATCAATGCTACAATGATAAGTGCAGCTGTTAAGAACAATTCCAAGTTTAACAAATTATATAACAAAAGTAATGTTCCTGTTCTATATGATAACACTGAGGACAATGTAGAACATGCATGTGTAATGCTCAGTTCTTGGGGTAACTTTGTCAAAAATGGATGATAATTTGATATCCTTTATCAGCTAAGTCCCACATGATCATATTAAAAAGAATAGAAATTCAGGGCTTCAATAGATCTCACAAATTCCAACCCGTGCATACCATCCAACGATAAAGGACATCCTAAATAGGTAGTTGTGTGTTCCATGAAACCACATCACATGCAAAGGCACTGCAAGAAAGAGCTATAAGCATATTTAGCATTTTTGCATTTTGCACATTCTTAAGTATTTGAAACAAAAGACTGAAAGGTTTGAAAAGACTCATGGCATTCACTTGCTTAATGTACCTTACATGCAGTATGTTCAATAAAGTCTTACTCTTTTGCATCTTGCAAAATACTCCATTGGCATGAGCTATGCTTCCACGTTTTGCTATATATCAACTAAAGCACTTAAAGGAAAAGCTTTTATTATATGTATACATTATATATACGTGCACTTATGCCTCTCACATATGTAGTTGAGTCTGATTTCATGTCCCCTTCATGCGTCTATTCCAAGAGACCAGCTTGCTTTCATGATAGTTCAGTTATAATGACTTGTAAGCAAACATAGCTTGCCATGCAAAGATGGCTTGGCACATAAAACTATAAGCATCAATCGTCACTTCAAATGCAATCTCAAGCATTATGTACTTGCCTTGTGGTAGGCAAACATGATTTCCGCTTAAAATCATAATTCACTGTAACATTAACCAAAGGTCCGCGATTCTCTAAACCTGAGCAGACTGATATGAAAGCTGTAATTCTTTAGAAGATATTGATGCTAAGTATGATGCAACACTTTTTGATATGTCAAAGATGAAAGGAATGCCATGGCTCTCTTATGCAGATGTTGTTTTATCACAGTCCATAGAAATTGTGCATACCCCAAGATCTTGAAGAAAAGCCAAGAAATAGAAAATAAAACGAGAAAACACTTCTTCCATTTGGGAATTTTCTGTGATTTTTAAAGTGCAGAGATCAGCTGAGCAACGGAATGTTTTAGCACTTGAAAACATAGGGTTTTTTGCTCGTTTGTTCATTCTTGGACATAAAGTTTTTGCTTGTAAGGTTTCTTATAAACCCTGGAGAGCGCTTTCTTCACACACCTTCATTTCCTGTGGAGAACCCTACAAGAGAAAAGCCTTCCTGGTAAAAAAAACCATGCAAAGATTACATTTCCTTCCATATCCTCTGCCAGTAGAAAGATGAATTGTCAAAAGATTGGCTTCTTTGAGCAAAGCCCTAAACTGCTAGCGCAAGAAGAAGGGCAAAAAAACTGTGGCAAGGCACTGGCTATCAAACCTTTGAGAAAGCGATCATTCAAATCCGACATTTGTAAAAAGAAAGGAAGAGCGACGAGGAGGAAGAAAAATCTTGGGCTATGTGGATCATCCAAATTTTAGATCAAATTTGGGCCGCCAAGTTTTAGAGTTGGATTCAATCTAATACGTTATGACATTATAATATAGGATTCAAGAGTGCTTTTGCAAACCTTGGATCCACCGATTTCTATAGGCACGTTCATCTGTCCATAATTTTCCGAAAAACTCAATTAGATGCAGATGGCATGTGCAATCTGGCAACCAAGCCTTCATCGCTTCCGCTACAATCGACATCTTCATTTTTGTTGGCATCCTTCTCTTCTTCGCTCATCGAAGGCAGAATTTGCTGCTCGAGAAACGTGGCAAATAAGAAACCTAAGGTGAAGATTCTTGAGCCTTGCATGCCAAGTAAATATTATTAAATATAACATAAAACCATGTTCCCATTTGAGATATATTAACACTAGAGTTGTCCCTTGATGGACCATAAATGGTTCATCATTTGATGGACCATAAATGGTTCACATTAAAATTCATATAAAATCAATGGCATAAAATTCAGTTAAATCCTTTCCACATTAATATATAGCAGCCACGTTGCACAAGAAAAATAGTAAAAAATGCATATACCCTAAATTTGAAAGTTATGCTCTGATGGATCAAGGGGGGTCAAGTCTAATCTGCTTCATATTTACATAATGTAAAACTGTCTCAGCAAAAGAATTTTTTTATTTTTTTCACTATAATGGTATTTTTCTACAAGAGATAAGGACGAATACACAAAAAACCTTGTTCCAATCCAAAGTATAAGAAGGAAGATATAGTCAACCAAACATGACAGGGTCAAAACAGTTTTCTGTCTTCTGTGGACCAATAATGGTTCCCAGGAGGCTGTTTCAATTAAAATTCTACAATTTTTGCATAGAAATAGTTTTTTACTTCAAATTTGGTATATAAATAGTTGATTGATTACTTCATGCATAAAAATTATTTGTTGGCTTGTAACTTGAAGATTCAGCTTTGACTTAAAGTAACAATTTTAAGTGACTTTTATTTGATATTTATATTGTTAAATTTGAAGAAAATTTATTGAAATACTATGTCATTGAAAAAATCACATATGAATGCTTGTATGGATATGAGACCAATGCAAAAACAAGTAAAGAAAAAGAGCAAAAGATATGATCATAATAAATCAAGAAAAGTTTCTATACAGGAAAAAAAGAAGCCTAAGGCCGATGATGCAAACTGTTTCGAGTCAGACATGAGATCAGATCTCAAACAAAGTCACTGAGGCCTTGGCTGAGGTCACCAAACAACTCATGGAAATGAAGGCCAGCCAACCAGAAAGGAGAGTTTATCTAGAAGGGGCACTATGGTAAAGAATGCCCCCTTTGTATTTTCTGCAAAGCTATAGGACACTACGAAGATAAATGCAGTGTCAAAGAATATTTTGCTAGGCAAGAAAAAGCTAAGGCCAGTGAGCCAAGTGCATCTGTTAAGTTTTTGCAGGAAGAAAGGTGTTTTTCAAGAACTGAGTCTTGTTCCTCCATCAGATACTTGCAAGAAGAAAGCTATTCACTGCACCAGGAAGCTAAAAGCTTTGAAAGAGAAGAAGAAATCATGGCTGTGCACACAAGAGGGGCCCTCAATGCCAAAGGCAAGGAGGCAGAGATTGAGATTCATGGACCAGAAATTAAAAAACAAAAGCAAGTTGATAATCAGGTTGTACCTCCTCCTCCCCACCAAAAATTTCTAAAAAACGATAGTGATGAATTTGAATATCTGCTCAAGAATGCCAAAGTTAGTGTAGATCTGCTGACCTTGCTCAAAATTGCTCCTTCTTATAGAGAAAAAGTTGTGGATATGTCTAAAGAAGAACAGGTAAATCTCATCAGAGAAGAGCAAGTTGTTTTTACCAACCATATAGTTTAGCAAATGCTGCATGACCCTGGTGCTTTCACCTGCACTGCAAAAGTTGGTAATCAGATCCTAAACAAAGTATTATTAGATGGAGGATCATCTTTGAATGTCATGCCACATCATATCATGAAACTCAGTGGGTTGGAAGTGGACAAAAAGGCCCCTACGATCCTAAAATCCTTCTCAAACTCAAGAATAGAAGGAATCCGTCAATCTGCAGGGAGGGATCAGTAGAAGAAGAAACACCACTTTGTACACCATGATTGGGCAGAGTCTCATGTTTACTTGAAACTTATCATTTTAAGAATCTTTTTTCTTTTCAGAGATTCCTATATTGATAAGGGTTATATTTGTAAATGGGTCTATCTGAAAAGGCGTCCATCAATTGCAAATGCCAAATTGTTAGGTTAGCACACAGTCATGTTATCTGTTCTCATATTTGCATGCACACATCAATTATTCCATTATATCTATGGACATTAATATGATTACAACTCTTTATTCATTTATCATCCATGGTCTCCGTAGACGATAAAATAAAATTCAACTCAATCGCATCGATCCGAGACATCGGATCGCCATTCTAGAATGGGACGAGCATGCATGTCATGCATGCATGCGGGTGGCGCATGCCCGTTTTGGTTGGGAGTTCGCTATTTCAGGCGCGTTTTTGCATCCACGTCTCATCGGCGCTTTCTCTTCTCTCAGCAGTACCTTATTCTCTTTGAATTGTTTCCAGGCAGGGGAGGGGCTTCTTCCTGCCTGGTTTAGCCAATTTGGCGTCTCTTTCATGCTATCCTTTACCGGCCTTTGGCCTCGTCCTGTGACCTTCGTCCTCGATCCTAGTTTGTAAGGAAGTTCTCTGGTAGTCGGGCGGTTTGTTGGTTTCTTAGCGAGTCCCATTCTAGAATCGCATCGATCCGAGACATCGGATCGCCATTCTAGAATGGGACGAGCATGCATGTCATGCATGCATCGCGGCGCATGCCCGCTTTGGTTGGGAGTTAAGCTATTTCAGCGTTTTTAGCATCCACGATCTCATGGCCCATCTCTCTTCTCCGCCAGCACCTTATTCTCTTTGAACCCACCCTCCCCCTTCTTTGTTTATTATATTTTGTACAAGTTCTGTTTATCATGTTTTTCCACCCCCCGGTGGTGATGTTTTCCACCCATTTGGGTGATGCTATTCTCTCGTATGTTTTCTCGCTTTGTTGTGTTGGTGATGTGCGAGTGCGGGTTGGCGGCGGCATCTGTTTCGACTTCTCCATCGCATGGGGTTTTGGGGAGCCGATTCTATGCCTTTACGTTTGTCTAAGCCCCTTGCCAAGGCTTATCACTAGGGTTTTTCCTCGAAAACCCGAAAAGGGCGGGGGTTTTTTAATCCCTTGATAAGCTTCTACAGTACATCAGCCATTCATCTATTAGCATTGTATTTTTTTTGGGGTCCAAATGATATAATTGGATTTTCCCTTTATTTTTCGTGGGTAGTTCGCATGTGTGCGGCTACCCACTGTCCACCATTGTAGAAAATCTGCTGAGATGAATGAGAAGCCTATGGGCGGTTTGTTGGTTTCTTGCGAGTCCCATTCTAGAATTCATTCAATTTATTTCACCTACAAATTCCACACATATACCACCATTCCACACGTCCCTGACTAATGCCCGGCATCGCCGGGCACACGTTTCTAGTAATGTTAATAGTAGTTATGTATCCTGCATGTATCTTTAGGATATTGAAGATCTAGCTTCATATCAAGTGTGGGATAGGACTCTTGCTCTCAAACTCATGATCTTTGGCATGTGAATCATAAGCATCTCCTTTGAGCAAGTGGAAACGTGGACATTCTGTTCATTGATTTTGATTTCAATGTCCCTGCTGCAAGCTCCTCCAAGTGTGGGCTAGAAGTGAGGATACAGAATTGAGATGCAAAACATGGTAAATACCACGAGAAACATCAAACACTGTTTTTTGAATATGATTTGATGTCGGTTGAACAAGATATATGACTGGTGTTTAGAAATTTTTGCCTATCCATATCAATCATAAGATAGAGTTATTCCATGCTTTTGAAGCTCATTCAGATGAATCAAAGGGCATAAAATATCTCTTTAGAAATAGTCAAGCACAAGTACTATGTATACCTCTTCATCTGTTGTGCCACCACATACAACTGGATAGTTTAGATTCAGCATCTTCACAATAGCATATTATAAACACCAAAACAAGAATTACCTGCGAATCTAGGCTAGGAATCTGCTTTGGAAAAGGGAAAGACCATATTTGCCCCATAATAACCCCATTTATTATTAAACAAAAATCAATGCAATATTTTGATGAACTATAAACCAGATTTTCTTATGAAGAACTTTTAGTACAATAAAAAATGTAAAAGGTCTACCATAAATAAAACATGTCCATCTATTTTTTATTCCATTTCATCAATCTATAAAGCTTAATACATCATTATGGGATTTTTTTTAAAACAATGACTTCCTCAAAAAAATATATCAGGAGCATCTATATATTGATCTAACGCTTTTTGCTTCTAGATAAATGCCCCTAACTCATCCGATCTGATTTTCCAAAGAGACCAACAACCAAAGGTCTCTAATTTCGGCTCAGCTTTGACAATGTATGCAACTAACCTCTCTGCTTTTGCTTGAGGGAGAACGCCATAGCTGATCTGCAATTCCAGATGGAGAAAAACTAGTTAATATGAATAGCTATCCTTCTGATTTTTCCCAAAAGTGTGGTGAGATGGGCTGCTTTTTGCTGCAACATTTTTGCGATTTGGAAGAATTCCTTTATAAACCATACCAAATGCGCCCTTTCCAACAATCTTTTTTTCACTATAGTTTCACTGCAGTATCTCCTTGATCATTTACCGAGAGTACACCAACACTTGATTTGTCAGATGAGGGTTAGACCCCATCACCTACAAATTGAGTACAAATTGAGTGTGGACGATGTCGTCAGATTCCTAGGGCTTAGAGAACGTGTGAAGTTTGTGGCTCACAAGAAGTTGAAGATGAACACCATTTTCTTATCGCATGTCCAGCATATGTAGCCATAAAAGATCGTCATGGATTGAAAGAGTCGGATCTTCGAAATGTATATACACTTTTTCATTTACGCTCATAGTCACTTGCATCTTTCCTTGAGGAGATATGGCAAGTTCGTGAGGCTTCTTTGTATAGATGGACTGATCTATCACTCATTTTGTAGCACCTTTATGCTTGTTTCTGATTTTTTGTCTCATAGATCGTAGGGTCTCTATGAGATAGTGAACAAATTACAAAATTACATGCTAATTTGAGCTGAGAGCTAATTGCACTACTCTATTTGCTTGCAATCTCTAGCACTATTTTAGATTTTGCACTAGTTGAGAAAAGGCAAAGGCGCAGAAGACATCAAAACCACATGCTAGAGTGATCCAAACTATGAAGGCCTTCTTTATGGAGCTACTTGAACTGGAAACACCAGAGGTAGAATTAATTGAGGTGGTCTGATTTGCACATGTAGCATATTGGAAGTATAACTTATCATTATTGTTAGGGCATTCCTGTTTAGATGCTGGCTAATCAGCAACTCCTGTTGATGAGCAATATGGATAGTATGATCGAGGTGAAGAAGATGATTTAAGCGTCCAGGCAATGGAAACTACTTGCTAAGTTTTTGAAAGAATCATCAATGAAAATGGAAAGGTAGATCGTAGAATGCAAGCTTCAGAACTTTTGAATGATGTCATGCATGTGTACAAATGAGATTTCAACACAAGCGCAACGCTAAACTCTAGATCAGAGCTTATTTGAAGAAGGAAACCATCTGCCAAAAGCTTGGGTATCTTAAAAGAAAATTTTGGAGGCATTAGAACAAGACAACAGAGGCCCCAATCACTAAAATCCAAGATGGAAAAAGGACAAAAATTTACCTTATCCAAATCGAGGGGATTTCTGCTGTGAGGCTCTCAGTAATTCAAAATTCCAATATATCCTTCTCGGAGAAATCAATTTGCAAATACAAACCAAGAGGCCAGACTGAAAATCATACGTTAAGGTTCAAATAGACATAATAAGGAGGTAATCTAACCTTTTAATACTTCAAACTTTGCGTTTCGTGCATAGTTTCAACAGCTTGTAGAGCAGCCTTCCTACTCAGGATGAGTACATGATGAGGTAATTTCCCATAGATTTTAGAATTTCCTCAGCCATGGATGTGAAAATCGAAAGATCCAATAGCCTACAATAAATTTAGCTGATGTGGACGTCCACGTGGATAGGCTGGAATTTGAGAATTTATTGTAGGGAGGGTAGGCAAGTCTGCTAAAAAAGAGAGAGAGAGAGAAAAAGTGCCATATATTCCTCTTATATTTTTCATAGTTCAATTAACACGATACTGAATATAGCGTGGATATGCCACGGAATATCGTGGTTCAAACACAACACGTAGCCAATATTTACATCACTACAACCTCTCGAGGTTAGACCTATTCCTACACGTAGGTTCCAACTTCGTAATGAACATTTGCTTCAAATTACTGTCAAATTACGTCTATTTTGTAAGGCGAAATATTGCGCCCCCTATCTATAGCAGCGCCGTTGTGTGGAGTTTTTTTTATTAGAGCAGATAGATGAAACCCAGCATTATGGAGCTCTGCTCTGCTTACCCAAAGCAATCATCTGCCATGGTTAAAAGCTCCACAATGCTTGAGAGACCCTGTTTTGGTAGAAGGTAAACAAAATCGACAATTTTTTGAAGTGCCATGTTTCTACATGTTTCTACAGATGCTATCCTTTTACAAGATTTTAGTTGCTAGAAAACACTGGGCTGAGTCATTTAGTTTCCCTGTTCAGAAGCAAAATTCCTCGTGGACTGAGATTTATAATTCAGAAGCATATGACTCGTAAGCAAATTCTAAACTAGCTATAAATACGCTACCGATGCTAACCTTTGGCTCGATCCAGAATGTGTTTCATGGATCGCTTTTCTATTCTTTAGTTGAAATGCCTTGCATTTGATGCGTAATGTGGAAGGTGGAGCAATGCCCACAAAGCTCGCTTTCGCCATCGCCCCCCAAAAAAAATTATGCTATGCTATAAAATAGGTTAAGACTCTTGGCCCGAGAAACCATTTGGTTCAAGATTGGGAACCCCCGAAATGGAAATGGATGGTTCCACCATCGGGGTTATCAAAAATGTAAAACCATTACTAACGCCTCAATGACTTTGAACAAAAGAGCCCTCTTATGTGAAGAAAAAGCCGAATGAGAAGAGCCCCGGTTTTGTTCTTAGAAATCATCCTTAGCCATAGTCGGTAACTTTTCCATCCGCCATAGCGATTCTTTTTTTCTATATGCTTCTCTACCACCATAAGGATAAATTCCAAAAACTTCTCCCTAAAAAATTTTTTACGTATACTTAATTTGAAGCAAATGTTCATTAAACGCTTGATATTTTTCTACCAGTTAACGTATTCTAAGATTTAAAACCAAAATAAAAACTTAAAAAAAACTTAAAAACGTGATGCTACCCGGAGATGGTATGCAAAGTATTTAACAACATTACACCCGCGAACGCCTTTTGAACAAAAGAGGCGCCAGATTTTAAGAAAAAGCCGAGAAAAGCCCCTAATACAAAAATCATCCTTAGCCATATTTACATTGCGTCCGCCTTAGGCCATGCTTCTCTAAGATGAAAACTTCTCCCTGAAAAATTTTCTACAACACGAAGCAAAGACGCGCTTGATATTTTTGGTTTGACATAAAAAAATCCCACACGGCGGGCGGTAACCAACTCAAGTTGTACGTTTACCGGCGAAAATTATCTAAGGAAAAACCACATGCCAAACCGAATAAGAGAGAGCGTATATTGGGCAACGGAAATGAGAAGAGAGGCTATGTATGAGCCAAGGAAAAAATGCATGCCAAACCCAATAAGAGAGAGCGTGGGCGAAACGAGAAGAGAAGCCTCGAGCCGAGCAGAAAAGGGAAAACGCCCAGCAGAAAAAGGTCGCCCATGATCCAGGGGCTCAGGCCAAAATGGAGGCTGCCCACCAACAGGGCATGGGCCGTCCCTCCCCTGACGCCCCCATCGGTACCACCACCACTGGCAAAATTACCATGGCTTCCAAAAATACCGACCAAGTCCAGGCTAAGTCTACCAAGAATGCTTGACCCTTTCTTTTCGTACCTTTTTTCGCTTGTTTCCTTGTCTGTAACTTTTATCACATTCCATGTAATGCTAATCCAGGGTTTCACATTGGATTTCCTTATCTTGCCTTCATTGATTATTCATAACTTGTTTGTTATTGTGGTGTACTTGTTATTTGGCTTGTAGAATCAGACTGCAGTTCAGAATAAGATTTCTAAGTGCATTTTTCACATGCTTGTCACTCGATCCATGTTCTTAATTTTTTGGAAATCTGACTGAGCAATGTCTTTCATATGTTTTGGTAATCAACAGGTATTCCTCCTCAGTTGCCACGTTTTTTTAGCAGGGTTGCCTATCTTGACCTGCCCACTTTCTTACGTTTCTAGTTATGCCACGTGTCTTGCCACGTCAGCAAAACTTAACCTAAGCCATTGGATCAGACATATTGAGATCGACGGGTCCGTAAAAATTCTAAAATCTTTGAAAATTTTACTTCCTCCTTCCGACCTACTTAATCCCAACTCAACCGAACTCCACGCTTCCTTGCAACCTCCAATGGCCTGCTTATACATACTCACAAACTCGCCCGGCCAGAATCAAGCTAACGGTTAGAGCTCATTCTCAGACCGATGTTCCACCCATTACGCTCATCTAGTTCAGAAAACACTATGCATCCGCCCACATGTAATACAATGGGCTGCCACATGTAATACAATGGGCGCCCACTCTTCCAGAATAACTTGAGTCTTGGGAGGTGCCCAAAAAGAGGGCATGCACAATACTTCTTCATTTTCGATTCTAACACAATTATTTGCTAAATCGTTGATATCAAGGTTCTCGCACGTAACAGGACATACTGGCTTTTACTCCTCTGCCTTCTTTAATTGGGAGTCAGTCGCCATCCCGTGACACCTGCAAGTTTGTACATTGTTTTCTTGTTATTCATAGGGTCAGAAAAAAGAAGGTTTTTCTCTACAGAAATAGACAGATCATTAGGGATTTCAAGCTATAACTTCAAGCTCCAGTTCAACGCTCTAGTTGAAGCTCTAGTTCAATGCCTGGTGCAGATACATGTTGGTGGCAGCATAATTACAGAAATGATACCAACATAATTACAGAAATGATTAGAAGAGGTAAGCTTAATCACTATTTTTTCTTATTCTTATCATGTTGATGTCTGTCAAAATATCAATCTACACATCTGGAGCTCTAGACTATGCAGAGTTAATACGGCCAAAAGAAAATCACATGGACCGTCTTTCAATAAATTGTCATCTTGTTTGTGTTTAGGTTTTCCTTCCTCTCATCCTTATCTCATCATTGATAACTTCTACTTATTTAATTTTAGCAGGCTCTTTTACAATATTTTCTGCAATTTCGGCCTATCCAGGTGGCCTGCCACCTCACTTGAATTTCATTTAGGCCGTTAGATCATCTAATTTACATATCTATGATTCATGAAATTCTAAAATTTTACTAAATTCCTTGCGTTCGTCTTCGGGCTTTGGTTGTTTTCTTTCTTTTTAATCTTTCTATGCCTTCTTCATCTCAACTCCAATAGAAAGCCCTACTCTTCAAACAAACAAAGACTGAAGCCTGCCAAAGAAACGCTGATTCAGGTTTGCATTATGGGGTTGGAATAGCTTCTAAGCTTCATCAATGTTGGTCAAACTTCGGATTTTACATGTATTGCCAGGTTGGCACTAGGAGATATGTGTCCTCCCCGCTCTTGTAAGGCAAAATACACTTGTTCATTCATAGAATATCAAGGCAATAAGATGGTGTTATCTCTATTACATATGATATCTTTCAAATGTGAAATATGTTCTAGTACGTCTGTTCAACTTGCATTGCAGCTTGTAGTACCCTTTTGTTGTAGAGGAACCAAACACATAATCTGATGTACTTCGGGCAGCTTTTCCAGGGCTTTAAACTATTGAAGAAGAACATGCTCCTGTGTTTTTTCCTTCTAGAATGGGCTCATTGTACAAAAATTAATCCAAGAAAGAACAGACGATACCCGCTCCCTATGTTTCATACGCATAAATAGAAAAAAAATACGCCAGATGAAAATGCAACGACGCTTCATAA
Organism: Isoetes taiwanensis; assembly: GCA_021234155.1. NCBI lineage: Eukaryota > Viridiplantae > Streptophyta > Lycopodiopsida > Isoetales > Isoetaceae > Isoetes > Isoetes taiwanensis. Next base: position 13,270,526 of record JAJEKV010000039.1, read on the forward strand.
TGAAAATACGTTTAAATACGCATGCCCCGATATAGGCGCATATATATAAAATAATAACCAACGCGGTATGTATTATACTCATATTAGGTATAGTTTTTTATTTTAAATATAATATTCAATTTAAATATATTAATCATAATACCTTTAGTTATTCCTAATGGCTTTGTACCTTAGAATTAATTTTATGTTCCTTACCGTGCAATATTTATCCACTATTGGTTCAGGATTGTTGCTTTGGTTCAGGTGAAGATGCACAACTTGACACTGCCTTGCATGACCTGAAATATCAAGAGACTGCTTGTTATACCTTTTCTAATTACATTGATGCAGACGATGATTGAAAGCTCGTTACCTGTACTCTGTGTAATTATTGTTGAGACCCTGCCTGCATTAACAAGAAAACAAGGTCAAGAATCCAGAGAATCAAGCGATGCACTGCCAATAGCACCGATTTCAGCCCCAACGATCTACCTAAAAGCGAGTTTGGAAGGCCGGAGCAAGATCGGATGCCATCCCGCCGCTCTCTTTGTTCGTTTTAGGGTTTAACAGGGTTTCAACGTGGGCTTTTAGGTCATTCGAGGGCCTATGTTAATTTCCTAACATTTGGGACCATTAGTTTATTTTTTTCCCATCTTAGAATCATGTAAAAGTGGGGGACGTATTTTACCTAGCAAAAAGCGTGCAACGAATTTTTGGAAAATACGTTTCATACGTAAGGAACGGTATGGTACGTAAGAATTTTGTAAAATACGCATATTATAACAACATTGAATTAATCCAATTTAAAAGCTCCTGAAACAAGGGCATATTGGTATTCATAGTGTTAAATGTTAGTGCATGTTGTAAAGAATTTGGGCCGGCCTTTAAACTCCCTCGAAATGGAATAACAGATAGAAAGTAATGGATCTCACAAGTTACAGAGCAAACAAAGGGCAAGCAACAGGATAAAAATTTATTGCAATGGCTGTATGATGCTCTTAAAACATGCAATCATTGCTTGGTGAAATTCCAAAATGCGTTGTAATCTGAACTCCAAAATGATGACATTTAGGATTCTTATATAGTGGCTTCTGTTAGTTGCTTTATCATGTACATCACATACAGAAAGATTCATCTCTACAGATATGCAAAGAATTCAGCCAGGCATGAAGATGTGATGGTCATCCTCTGATTCATGTTCAAAATGGAGGGGTGTACAATATAAGAATGGTCATGTAGTGGGGCTCTATCTTTCAGGCCTGAAGAGGGATGCAGCGGGAATGTGTACGTCAAGCTTTACAATGGAGCCTGTGAGGAAGTTAAAACTGCTATGCTATATCCATGCATCTCATTTTGTTCTCTTAGGGTCCATACTTGATTGGCTCGAGCTATCGGTTGGAATTTTGAATTGGCCATCATGTGCTTTATCTATGGTTCCATATTAGACTCCTTAGGCCAGCTTCCCGCTTTTGAGAATTTTTCTTGTCTAGAAACAATGTTACCGAGGTATTCCTCGCCTAACTGAGCTTGAAAAGCCTTACATTTCTTGATCTATCTTCTACTATCCTAATGGGTTCTTCTCCTGTGTAAATTGGAGGTTTTGCCAATCTGTCTGCTTTATCTTGTGCAATACCAGAAGATCTAGGGAGTACGAATGTTCAGCACTTCAAGAAGTCAAACTGACCAACAATGTTTTTCATGGGAAGTTGTCGCTTTCCTTTTTCTAGGTTGCAGAAATTGGTGGTATGGACCTTTCCCACAACAACTTTATAGGATTACTGCCAAGCGATCTTTTGGAGTTGAGAACCATTGAGATTTTAGTATTGTCTCACAATCGGCTTTTATGGGCCTCTCAAAAGTCGGGCTTGGTGTTTGGAGCATTTGACTACTTTTAGACATTTCTAATAATTTTTAAATGGGAGTTTAACCCGCCGGTTTTTTTTTTCGAGGGCATCTTTAGAGACAAATTGTTTCGACTTGCCTAGGCAATTGATATAAGCAAAATGCTATTTGTCTTATGCAAAGACATGGACGTATGTTTCATCGTGATGGTTGGATTACTTCCTCTTGAATAATAGCAACAAAATCAAATATAAGGGGCGATCCGATTTTTCCATTTATTTTCAAAGATGGGCATGATAAGGAAGTTGCAATTTTTAGTTTAGAAAATATAAATGCAAAGTTCAATAGTGGGACAAGGTCACTTTTATTACTATGCTATCAGCATGTACCAGTTTTGTTTCTGTAGCCAAAGGCAAACAAATGCACATTTACATAATCTAGTATGGTTATGATTTACATTTCTCTATGAGTAATGAAGTTATCAATACGCATTGGAAGTGTGGCAGCCGTGTTTGAGAGAATACCTGTGCAGGATGGTGTTTCATTATATATGCAGCATCTTCACAATACAGACATGCCAAGGGAGATATAAATTGTTTTTTCAGGAGGTGAAGCTACAGGAGTGATTCTAGATTTGGTTACATGCACACTATGCTCGTGCTTTCATTATAAATCCATTGCGTGCGCGTCTTCCTAAGCTTGTCTTGGCCATACAACTAACATGCAACAAGTTTGATAGTAGAGCAGTGAGAGCTCAATGGGAAATAATACAAGTTTTTTGGGACTTGCATTTGAGGCAAGTTTTGGGGCCATTAGTTGGCCATAGCTCGGATGGAGATGCACGTAGATGGTGTTGCATGCTGGAAGATTATACAAGTGTGAAGGATGCAGGAACAAGATACGGGATTCCGTGGGAAGGTTGGGTTTTTACTGCAACAAAGAGGAAAGATGGCAGCATTCAAGGCTTGCACGATCAGGATTTTATACACAATGGGAAGAAGTTAATCAACCCACTTGATAACGCAGCTAAGAGACTCTATTTAGATGAAGATCTCGCCACACTGAATGACATTTGGCACGTCTTCCATGCTTTCCAAGGAGAATATGGTCTTCAAATTGGAGATGTAGAAAGGAAGGATAGACAAAATTGGAGGGCAGCCCAACGGATTGCTTCACGGAAGGTTCAGTCTTGTCTACATAAACTACAAGATCCATCTAATTCTCCTCCAATGCGGACTCTTGGAACTGAAACCTACTGTTCAGTTGTGGCCTTATATATTGACATATTCCTATCACCCCATATGGGCCTATGGTCTCGTGTTAAGGCAGCATCTACAGTCTCATTCTTCTTCAGGTAATTGCTCATTGTGGTCATGTGGCTTATTGCTCATATGGTCTCATTGGCTTATTGCTAAGATTTTTGTTTGGTTTGTTGCAATCTCAAAGGTTGTGGAGGCTGTGGATAATTAGGCATTCAACACACACTTTGAAGATGAACTTTATAAGCCGTGAGACTTTTCTTGACATACAGTTATCATGTCATTTTGCTGTGATGTTGATAAATTATTTTAGAGAAAAATGCAATGACATTTCTCTTCCCTTGAGTGGCATGGGTTCAGATTCTTGTGAAATTGTTTTTAGTAAAGTGGGCGGCATGATCCAAAATGAAAGGTCATATACTGGTGCAGACTTGCTTGAAACAGCAAGTGCTTTGAATAGAGTGGCAGAGTTTCAAGCTCTTGGGAAATTGTTGTTCCCTGCTACCCATTTGAAGCATGAAAACATATGGCAGGTTTTAGAAAAGAAGGCTGGACTTGATGGTAAGGAAATCATTTATGATCTAGGAGATTACAGCATGGTAGACAATGTAGACAAAATTGTGCATGCTTTAAAGGAAGGGATGAAAGAAGCACAGGGGATGTGTTTGAGAATTGGCAATTGTTGTGAAGAGACAGGAGCTGCCACATGGTGGACTTGTCCTTGGAAGCATGAAGACTATTTTAACAAGAACTACCTCCAGCAATTAGATACAACCGAGTTTGAAGATGAGTCTGATCGAGTTGAAGTGGAGCTTGAAAATGAGGGTGTTGAAGGCTTGGCTGCAAAAAACATTAAGGAGCTAGCAGCAGTGATGGAGTTAAGACATACACTTGATGCCATGGTGGATGAGGCAGAGCACCCAAACCAAGTGAAAGTTGAAAGACTTGTGAAGATAGACAATAAAGAAGTCTACAAGGCCACTTTAGTCACCAACTTAATGGGAATCCTTGGCTCTCAAGGATAGACTCACCAAAGTTAAAACTCATATTCTATTGGATCTAAAAAGAACAAGCAGATCAATGCAAATGCACCGCTTGGCATTGATCTCGATTGTGCGCTGTTCTTTGAGGTAGAAACCGAAAGCAACAAAAGGCGTGTCAAAGTTAGTGCAAAGTCGAAATTATTAAAGACAACCCGGTATTTGGGAAGGATTCTCGAGTATTCAAGGAAAGTTGGTAGGGGCCGGAAGGAAAGTAGGGAAGCAATTGCTCTAAGTTCCGCACCATCCTATTTGGTAGAACTTAACTTGGCATGGTATAATGAGCATAAGTCTAGAAAAAAATGTTGGTACACATTTGACTTGTCGACGGATAGCTTATATCATTAGATTCTCAATATAGCTTTGGCTTGTCTAACTTACAAGCCGAATCTAGAATATATCTACTTCATGAGCATGATAGATTGCAATTTGAGAAATTTGTTGCCGAAAGCAATTTAAAGGTTACCAGAACTTGTATCTTAAATCTGCTCACAATTGCAAAGGTTGTTTTGCAAATGATTATGAGTCCGATATATTTAGTGGTCTTTGAATTTTAGAAAGATATAGATGTAGAAAGAATGTTTTAAATGTCTATTGTAATACTTAATATTGTTGTGTGTCTTACTTGCGCTTTAGGTAGAGTTTGAAGTTTAAAGTTGCCACCAAATGCACACCTCGCAAAATGCTTTGTTTGGATCTCTTACATTCTCGCTTGGTCCGAATCTCTTTGAGGCAAGTGCAAGATGTGCTTCATATTTTGGAAGTAAATAAAATCATAGTTTCAGCCAAATTATGGTCCAATGGGCCAATGCATTACATTTTGTTTGGATCTCTTACATTCTCGCTTGGCCCCGTGATCGATTAAAGGCAAGTACTCTTCACATAAAAGATACCATATTATATTATATTAAAGACTTTTTTTACAAAAAAACTTGTGCATGCAGAAGCCTTGCACGTTTTTACACCTGGTTTTTACAGAAAATACAAAACAGATTACATAGAGCCGATTATCTTTGCATGATATAAGTCGATTATCTTGACAGATTCGTGCATCAAAAGTGGCCCCGAGGGGGCATCTCGCAGCAAGACTCAAAGGTAAATGCCATCCGCCTCCATGCTCATCTCAGAAGTCGCTCATCGCCAGGATTAACCCGATCAAGCCATGCTTGCACCTTTTCTCAGAACATTTGCTCCTTGCTCTTTTCAATCGATTCACCTCCAAACAGAAAAACGATGCCAAAGGTCATCTCCATGCCCGGATGGCTAGAATTGGATGATTCTCGCCATAGCCTTTTGGCAAAGGACTTGGTCCCGCCATTCCAAAGCAGGGAGGAAAAGAAGCCGATTAGGGGAAGGAAGGAGCCGAATATGAATAGGAAGCAATGTCGAACCTTGATGCCGAATAGGAAGCAATGCCCCTTTAAATATGAAAGGCCATGCAATCATGTAATTTCTGGCCATGCTAGCCTTGCTGCTATTATGCAATTTCTGGCCATGCAATCATGTAATTTAGTAATCATATGAACCATGCAATGATGTGATTTTATGAATAATCCTACCTTATAATAATGAACCATAGGAAGCTTATAATAATGACCTTAGGAAGTCTAGGAGCCATGCAATAATGAACCATTATGCACCTTTTAAAATTTCAACATTATAAGCCAAGAGACCATTGGCCAACATTTCGAAATTCAACATTTCAACATTATAAACCATGAAAACCATTGGCAAAATTGAACATTTCAACATTATAAACCATGAATTGCCAATGGTTTTCATGAATTTTGGCAACATGAATTCAACATTTACAACATTATAAACCATGAAAATCATTGCAAAATTCCATATGCCATGCCAACATTATAAGCCATTGGCCAACATTTCAACATTATAAACCATGAAAACCATTGGCCAACATTTCAACATTCCATATGCCAACATTATAAACCATTGGCCAACATTTCAACATTATAAACCATTGGCCAACATTGGCTAAGAATTGTGAAGCTATTTGATCTTGTTGATCTTGCCTTATAAACTTTGTAGGGCAATTGATAATTCAACTCCCTAATCAACTTAGATCAATCATTCAATGGACATTGCATTGACACCGGGATTGACACACTTTGTATAGTCTTTATTTGCCATGGGTTATGATGTTAATCCCCCTTTTAACCTTGCATTTAATATGGGCTTGTATTTGAATAATCAAACTCCAAACCCCTACAACAAACTAGCTTAGCTAGCTCTTGTAATGACTAAAAAAATATTCAAAAAATGATATGTTACCATATGTGCTACACGGGCTAGGACTTTTCTTATGGTGTCCAGTATATGTATGGGAAAGGGTATATGGATTGCTAGTTGGGACCGAGTACATGTACCTGAGAAGGGGCCAAAAATTAAAATTCATATGTAATGCATGGTTGGGGGGGGTTCACCAAAAAAGCCGTGATACATGGGGGGGTTTCAAATGACCCCTGCACGCACATGCCATATGCTCTATATAGCTCTATATAGAGGGGTGAAGCCCCCGGGGGGTTGGTATTAGTATATATCAATTTTTTATTATCCATTTGAATAGTACAAAACAAATATCCTTTTCAATATATGCTTCTAATATGTTCTAACAATACCCAAAAAAAATTAGTTTGAGCGATTCTTGGAATGAAGAGGAGGTTAACCCTCCCCTCAAGCAGATTATGGGAAATAACCCTCAAGGCCAGTAGGCCCAGAGGGTTTGTTTCCCATAATCTACGAGAGGGGAGGGTTGACCTCCCTTAACCACAGGCCCCAGCAGGTTGAAGCCCATGCCCTGTACCTTTGCTGCAAATCTAGATTTCTAAATCTTACAATAGTTTGTATAGGCTTTACATGCAGCTATTCTGCTCTCTTTCAATGGCAAAAATACATGGCGAATTGATTTCCATGACTTTTCCTTCTTTCTAGCATTTGAGCTTTGCTAATCCATCTACGAGTAGCAGCGCTAGAAGCATCTGCAACAGTCTTCAACATCTAAGAATCATCTTCAGCATCTGCAGCAGTCACAAATCCATCTCTGAGAAAAGAAATAAGTCTTGAAGCACCTATGAGGATCCATCTCTGCAGGTCTGAAACATCTTTGCAAATCCATCCATGCAAAAGTTCGAAACAATCTCTGCAGATCCATCTCTGCATCAGTTGCTAAAACATCTCTAAGATCCAAAGCAATGCAGCAGTCGGTGAAACAGGGTTCTGTGTTGAAACAGAGGCAAGAAGATGAACATAGTCGAATATTCGGGGAGACTATCAGTGATTCTGGCATAGTCCAGTGATTATCACAGTAATCACTAGGATATTATCTAAAAAAAGAATATTCAAGAAGTTCTGCATTATAAACATCATGTGATCTGACGGTGGGTAGTGGCTGGATCGAGATAACCTAGAAGGGCCAATGGTTAAGGGGAGCATATTAGTTCCTTCAAAGATTTAGTCTTAGCAACACAATTTATATTGCGAATGGGATTTGATTTTGGACGAGAACTAAGAACCAAAATCCAATCTTTTTTCAAATTAGTAGTTGGAAGAGCAAAAATGATTTCTTTCACTAGTTGAACGTTTTAAATCGACATTAGAAACTTAAAAATATATAAACAAGCTCTGAAGCTTTTGGCTATGGAGATTTGCGAGAGGAACTTCGGCGTTCAAGTATATAAGGGGGAATCTGGATATCCTGCTCAGGGGCACGACGACATTCTCTCAAAACGTCCTGAATGGCAGATCTAGAAGCAGCCAAAATCTGGCTAAGTTCACCGATTTGGAGCTCAACAGCGGCAAGCCCGTTGTCAAGCTGCACGGATTTTCTGCCCATTCATTTTATTTTTCATGTGAAGACCATATTGAGGATTGCCCATCCAGTATTATTTGCTAGTTAGAGGAGGGACATCAATAGCGAACCATGGTCCAATTGTGGACCACAGTTCTCAATAATGATCAACAATAATTATTGTCTCTCTCTAGAACATTGAATGCGGTTGGTGAAGAATGTGGAACCAATCTTAATCAATTAGTCTTAATCCTTAACCACGTCAAGATATGAGAAAGCGGAGTGTATCCTACTGTGTTATAATGAAAATGACATGGTCTTTCTTAGGACAAAAACGTACTTCTTTGATTTTATATCTTCGATCTCTAGTTAACTCCAATGCTCAAGCAAAAATCAAATAAACTATTTATATCATATTTTGGAATATCAATAAGAAACTATCCATGCATACCTTCCCACTCATTTTGAAATGTCAAGCATCATGAAGCTAACTAAATCTGGTGTCTAAATCTGGTGTCTGGTATCTATCTATCTATCTATCTATCTATCTATCTATCTATCTATCTATCTATCTATCTATCTATCTATCTATCTATCTATCTATCTATCTATCTATCTATCTATCTATCTATCTATCGAGTGCCTTGATTCCAGTGGTATTCATTTAAACTAATTTATGATGACTAAATCTTGCTCTCATTGAAATGCCTTAATTTATTTAAGCTAATTTATGATGACTAAGCCTGGCTCTCGTTGGGGTGCCTTGATTCCAAGGGTATTCCTTTAAACTATATCACGATGACTAATTCTTGTTCTCGTTGGGGTGCCTTGATTCCAGGGTATTCGTTTAAGCTAAGGGCTGGTATTAGTATATATCAAAATTTTATCCATTTGAATTTTACAAAACAAATACCCCTATTCAATGTACTATTCAATGTATGCTTCTAAATATGTCCTAACAATACGCAAAAAATTAGTTCGAGTAATTCTTGGAATGAAGGGGAGCATATTTGTTCCTTCAAGGATTTAACAATTTACATTGCCAATGGGATTTGATTTTGGACGAGAAACAAGAACCAAAATCCAATTTTTTTTCAAATTACCTAGTAGTTGAAAGAGCAAAAATGATTTCTTTCACTGGTTGAACGTTTTAAATCGACATTAGGAACTTAAAAATATATAAAAAGCTGTGAAGCTTTTGGCTATGGAGATTTGCGAGAGGAACTCCGGCGTTCAAGTATATAAGGGGGAATCTGGATATCCTGCTCAGGGGCACGACGGCATTCTCTCAAAACGTCCTGAATGGCAGATCTAGAAGCGGCCAAAACCTGGCTAAGTTCACCGATTTGGAGCTCAACAGCGGCAAGCCCGTTGTCAAGCTGCACAGATTTTCTGCCCAATTCTTCAGCAGACTGCTTAAGCTTCCATCCGTCCTCCTGATAGCTTCCCTTGCGCATTACTTCGTCGAACAATTCATGCAGAGCCAAAACGTGGGCATCCATGTCGGCCAATTCCGTCGTGAAGGAAAAGCCCCCTTTTGTTTTTCTGCTCTTCATCTGCTCCATAAGCATCCGATTCAGATCGAGCAACGAATTCGCCCAGATGGGCTCCTTATTGATGATCAATTCCTCCACATTCTGCTTGGGATTCATGGAAAGGGCGCGGGATAGGACCTGCAGAATGAAAATGGTGGTTATTCTGGTGCCATAGAATCCGGCGAGAAAGCTGCGCTGAGATGGGTGCCCATCTGAGAGGCCGAGGAGATTTTCCTCTGCGATTATGGATTCGACTTCGCGGAGCAATTTCTCGCAGGTTTCGAGGCGGGCTTTCTGCAGGGAGAGCCGGCTAATTTCTTCGTCTCTGCCCTCGAGAGCTTCCATGCAATTTTTGAGCAGAAGGCGAGTCCGTTTGCACTGCCCTTTGTTGAACGATCCGTCCCGCTCCAGAGATTGAAGAGCCAGATGCACAAACATCTGATAATACCTGATATCCGCGATATTTTTGCGCAGCACATTGCAGACCTCCATCAGCTTCTCCACCTCGCTCTTGGCCTTCGTAATCTTAGACTCAATCGCGTGCTTTGCAGGCAAAATTTCTGGCAGAAGGGGCTCCAGATTTTCCCTTGTACTCAGCACCAAATCTAACGCTTGTTGGATCCATCCCAGACTCACCGCCCCTGCCCGCCCTAAACTCTGCAATCCCTCGCTCAGATTCGATTCGAACTCCTTCAGATCCGCTGGTCTTTCCTCCGGATTTGAATACAGAGACTCTGTTGTTGCCCCTTCTCCTACCATTTTTACTCGGATTCTTGCACCTGGGTATGAAATTCGAGGGACCCAACGGCCGATTTGCTCAGATTTTGCTTGAAGAGTGAGATCCGAGGGGAAAATTGTTCAAATCCACGAAAAATTTGATGATTTGACGCGACGCAGTGCGGGTTTGGGCAGATGGAGTCCTGCTTGTGTGTATTGGGATTTATATGAAGGAATGCGTGTGCTTCTAGAACTAGTGGGTAGGCTTTCTGAGAGCACCGCTCCTAACAGCTTCTTTTTGGAGGACTGTTCAAAAATTGGTCTTCTGCTGCTTCGCTTTGACACGGAACCTCGTATTTTGACTCATTCATGACCTCTCTCTTACGTCATAACATATGCCAACGAATTATTCAAATGCCACCAACGGACGAGATTTGTCTTCAGATGTTGTCCGCAGGCCTCGAATTTAGATTTTGTACAAGGGAACTGTGCATTTCCTACGTGGAAGCAGGTTAAAGGGCATTCTGTGGCACCGTTGAAGGGTGAGGCACGTTTCAGAGAAAGAAATTTTGCCCCGTGGCATTGCTTGATAGACGCACACAACGGAATGCTCTTTAACTTGCTTTTACGTATAAGGGAATGTCTCTCTGCTTGACATTCCCTGTGTGGAAACAATGCCGACGCCGGCAGGCGGAGGCATTGTTGACATCCCAGGAATGTCAAGCAAAGAGACATTCCCTTAACGTGGAAGCACCGCCTTTGCATTCTCAAGCGAAAACTGAGAATAGCAAACCGAATGACGGTAAGAGTTCAAGAATGCAAGGTAAATGGCTCCGCAAGGTAAATCCAAGAACGCCAGGTAAATCACCCGTAATGTAAGGTAAATTCAAGAACAAGCGTAATCGAGGAAAAAACGAGTCAGCCAACCATCCGCTAAAGATTCAGGGAAAGAAACGGAGCCACATGTCGCAATGATTGGACGAGGCGTCAGAAATGCAAGGCAAGTTGCTTTTACCGCATAGGTAATGCACGCCGAAGAAACTCCGCTATAATTTTGAGGCGGCGCGACTGCTGCTCCGCGCGATCGAAGCGCCGCGAAAAGCGCCTACATCGAAGTCCGGCGCGGTGTCACCGAAAAATTATTGCCTAATTTCGACCGGCTGCATTACCTTACGTAATAAACCGAGGTTGAAATTACGATGTTGGAGCACCTATGGCGGACCGGAGATGGCTTCCTTTGCTATGGCGCAGCTTTTTCTTTGAACGCTTAGCACCTATCTATAGGGCTATGCATTGTCCGCCAGTCTACTTCGCAAAACCTTGTTATAGGATACAAAGTCACCGGATCCGCTTTGAAAAGCTTGAAGATCTAATTGAGACAGTAAGAAGCCCTCTCGGCAAGAATCTTGAAGCTCGCCTTCGTGATGTGTTTCTATCTTGAAGCTCACTCTCGTAAGCTCTATCTTGAAGCTCGCCTTTGAATCTTGAAGCCCAATCAGAGTGTGCCGCCACGCCCTCATGCTTATAGTTTCATAGTCCAACAAATTCCATCTACATTTTTGAATGCTCTGCAATCGCCATAGCAGGAGTTGCAAAAAGAGGGAAGAGCTTAGTCGCGAAAACAGGGGCGCCATAGCCAAAGAGGGGAACTATAGCCAAAGAAGGAAGAGGTTAGTCGCGAAAACAGGGGAGAGCTCAGCGGCGCCGCTCCGCCAATGTCGAGGACGATTACATGATTTAAAATAAGCATAATTTTTTCAGTAATTTCAACCTCCTGTTTATTACGTATACAGGAACGGCCATTCCTGTAACGTGGAAGACAGAGAGGTGCGATTCAGCAGTCCAGAATGCTGGGTAAAATCAGAGAATGTCGGGTAAAATCATAGAATGTCGGGTAGAATCACTGAATCCGCAGAATGTGAGGTAAACGCAAAAGAATGCCGCAGTAAAAATATTTGAGTCTGTTTGTTCTACCCGTTAACATTCCTGTAAAATAAAAGTGCCAAGTGGCACGGCGTGATAGGCAGATAGGGCTTAATTGCGCCTATCTGTTTTTTACTTTTTGTATATAAGAATGTCCTTTTACAAAACATTCTGACGTGGAAGCGTTAGCGCGGAGGCGTGGCTGACACGCCGGAATGTCCTGTAAAAAAGAACATTCTTAAAACGTGAAGTTTGTGTTAGGGTTTACTCCGGCGACTCCTGCTATGGCGATGGCACCCTGTTCTGACTGTGGCGCCCTACTCATACTCCTGCGATGGCGCCCTTCTCCTGCTCCTGCAATGGCTCCGGCGATGGCACCCTACTGCTGTTCCAGTTTGTTAAAACGTGGTTAGGATTTATTCTGTGTGCTCCGGCCATGGCGATGCATCCTGCTCCGGCGATGGCATAACAAAGCCGATTTGTGCAGTGACAAGGACGATTTTATAGACAAAGCCATTTTATCTGTTCTTTCTGGGCAGGGCACAAGGTAACTCTTCCTGAAGCTTTTTTGCTTTCTTTTGTTGCTTTCTTTTTTTCGAAGCTTTTCTTTTCTTTCTTTCTTTCTGAAGCTTTTCTTTTCTTTTCTTTTCAAAGCTTTTTTGAAGCTTTCGAAGCTTTTATTTTCTGAAGCTTTTGAAGACTTCTTTCCTTCTGAAGCTTTCTTTTAAGGAATCTGTAGGTGCTCTGAAGCTTTTTTTAAGGAATCTGTTGCTGGAGCTTTGGACCGGGGTTCAATTCCCTGGGCAGTAAATGTTCAATGTTCTGTACAACTAAAAGAAGAAAGCAGAATGCGAGTCAAAATGCAGGTAGAAATCTTAGAATGCAAGTAAGAAACCGAGAATGCAAGTAAACTTCAGAATACAGGTAAGAAATTCTAGTATGTCGAGTAAAAACTTAGAATGCAAACAAAGAGGACATTTCGGAAAAGAAAACATGATACGTGGTGGCAGCTCATTGGCGGATTGGCCAGAAAGAACCCTAACTAAACTTTATGTAATAGGGATAATGTTCGGCCACAGCCCATTATGTAAAGGTTTCGTGGGTGCCCTCTGACTAAATATTCTCTTATATAGGCCTGGAATTTAAATTTTGCATTCATCGTCTGCTCGTTATTTATACTTACAAGAAATTTATTGTTAGAAATAGGCCGCCGCGAATATTTCTTTTGTTCGAATTGTTTTCTAGTTTGAACGGTGATTATACGAAACAGTGCGAAAAGATGCCTAGTTTGACAATGTTGTGGTATTTGGGATCCTTAGATTATATTTGGGTTATGCATTCTATGCAGGAATGGTAGACTATGGATTTATATTTTCCTAGCTAGGCGGTATTTTAGTAGGTCGCCTAAGACCGAGCGAGAAGCCATGGACATGATAGCAAGAAGAGAATTGAAGCATTGAAGTACCATGCTAGCAAGGGACAATAAGAGCCTACAATGGGTATCATCAGGTAAGTTTGTTTACAAAAAAAAATGGTGAGAACCATATTTTAAATTGGTTAAGAAAAGCAATGGTTCGAAGCACCAAAGACATTAAGAAAAAGGAGATATTGTTGTTCTCTACCCTTGAAAACTATTACAACAAATCCAAGAAAACCAGGAAAAAGGAGATATTGTTCTTCTGTATCCTTGAAAACTATTACAACAAATCCAAGAGAGCCAGGCTGATCAGCCAACAGAACAGTCTGGGACTGGATGTGGGGCAAGGAGCAAAAGCCTTTGGATGCTAAGTTGCATATTATTCCAAGAACCAGAAGCAAGATTGCGCTTTCCCGGATGTGGTGCAAAGGGCAAAAGCCTTTGGATGCAAAGTTGCATATTATTCCAGGAACTAGAAGCCGGATTGTGCTTATAATTATTACTAGAAAAAGTGCCCAGCGTTGCTGGGCTTTTGTCGGGATTAAACTAAAAAATTAAGATAAGAAAAAGGTTGACAACATTGGGTATTATGTTCCTCAAGCAAAAGTTTCCTTGGGTTTTAGTTCAATCATGTTATTTTTAGATTGCATAAACGTTGCATTAGGAAACAACCATAGAATCATGATTAATCTATCACATAATTGCAAATTAGACCATCACAATGCATGAAAACAATCGACAATTATTAATTGCGAAAATCCGCGTAAAGGACAAGTTGAGGTTCTATGAGGTTTTATTTATCATCATTGGTGTTAATTAGAGTTCCATTTCATATTGTTTTGTATTGTATTATGCACGGTATTATACCTCATTATGTTATATTGGTGTATTGTGGGGAGTATTATAGCTGATTATGTTGTAGAGTGTTTTTCATTATTGAGCTTCGTGGAACTATTGAATATTAGGACTGACTTACTGATGATCTATGAGGCACTTCAAGAGCTAAATGCATTTGGACGAAATTCTTAACTCATACTGCATCTCCCTCATCCCGAAGCATAAGGGGCTGTGTTATTTTTACACTGGCAAACATAGACTTAGAGGAGGTAGTTTTGCTTCAGAAAGATGATATGGAGCATCAATTAAAGGTGGAACATCGACTATAGGATAAGTTGCTCGCTAATTGTCAAGGGATTCCTTTACATGCAACATGATCTTGAAATGCATTTAGGAACACCTTGCAATTTTTTTCACGATTCCATTTATTAATTGAACACCTTGCAATTTAATTCCAAAAAAAGCCCCTAGTATTAGTCTTTGTCTGTGATGGAATATCGCCCTTACTATTAGCTTTAAGTGACCGGCAATTTAAAGGCGCTTAAATGTCATAACATTATATTCCTTCTCCTCTCAGAAGAAAATCCCATAGCATGGAACCTTCAAGGTGTTTGGGAACTAAGGATCTTGAATATTTGGTTGAAAATGTATTACGCTTTTCTACAAAGATAATCTTACAAGTAGGTCGCTTCGATTCCATGCAAGAAGTTAAAACAAAGACTAAGTTTCCTACAAGTTCCATCCTTTATCAAGAAAATGTACAATTGTCTCAATCAATTTCTCGCCAGAGCCATCAAGGAGATTGAAACAAAGCTCCTAACCATAAATCCGAGCCAAAACCAAAGAGAGCAAGTGCTAATGCAAGCTGCCCGATATCTATTAAGTGGCCATCCAAGAATTTCTGCCATCAAGGCAAGTGGCTTAATATGCAACCGTTCTCTGCAGAGCGCTTCATAGACCATGCAGTTTTCCGTAATATATTTGTAGGCTTGAGACCAAATTACTCGAGGCGTACGATCCATATCCGTAAATGTCCACTTCCATAAAATATAGCCACCTTGTTACGCCCCTCATCCAAAGCCTTCTCCAACTCCCCGATTGCGCCTTTATTCCTTTCTCCAATAATCACAGAGTTCTCTACTATGTTGGCTGCGCCTTGGTCAAATTGCAACACACGTAAGTTGATGCTTTTAGTAAGCTTACTCTATAGACTGAAATATAAATGAGTATCATTAAGGAGGACATACTGCTGCTAACTTATTTGCCTTGCCAAAAATACTTTTAAAGCGGATGAAAAGTCAAGGTTTAGCGCTGCCTTCATCTCGTGTGATTCATATAAAGGGGCATCTGATGGTGCACAAACTCCCTCTATAAGCAAAAGACCTAATAAGGGCATTGGCACCATTCTTGACATCCAGAAAAGCTTCATTTTCCAAGGACCTAAATCATCACGTGCCAGAGCCACTTTTGAAATTACATTGCTAGAGACTTGTGCAAGATCTCTGGCAAAGGTGAAAAAATTCTCTCCACATTCCTCCTGCAACCATCATAGATCGGTATAAAATGTCTGCAACAAATCTCAGAAGAGTATGCATTACCATACAAGACAATCTTAGCTTAAACACAACCACTCATATGATGGACAAGTTTAACAAACAAAGGAGCTGACTTATTAAGTGTAAATTTGGACCTTTACCTGCAGACTTTTGAATGTTTCATAATCAAGATCTACATGGTACCAATTATCCTTTCTATAATCCATGCATTCAAGTTGGAAGTCAAGTTTAAGCAAACTTGCTAAGAGACGTTGAATATACTTCCTATAAAACTAAAACCCCGCTTCCTACGCTTGCTCCGCTTGGGGGGCTTCCAACGGACAGCCTTGTTACTGTCCCTTCCTTTATCTGCCACCATCTCATACAGCACAGTCATATGAATCAAGCTCCCTTTGCATAACAGAGAAGTACCTGACTTATATTGACAGAATATTAGCTCTTTCAAAACCACTTCCAATTACAAAGACCAATAACACAGAAATATCATAAGTTCTTACTCTGTGTCAGCAATATGAACTGCTGCTGCAAGATCCACCTGCAATAAAAATGCCCAGTACAAAATTAAAAAAACTTCATTTATGGTTAAAAAACACTTCAACATTGTTTGAGCTAGCCCTCCCAAAATACACAACTTCTTTCAACTAAAATGACCAGGAGGAAAGATATTGGACAAATGGATACAAGAGGCAGAGCCAAGGCCAAATGGACAGCAATAGCCATCAGACAAATTCTCGAAGATACAAAGAGATCAAAATGCTTACCATAGGCGCGATTTGCATGTGTCATATATGTCCAGGATCCACGCCATGACGCCATCTATTGCCATTTCTGCCATATTCTTTGCTTGAAATTCATTCTAAACATGCATTAATAAGTTTGCTCATATAGGCAAAAGCCATGGAATAGAAAAAGAGTTGGATGGTTTACCTTGCAAATTTTTTTAAGCGCTACTACCGAACAGCCTCAGATGAAACGGCCGCTGCCGCTGCTGTTGCCGCTCAAGGCAAATAAATAAAGATTTCCTGCATAATAAGAATACGAATACAAAGACTAAATAAAATCTAAGCCTGAATGATCAGATTTAGGGCTCCATGAAAGACCCAAGAACCCCATTCCAGTATTCAGGAACGGGAACTGGAAAGGGAAGACGCCCAGATTTGTGGGAAGAAGAGAGCCAGAACCGTCGTATCAAACAAAACCGCCAAAAGCCAAAATCAAGGGATGAAAATAAGTTAAAAAATTCAACGCGCAAGATTGCGCACAGACTATCATAAAATGCCTTTATTATTATATATAGATAACACTATGTTACCACTCGCAAAAGGTTTTGATTCCAGAGGACAGAAGCCAGATTGTGCTTATCATTATTATAACTCTATATTAGGACCTGCAAAAGTTTTTGATGTGCTTTAACCAAAAAGAAAAGTCATATTGTAAACACAGAAGTAATTGATGCACTTAGCCTAATGATGTGCTGCTGGTTAGATGCCTTTGAAAATGAGCCTTATCCCTTGGAAGATGTTCTTGGGAAGTGCTACATGAGAAACCAGAAGGGAGATGGCAAACCTGGCAGTGCAAAATATAGAAACGCATTTTTCTGAACCTCTTTTGACTCCACACCACCAATGTTGCATGTCTCCCCTCGTAGCTTAACTTACAAAAGCATAAATACTATTTGATTTGTTTCCCATTTAATCTTGTCATAATGGCACTCTGCTTCTATTTATGATAACAGCTGAAACCAACCACGACAATTTTTCTTCCATAGAACCAATTGAACCACAATCCGTTGGGTGAAACGTACTAAATTGCAAGCAGGAATAGGTTCTGTACGTATAAAATTTGTTTTTCTGGACGTATAAAATCCAAAAATACGTATTTTTAGGTAAAAACGTATTTTTCATATTTTTCCCTCGCCCGCCAGAAAACAAAATTTCGCTTACGCAAAAATTAAAAAAATAAATAAATAAGTTTTTTTTCGCGTAAAAAAAAAAAAAAAAAAAAAAAAAAAATTTTTTTATTCCGCGTTTGCTTACGCAAAAACAAATAAGAACAAATATTTCGGCCGCAAAAATTTATATAAAAAACCTTTCTTTTTATTTTCACAGAAGAAAACCCCCTTTTTAAATTTAGAAAAAGGTTCAGAAGCAAACCGCTATTTTGCTTTAATCCGAAGAAGAAAGAATTTTTTTTTTTTTAATTTCAGATGCTTAAACCTCCGCTTTGCTTTACGTGAAAAATGTTTCGCGTGCGAAATCGCTTACACAAAAAATTTCCGACGCCGAAAATTTTTTTTGCCGTATTTTTGACGTATTATACTTCAAATTTGTGCCGTATCATTGAATAATATGTATTGAGTATAAAACGTATACAGTATTGAACCTATCCCTGATTGCAATAGTATATGAAAGGCTAGATGGAAGTCTCAATATTCTTAGTCAAATGTTCTGCAGGAGTCTGGATGCCCATGCTTCAAAGGTGGGCCAAGGGCAATTCAAAACCTTAGAAAGCATTTCCATCTTGGTTTGATGGAGGAGGTACTTATTGTTACCTATTGTCACCTTTTACTAACTTTTTCTAAACGAAGACTTGCTTTTCTTCATGGGCAGCAATGTGTATCATTGGTCTTGTCTCTTATTAGCAGCATCTTGGATGCTTGGAGAACCCGTCAATATGACTACTATCAGCATGTGCTCAATGGAATCCTATAAAGCTTGCCTTTCTTCTGCCAATCCTAATTTCTTGTTTGCCTTACTGGTGTCCACTGGGAGAATTGATTGTACCATAGCGTGCTCTCTTTGCCAAGAGGCCAATCTTAATGCAATAAATAAAGTTAAGTAGCTGATTAGCATTCTGGCCATGGCCTTGAAGGAATAATTCTGTTTCTGCTTCCTCTAGAAAATTATATTTGAGGTTGCAGATTGTAAGTTAAAGAGTGGTTGCGCTATTGTGATCCCTTTTGCTTGATGCCTTGGGCCCTTATTGTCAACCAGGACTTCTCAACACAAGATCACTCGTGTTCTTAGATAAGATTCAAATTTAAATGTTGAGATCAGGTGTAATCCTTGCATCAAAGTAAGTTCTTTGGATTTGCCATTCGAGAGGAGCTACGAATTTTGCTGATTGGAAACTTAGATGTGGTTTCCAATTCATATACTTCTACCTGGGTGATAAGGAGGGGAGAAGAAACTACACACAATTATGAGATGGCTTTACAACAGGGTGCCCATCTACCATATATATGTCAATACAAATGCTACTTTTTTGGACCGAATAAGCCTGTTAAGGATGATTTATTGCTACATGTTTTTCTCGTCCATGTTAAATTGGATGAAGTAATAGAATTCGTCCACTAAAATGCGTAACATATGTTCTGCAAGCCGACAATGCCTTTGAATGGTGAAGCAAATGCAGTACCATTTGAAGGAGAAGGCGCTCCAGTTTTAAGTCTCTGATTGGAAGCAACAAAACATAAACAGCAAGAACATAGGCAAATAAGAGAGCCGAGTGTTCCTGTCTTGGCCATGCCATTCATTAGTTCGGCATCCAACATTATCTGCAAAAGAGAAAGAACAAAACACCATAAGATGAGATTTAAGCAGACCTATTAAACGTGAGTTATGCCCAATCCCTCCCTTTCACAGCTGTTTTTTGAAAAAAACTGCCATAGCTTGCCGTCTTAGAAGAGTGCTCTTCCTCTTCTCGGTCATCATAGCCCACGTCTTTACAGAGTCTCCCAAAATTAGGTCATCTTCACCGATTTTGCCACTCATTGTGTTGGATCTGTAAAAAATAATGATCCATCTGTAGAAAACATAAGTACCTAAGTTCAGCCCGCAACAAAAATGAATACCCGGGTTGAATCTGTGGAAAACATAGGTTATCAGAAAAAAGAAATAAATACCAGGATCAGTCTCTGAAAAATATCGATTCCAGTGATCAAGTTGCCACTCCTGCTTGCCCTTCTCACATTGGGGCCTTGCATTGGTATTTTTTCAGAGTCCTAAAAGGAATTATAGCCATCGCCCTGCTTGCCCAAATAAATTTTCCACAAAGCGGGAAGGAAGCACCGTCCACAACTAATGGCCAAGGTTGCATTCAGCCTGTGCATCTCCTACCTACGAAATCTTTGTGAAGCTTTAGAAAAGACTAGAAAATAAGTATTCCGACCCACCACCGAGCAAAGCCAGTTCTGAAGCGCATTTTGCCTTGAGGAGTATTTTGCTCGGATCATCAAACCTCTCGAAACAGAGACTAGGCTTTAAGTCGCCCAACCAGAGTTTGTTTTGAAAAAGCACAAGTCTGAGAGTTTCAACACTCTGCATATCTCATGGTCATAACCCTTTTTTTTTCTACATATTGCCATAGCTCGCCATGCCACAACACTAGAGCTGAGGTCGTGCCCGCCATCGCCAATAGCCAGGCATCAAAATCGCAGGAGGAGATTGTCCAAAGAAATTATACGTGGCATCTAAACATCCAAAACGATTGCGGCGTAAAAAATTCTGTGTGACAAAAACAGAAAATAGAATAGAAAACTGCATTATATAAGTGTAGATAACATGCAAGGAATAAAATGACGCAGGATGAAGGGCTAATAGGCAAAGACCCTTTTAGCTCCATGAGCTATCAATAGACAATGAACTATTAATAGACAAAGGCTAAGATTGTATGGATGTATTATAAATACATTCCAACATCCCCCCTACAATCTTGATCTCTTTGTAAAACAAAATAAGTAGCATGTACCTTCGAGGGTGAGATCAAATGCACAATACTGCAAGATGTATATCCCCCCTGCAGTTGATCTCTAGCTCGATTAAAAAAAAACTTTTCTTAACTTCTACCTTTTTAACTTCTGCCCGAACATAATGATTATGTATCTCTATGTGCTTATATTTGTAATTCAACACGATCTTTCGCAAGCGAATTAGCACCCTGATTGTCACAAAAACAAAATTGCTCTTTGAGATGGTGGAAATCCAAAATCTGCAAGGAGTCATTACAACCAAACTAACTTCCGACAAGCAAAGGAAGCAGCCACATATTCAGCTTCTATGGTGGAAGTTGCAATCCAATTTTGTTTCTTAATATGTAGCATAATAACAGGGGGTTTTCTTTGTGTTTTTGTACGCTTTTCACTAAGGTTTTCTTATGATTTCGTGATGTATTCAAATGGATGTACTAATGCGTACATCTAGAGTGCACCATTTCTGAGCCATTGATTTTAGCCTCTTTTTTTCGAGTGCAATTTTTTTGCGGCCTTTTTTATAATGGTCTTATGGTCTTTATCCCTCAATTTAAAAAGCTATTAAAAAGTACTACAATGTGATTATTGTATTATGCTAAGAGTGTAAGTAAACACATGCAACAAGGTATCCAAAGACAAAATATTGCAGTCAAAAGGCATGCAATAAGCTATCCAAAAGATCATCACTAAACACTGGCTAGAGAAGGGACATGTCAATGGAGGGATCTCTGTGAAGCTCTGACTGGAAGATGTAGAACATATGCTTGCATGGAATGAAGCTTCCCTTTGCAACATGTTTCTAATAATCGGGACATGTGCATGAAGGCTCTTTCTTGATGCTAATAGTATATGCATTGCCATTTCTGTTCAAACCGAATTCCACATGTCTCTTATGAACAATCACATTACTTAGAACTGAGACATCCATGTCTTTGCTTTGCTCCAAATTTAGTTCTGCAATTCTACTAAGTCTAATCCTTCTGTTTACACGCTTACCATCACGTCTCATGATAGAGTGTTGACTTCCAAGACTGTTAACATACTGGACATCTTCATTTTGACGGGTGTATGTGGTTCTACTCAATTCTTCCAGATTATAGCCACCCTTTTCCAAAGTCTCGAGCTCATGAGGCTTGAATTTGACACCTTTATGTACAGGCCACAAAAAGGGACGATTAGGTGTGGAAACCATATCAGCATTTGGGTACCATGTGCACCTGTAGTTGTCAGGACAAAACCAAAAGAATTGCTCACATGTTCCTCCTCTATAAGACCTTGTACCATAATAAGATGGCGCTGCAACTGATGATAGCCCTTTGTTAATCATTTGTCACATTTTTTACCATTTACGAAACCCTGCCTTGACATCTTACTTTACTGCCATCATTTGTTCTACGAATGGCCCAGTTGGTATCAAAGATTTCTCTGTCATTAACGTCAACAGAAATTGACCCAAATAAATTTTTGACTACCGAATCTGTCTCTGCTATTCTAGGTATATTTCTTGCTTGCTTGTCTGGTCTATATGTTCCAAACTCACCTACAGGTGTAGAGCTGTTCATGCATTTTCTCTTTGATATTGTTTGATCATTCCCACTAGAACCACACTTGGTAAACCCTGTCTGCTAACTCCCTGCATAACTGCATCAGTGACCTCCTTACTCTTAATCCCAGTGCTTAATCTACCTTGCAACCTTGAGAGAAGTGTAGATATTCCTGGTCCTGATCCAACAAAGTTATGGTCGAGGTATGACTTGTATTTACTACTTTGTAAGATAGCTTCTGTTAAATCAAACAAATTAGCATCATATAGAGTTAAAGTTTTTTTGTAACCTGTAGCTGCTAACCAACTTGCATGTCTACTTTTCGACAAATTAGTATATGCATAGCATCTTCTATTAAGGCACAAGCTTTCATATGATTTTCCCATCGACTCACTCTTTGATGCCACCAGGCCATCCATGAGCATAATGCATTGACATTTGATGCAGAAACCTTCTCTAGAAGGCAACCTGTCATATAAAGATACAATTTATTTGGTTTATCTGAGTTTCTCCATTCCCTGCAGACTTTTATAAACTCATCTCTATATTCTGGATTGAGATGCTTCTTGGCCTGCCTCTGCATACACTGTTCAAAGTGAAAGACACAAGAGCACTCTTTTTTGCACACTTCTTTACCCTCAAAGAAAACATATCTAACTGCTATCCAATTTGCCTGGGCTTCATCAGCCATAAATCCATGAAATTGAGCAGGCTCGTAACCCTTAGATATCATCACTTTATTCAACTTTTTCCAGAATTTTCTTTGTGACTGGGCATCTTCTGTTTTCATATCACAAACTGCTATTGTGACCAAACTTCTTAATCTGTAATATGATAACATTATATTAGTTAATATTAAGACAAAGTTCATATAACAAAAGGGCTACATTAAGTCGTCACTTACATAGGATCATACACATGACATGCCAATGTAGTCCATCTATGTATTCTTTTAACGTGATCAAAATGCACTCATGAGTTGCCAAGATCCTGACCGGGTCGCATTCTGTTTACTAAATCAATTCCACTACCAGGACCAATGGTTGACATTTTAAAAATATAGCATCTATCATTATCTTTGTCATGGGTTTGGTATGGAAACTTTGAGCCATGGTTACCAACACTTACTTTTCATATACATGATGTTGTTATAGTCATCAGAATATTGTTTATTTTCTTTCTTGCATCATCTATCCATTTCCTTAACACCGCCCTTGGGTTTTATGGCTAAAACAAATATAATGCCCTAGGTCGCTACTATTAAAGGCTCATAACGCCTAGGGCGCATCATCGATAATACTCATAACACCCTCTGAGCAGGTGTTAAGGAAGATAACGCCTCGCCCCTGCGCTATGGGAATAAAATTTTCTGCAATATGGTCATAGCCAAAATGGTCTGCGCGTCCAACAGCTTCTTCTACCTTGTCGCTTGTCAACATTTCAATTTGATCAATGTCTCGATGTTGAAGAACATATGCAATCACCAATTGCATGGCCAATTCATTTTGCATCCGCTTTGGGTCCAAATTTACCAATGGAACTAACTCGGCATGTTCTCGCGAAAATTGAGTGCAATCTACTTATGTCTTCCTTGCTTTCCACACGCCTAATGGGATGAGTGTGAGTTCCAGTATGGACTACTATGGCTTATACCAAATGTTGCTTATGCTGAAAATGAGGCATGACCATAATTCCAACACAAATATCACTTTGAATCACCTTGCCGTAGGTTGAAATAGCTTGAATCGGCAGCATCTTGAGTCGATACTTTCAAACGGCGCCGTTTGGGGTTAGTTCATTATCCAGAGCATATCTAGAGCATTCTTTTCTTGAGCATTTCGTTTCTAGAGCATTCGTTTCTTGAGCAAACGGCGCCATTTGGAACTTGTTGTATTGAAAGGGCATCGTTTAGGTCCTTCCAAAAATTCTTCTTTCATGTCATCATCGAATGTATTGACTGATTTGACTCGAATGTATTCATTTGAAAGATCTGTTTAACGGTGCTGTTTAACGGTATTCATTTGAATGTTTAACGATGCTGTTTGAAAGACTCGAATGTATTCATTTGAAAGTTTAACGATGCTATTTGAAAGATCTCTAGCTCTCTCATTTGATCTTGTAAATAAATAGAGAAACAGTTAAAGAGCAAGCAAACGGCGCCGTTTGGGCTTTTCATTGAGCTTTTAAACAGTGAGGCTAGATAGGCTGTAAACGCTGGATAGGTTACTGTATCAGACTGTAAACGGCGCTGTTTGAGGTTGTTTCTTGCTCCTTTTTTCTGTATTCATTTCGTAAATAGAATAAGTATAATAGAACAGTTCAAATCCAGAACACGCAATAGGTTGATTCGCATTATGTCATCTTACTTCTGTTGCTAGATATTGAATCAGATAATATCTTCCTTTTGATGCAAACGGCGCCGTTTGGACTTGTTTACATTCCTGCAATGTTGGGTTTGACATAGATAGATAGTATGCAAATAGAATAGATAGAATACAAAGTCGGATATTTTTACAAAGTAGAATACTGAATTAAATATTTTTACTTCATCCAGAGGTAAACGGCGCCATTTAAAAGACCTCCACTTCTATCTATGACACTGAAGGGTTTTTATGCAATTTTCTAGTTCAATTTATGAGACACCGTTTTCTGAAATGGCACCATTTGCTTCATATTCAGATATAGTGCTTTCTTCTCAGAACATTATGCTAGTTGTGAAGGATTATCACGTCGATCTATACATTCAGATATAGTGCTTTCTTCTCAGAACATTATGCTAGCTATGAAGGATTATCACGTCGGTCCATACGGTATGCTTTGCTGTTGATGTTTTGGATTCATCATGTTCATAGTTCATGTTCACAGTTCATTGTTTATTATCCAGGAGTTTAGGCGTTGTAAAAATTCGTGTCAAAGTATGAGCTTGAATTAGAAAGCTGAACCTCTTCTCTTGCCATTGTTTCATACCATGAGCATACTGTAGCTTCTAATCTGCATTTTTCTAATCTACAACACTTAAGGCCAGCTTTTATTGTATATTAGTTTCTAGAATTTTATTGTACTGCCTATTTTACGGCTGAGACAATAGCTTCCCTTTGGCATAAAATTTATTTTGATGTGAATTATATCCTTTGCAAATTTGTATTTTATGTGCTGCTATCTATTGCCTAAAAAATCCTTTACTTTTTTGTTATGTGCAGTGCTATGGTTGTAACGAGGAAAGGAACTATATTACGAACACCTGAGAAGATGGGGAAGAGAAAAGGGTCGAAAAGCAGGAATAAAAAAATGAAGAGACAATTCATAGAGAAGGGGATGAAAAGAATATGGGAACATCAGACTTCATTGAAATGGAAGAGTTACAAGGTGCAGAGGATAGGCCTAGCATTGATACCGAGCCTAAAGAGGGTGAAGTTGAAAAACCACTGGAAAAAAAAAGGAAGCATGAAGAAGAGGATCTTGTAGACGTCCCAAAAAATTTCACTTTGCAAATGATATCCCAGATCTTAAATGAACTCAGAATTGTGCGGGGAAGAGATCCTCCCTTAATCTCTCTTTGTCGTATACAAGTAAACCAAGCAGTGCGCATTATTACCAAGGGAGCCAAGGCAATGCGCGAGACACTAAGGAATGATGGGTACATACTTGAGAAGGGTAGTTTTATTCTATCTATTACTGACTCATTGGGCAATACAATTCCAGTCAAAGAACAGATTGTGCAAAGCTGGGATGATTTTTGGAAGCAAGAAAACAAAGCATTTGAGTCTGGTTTGCAATCCAATGAGGAATGGAGTGATCTTTCCAATAAGATGTTTATTTGCTGGGATGGGAACCATAGAACGGATGCCTGGTTGCACGAAATCAAAGAGAGATACTCTCTAGTAAGAAGCATGCACTTTTCGGTCAAAGCATCATTTGTGAACATTGAGCCCACCAAGGAGGCAGCCCTAGTACGAGCAATGAATAGTGATGTCTATAATTACATATTCATTTATACAAACAAGTACAATATATCTTTCAGGTTAAATGAGCATGGAATTGTAAAGACAAAGTTGAAAGACATACTTTACGGGGTGCACAGAATGACAAACTCTGATTTGACAAACTTCCTTGCCAATGTTAGCAGTCAAGAGCTTGCAGAAAGTAGAAACACAGAAGTGAAGGCAAGAATTATGTAGTGCATCAAAGGCACAAGATGAAGAGGCGCAGTTTTTCTGATAATAGGAAGCGAAAAAATGTTGATAAGAATGATGGTAAGTCTGCCAAAAAACAACGTTCAGAAGCTTCAATACGGGAAGAGGAAGAAGTCCTTGAGATATTTGATGACGTGGATGCTAGACCTTCATATGACTTCAAGAATGTCAACAGTCTCCTTGTATGTTTGGATGTGCATGTGCTAGCAAAGTCTATAGTGTCATTGGCTTCTTCTATGAACTTTAAAGACTTCAAGGAGTTAAGGGAGTTTGCACGTGCAAACAAAATGATTGACAAGATTTTGCAGAGGAATGGCAAGCCTAGAGATTGGGGCTTTCATGTGGTTCTTATAGATCTTGCTACAAAAATGATACCTACCATCGGGCATGATGAAATTCCAGCATGGAATTTATGTGATCAGGAGCTCATAGATGCTAGCATGAGCATTGATACACTTTGCTTAGATGACAAAGGATTTGCATTGTGCATTTGTGCACAGGAACAACTAAAGACACTGGACATGTATGCAAAGACTGGAATTTGGAGAAATGTCAAATGTTCTTTCTATCCTCTAAGATTCCTTTTGGCCATAGCAAGGATAAGCTGGGAATGTATCTTTACAGCTTTACAAGATATGTATATAATTCATGATAAGAGCATCGACGTAGTCAGATTACACGAAGAGGTCACAAAAAGACCATAAAGACCAGCATGAAAAAGACCATGGAAAAAATTTTCCCTTTTGAGTTTTTCAATGGTCAACAACCAATGGCTCACAACAAAAGCCCCTTTTTTGTGCGTGTGGTGCATAATGGGCACATGAAGGGCCATTGATTTTAGCCTTTTTTCCCAATGGTCAATAACCAATGGCTCACAACAAAAGCCCTCTTTTTGTGTGTGTGGTGCATAATGGGCACATGAAGGGCTTGAAGGGCACATGTAGTGCAGTTTCCCCGCCGGCAACACATTTCTTATCATAACTTTTGATCCAAGGCTCTGTTTGAGATGATTTTTATTGCATTGGAAAGCTCTCTCCGAGATCTTTTTGATGCTGTATGATATGGATATGTTTGGTTAAGTTATATATGCTAAAACAGCAATTTTTCGGCCGGGTTTGGTAGGCTTTCACATCCTACCAGCTGATTAATACAGGATTGCGCTATTGGATATTGTTTTATGGCTCATTCCGAATGAAGCTTGCAAAAAATTACCATGCATTTTTAGATTTTGAGGCAGTTATTAAGCAAATTCCAAGGCTTCTAGATCCTTGTGCTAACAAGCAGAAAAGTTTCCCACTTTGGTTTCTCACCACAAAAATCCATGGAGGCCAAAGGTCACGTTAACATTCCAGTTGAAAAAATGTTTGTGTATGGGTGTTGCAAACTTTATGACTTTCAGAATAATGGGATCAATCTGCTCTATCTTTATGGTAACTTTTACTTATGTTCTATTTGTTTTATTGTGATCAAATTCAAAAGCTACAGGTGATGAAACCTCAAATGTATTCTAGTTTTTTTCTGGTTTGAATTCTAAAATTTTTGTCACACCGGGGACGTTCCTAAGGCCCCCGGCGGCCAACAATTTTTTTTGAAACACAAACCATTAACATCCAACATATAAAAATTAAATCCCCCAACACATAACAACCAACACATAACAACCATTGACATTAACAACCAACACATAACTACCATTGACATTAATTAACACAACCATTGGGTCCAACACATTTAAATTAAAATCCCCCTTAAACCCCCTTTGGTTTGGGTGCATATTCACACGGGGGGTGACGTAGGGCAGCGAGAGCCCTCATAATTGTATTTTGCACGTAAGAAATCAGCACCATATAGTATTCCGCTTGAAATCTTATAGTATTTTGCGAATCTTGTTATACAGTATAGCAAATTTTTTACTTGCATATCCCACAAATGAGGAACTTTACGTACTGTGTAGATTAAGGAATAAGGGGTGAATATGCCTATTCAACAGCTCTCGTTGCCCGGAGTCATTCCCCGTGTGAATATGCCCATTGATACTAAAGATGATCCAATGATAAAACAATTCCCATTTTTAGATCCCATTAGACGATCAGAACTTGTCCAATCTGCATCTGTATAACCTGTTAAGGGCATAGTTCCTTGTTCACCATCTTGCTTACAATATAGAAGTCCATAGTTGGTTGTGTCTTTCAAATATCTCAAAATATGTTTCGCAGCGATCCAATGTTCTTTACCAGGAGAAGACATAAATTGACCCAAAAGATTAGTTGCAAATTAGGCGAGAAGCATGTGCAAAGTATTGAAGAGCTCCAGCGAAACTGGCATAAGGAATATTTTTCATTGCATCATGCTCTTGATCTGTTTGCAGACAATGCAACTTAGACAAATGCAAAATTTTGGATGAACAACCATACGCGATGCTACAACTTTGCACTGCGACAAATCAAACTTGTCCACTGCCTCTAGTATAGCATTTGTGTGGCTTAAATGCATCCTTTCTTTTGAACGATCACGTTGAATGTTGAAGCCAAGACAAGAACGGATATTTTCAAGATCAATCGTCTCAAATGTTGATACTAACTGCTTCTTGACAGAGATTAGAAAATTCATATCATTACAAACGAGAATATTATCACCAACATAGAGTGCAACGAAAATGAATGACTTGCCATGATGCCTATTAGAAAGATTAGGATATGCATGAGATAATCGAAAATCAATGGAACAAAGCATCCGTCTTCTCATACCATTTCCTTGAAGCTTGTTTTAACCCATAAAGGGAACGATTCAACTTACAAACCATTTGCTCCTTTCCTGAAAGTGCAAAACCTTTGGGATGTTTCATGTAAATCCCTTCTGTGATATCTCTGTTAAAAAAAGCAGTCTTCACATTCATCTGATGAACTTCCAAGTCAAATTGCACTGCAAATGCTAACAATGCACGAACAGTAGTCAAACGCACAACTGGAAAAAAAGTTTCTTCATCGTCAACACCTTCAATTTGTGAGTATCCCTTGGCCACCAATCGAGCTTTAAACGTATCAAAAGTTCCATCAGCCAACATTTTGGTCTTAAACACCCATTTACACTTGATTGCTCTTCTTCTAAAAGGCAATTCAGTTATAGTCCAAGTACCTTTAGAAAGCAAAGCATCATATTCGTCCTGCATTGCAATTTTCCACATCTCATGATTTGGTGAAGAGATAGCTTGCTCATATGTAACAGGATCATGAGAAACAACCAAGGCATAATAATAAAGAATTTTTTGAGTAGGAACCCAAGTTCGAGTTGTGCGCCTTAGACTATTCTCTGGATTAGGCTCAACATTATCTGGAATAACTTCATCAATAAAATTGCAAGAGCATCAACGTTAGCAAAGACATCAACATTGGCATGGGGTGCTTCTACATTCTCACTTTCGTTAGCAACATGCAAAACTGGAGTATCAGTTTGATGAGCATCAGGAATTATACCAGTAACATCATCATCTGGAAAAACAGTTAGAATACTATCTGAAGGATTTACTGAATTTGCATCCCCATGCAGATTCATCAAAGATAGCGCTATGACTAATCGACACCTTACGTGTCTCAGGGTCAAAAAACCTGTAAGCCTTTGAATCTGCAGAATATCCAATAAAAATAACCTTTTGACCTCTAGGGCCAAGTTTCTTGCGATCTTTATGAGAAACAAGTACATAAGCAATACATCCAAATTCGCAAATGAGAAACTGATGGTTTTATACTTGTCCAAGCCTCAACGGGAGTAGTAGATTTTAGTGCAGGTGTAGTGAGATAATTTTAAATGTAAATAACAGTAAGAACAGCTTCAGCCCAAAAGTGCACTAATAAATTTGCATGAATCAACATAGATCTTACGGAATTTAAAACAGTGCGGTTCTTTTGTTCAGAAACACATTTTGTTCTGGTGTCTCTGGTATAGTAAACTCATGTTGAATCCCATGTTCTGTGCAAAATGCTTGAAAAACTTTGGATTTATACTCAACACCATTGTCAGTGCATAAAATCTTAAGAGGAAGGCCAATTTGACTTTCAACAAGTTTGCAAGAGACAGTGAAAATATCAAATACATCTGATTTCTTTTTCAAGAAGTAGGCAAAAGTATACCGTGTGTAATCATTAATGAACAACAAAAATAAGAAGAACCCCTAAAAGGCAAAGGGAAAGGACCACAGACATCAGAATGTACCAACTCAAGAATTTGGGTAGCATGAATAGCGAAGTATGGAAAGGATTGGCAGTGCTGCTTACCCAGGGCACATGACTTACAAACTTCCAATTTGGCATGACTCTATAAGTGCAGACCATATACAATGGCTAGACATTCCATTTCTATAAGTCTTTGAAATTTTGAATGTGCAATACGAGAGTGCCACAGAGTACTGTCAGGGGTACTAGAAGTTGTAATAGCATATGCAAAATTATTATCTATGGAAAGTTCCCATAAATCATTATGTCTGTGTGCTAAAGTAAGAAGGGCAAAAGTATGCTGGTGGGTATCAAAAGCATGCATCCTGACGTATGCTTATAGTAGGGTTTTAGCCCGCTTAAAGCACCCTGCTTTTGCTTAATTTGGGTGCTGGTGGGTGTAACCGCTCGTCATTTTTTCCACGCCCTTCATGTACTCACATGTCCACCTCAGCAACGAACCGTTAGGAAATGATTGTGGGATTTTGGCTGGATTTTCGTGCGAGTGGTTGTACTTTGCAAATTCGAGCCCAGAACTACTTCGATCTCATGGCCCGCGCAAATTCTCCTTCACTTATTCTCCCTTTGTCAAGAAATTCATGGCGCTTCCTGATACAGTCTTGGAGGCAATCACACGTTTAGCATTGGATTTTCAGCCTGATGAATTCTAATACACTGTTCCAGATTTATTGGATCTCACTGAAACACAGGAAAATATCGCGTGAAGATCCATTTTCCTCTGCAATTTACAAGAAATTGGATGCACAGAGAAAGAGAGTACAGAATAAGATGAGAAAAGCAGTGGTTGGACGGGAAGATCTGAGCAAGAGACGCAGGTAAGAAATAGCCAAGCTTATAGTTGATTACTTCAACAAGCTTACCAAAATGCATTCACTCGAACCCAAGGCCGATGTGATGAAGAGGGTGGTTCATCACCACGAAATGAAAATCCCAGAACCTAGAATTTTGCCAAATCCAAAGGAGTGCAAGGCGGCGGGGGTGTTATTTGAGATGCAATTCCACTATGGCAGAGTTGTTAGGTACATCTAATTCTTGATTTCATGTCTGTGCTTCTTTATGCTTTTAAGTGCTTGTATCCGCTGAGTGCACGAAATCAAGTCTGTGCTTCTTTATGCTTTTAAGTGCTTATATCTTTTGAGTGTTACTGGCTGGGAGAGGTTCATTGAATAATGTGCAATATTTCTTATGATAGGTTCCAAAAGGGCAACAATTGCAACTGCTGCATTAAGAAAATCGGAAGCTGTCCTTGGATATGGTCCATGGTCTTGCTTCCAAAGGAGGTTGAGGTGCGATTCTCTCACCCCTGCTTGCAAGAAAAGCATTATAAAATTCTGGAAACAAAATAACAGAGTCTCTCCTTGCAAGAAGGATGTTGTGAACACTATTGGAGACTCAGGCTTCCAAATTTCTTCCCTTGCACCTTATGGAGGTCACACAGGTATAAGTTTCCATACAAAAGCTCCTTGCAATTCTTGCATAAATATTTCTAACCAAAAGGCCACCATTCAGCTGCAGCTTTTTCAACAATACAAAAAGGCACATCCTGAACACCCTGTTTGCTTAAAGGCTTTCGAGAAGTTGAAGCCTATTTATGTAAAGAAAGTATCAGAAAGGGAAACCTGCTGTTGCATATACTATATGAAGTTGGAGTATACCAGAGTAGGCTTGAATGCTTTAAGGTCAGCGAAAACTGGATTTCATGGTGAAGAGTGCAAGTGTTGTTGTGAGGTCTGTGGACCTGGTGAGAAGTGTCTGGCCAGCCAACATACATATGACTCAAGCATCGAGCTCTGGAGGGCTGTGGTTTGCAACAAGAGCGAGGGTGAAGAATGGTATAAACATGACTGCTTGATGCAGAAATGTCAGAGGTGTGGCATAAAAAGTCTTCCTATATGTCCAAGAGAAAGAGAGGATCATGAGTTCTTGCTTGAATGAAAAACGTTTGAAAAGGTAATACTCTCTTTATTACATGCTGCAATATGCTGAGATGTGCTGTCATCCACTGAATCATGCTTTTCTGCTTTCAACTTGCACTAATCTTCTGTTTTATGCTATAGACCTTGCTACAGATTCCAGTGGAGACAGAAGAAGCTGGTGGAGTTGCAGACTGTGTTACCAAGGAAGTACCAGGTGGCAGCAGAAAGAAAAGATCCAATGCGACCAAGAAGGGAAACAAAAGTAAGAAATCCAAGGTAGCTGGTGGGACACATTCTGAAACTGCAGCACAAGACGAGACCTCAACTGGCAAGGGGAAAAAAAAGAAAGAACCAAAGCCAGTTCTTAGATTGTCTTACAAGAGAACGGCAGTGAAGGATTTCATTTCCTATCTGTGTTCCACATTGAAGATATTTGTGCCACATAATTACAGGGCTAGATGGCAGGCCCTGCAATTCAGGAGTTGCCTGGACAATATCCAAGATGGCATCATTGTTTCTGTAATTGATTTTGCAGAGAATTACAACATAAAGATAGAGCCAGCACTCACGTATATGATAGACAAAAGCTCTGGGATCAGAAAGCTATTGAAGGAAACCCATTTTTACTTAAGTGATGACAAGATTCATGACACTCTTTTTATGCAGCACTATCTTAGAAAGCACAATTCATGGCTTATATCAAATGGTGTAGAATTCTCCAGGCATATAGTTTGGTCAGATGGTTGTTCTAGCCAATTCAAATCTGCCCTGTCATTCTATTTTCTGCCAAGATATCACAATGAGCTAGGGAAGGAAATAGTGTGGAATTTCTTTGGGATAGCCCATGGTAAGGGAGAGCACGATAGACAAGGGGCAGTCCTTAAGGGGGCATTCACTAGAGAGTAGCTCAAGTATGATGGGGTGAGATTTAGGGGTGCTGCTGATGCCTGTGAATTCGCGACTCGTTGGAATGAAGGTATCAACAACGGGAATATCAAAAGGTATTATACTTTCATCTGCTGTATTCTGCTAAGTAATGCTGTCTATGCTGAGTAATGCTGTATTGTGCTGTATTGTGCTGAGTAGTGCTGTCTGTGAACTACTGTAATGTGATGAGTAGTGCTGTATTATGATGAGTAATGTTGTCTGTGAGCTGCAATACTTGTTGTTGTCTCTTTGCAGGTACTTCTGTTGATAGGACAGACCGGCTGGACCAAGGAAATACACAGCATCCAGACATACATGTCCAAATCGACCACAAGGGTGGGTCATAGAGGTTTAAGTTGTTTCTGTGGTAACTGTTTGAAGGAAAACTGGTCATGTTGTGTGAATAGGCACAGGTTGAAGAATTGGAAGTATGTGACACTAAAGCCTATGAAGTCTACTGGTGAAACACTTGATGACGAAATTGACGAGGCATTCTTTGAAGGTGATGGGGAATGGCTTAGTGGAAACATAGAGGAAGGTGACAATTTTGCAGTTGTAGCCGAGGAGGGCAACCAAGAGAATGCAGATTTCTATGTGGTGAAGTGTGCTAAGCCGAGGCATATTCTTGACAAAATTGTACATGACAGTTCAGGTCAGACTTTTAATGTCGATGAACATGTGTTGGCTGATTTATACTATGCTATCCAACCCGATGGTAGTTGGGAGCTATTTCAAAACAAAGGTCTTACTTACCAATACAGTCATCATGTCACACAATCAAGTTTGAGATGAATCAAATTCCCGACACCAACAGGTATTCCGAGGGGGCTACCCATCAGATGATCCTTGACAACCTACCATATGAAGGTTGAAAATGGTTTGACCTAGTTGTTTCATCATTTCAGCATTTATCTTAAAATTTGAAGACCTTTATCTTAAATTTTGAAGACCTTTATCTTAAATTTTTATGTTGTATTAGAGACATTACTTGGAATCAATACTCAAGATTACATAACGTAAGTCATATATATTACAAAAGGCTAGTGTACAATGGTATTTTCAGGAGTCATTGGAGTTTTCAGAGTGGATAGAGTCTTCAAGAATGGTGCCCAGCAACTGCATTTGTACCTCTTCTGGAGCATTGAGGATATAATAGGCCGAGACAAGATAGTTGTTGAGACAGTAATCTAGCACATCAACTGTCTCCTTCTGCAACCATGCATTAGTGATATCTAGCTGGGAGATTGTTTCTTCAACTGTATGGGAAGACAAGTAATCCAATGCTGGACACACAAACTTCTGCAAAAAGTTGTTCTCTTCCTGCCCCTTGAAAAGCATAACAGGAACGGTTATGTGTGCAGGGTTTAGAAACCCTTTGTGTAGGCTGTCATCTACCAAAAAAAATCATACCATGATATTCAGGAAAATCCTCAAGTACAACCTTCAACTCCTTGAAAAAAAGTTGCTTTGTTGTATTGGTTGGATGCTCGCATGCATAGCATTGCTTTTGACCATATGCCTTTAAGAATTTGGTCCGCAAATCTGGGTACAATGCATCCACCATATCCCTTGTATTCTGAAGTAGAGAAGCACTCCAGATCACAATATCAAACCTCTGTAGTGCCCACTCCACAAACTCATGATACCCTGGTCTGCAATTATTTGCAGTTTCTTTTACAACATGGTTCGTTTGAGGTGGAGGCAAGATTTTTTGGCCCATTCTCCTCTGTTGTGTCTGTGCCAGTACACCATTTATGTCAAGCACCATCAACTTCCGTTTGGGTTCCCATCCCTCAACATTTCCACCCACGGTCGAGGTGTGCTGCGAGCTGTGCTGGACTCTGCTGGACTGTGCTGCCATGATGTGCTGGACTTTGCTGCGATCTGTAGGACTCTGCTTTAGCTTTGCTACCCAATGATGGAGAGTGCTGATAGCCATAGTCAGATCTAGTTTGATATTGCCCTGCTGTCTTTCCTTTGAATGTAGCTGTTTCTGCCCTGGAGTTACTGGTGCCTCTTCCAAACTCAAGGCCTTATCCTCAGCCTCCCCGACTGTCCTTGGGTTGATTGCCCGAACAACCTCTTAATGTTGCTGTTCAGCCCTTCAATGTATCCATCCACTGCTTGCCTTTCCGTGATTCTAGGTACATTGAATCTCAGCCTCATGAATTCTTCGGTGTACTTGGCTACGGATAAGTTGCCCTAATCCAGTCTGTAAAACTGCTGTATCTGCCTGCTTGTTTGGGATCTCGGCACGTAGTGCTTGCAGAACGCCTTGCTGAAAGTCCTGAACTTGCAATTGTTTCTTCTCAGCTTGTTGGACTTTGCGTATCCTTTCCACCATATTCTGGCTGGCCCTATCAAGTTTGCCGTTGCCCCTTTATCTATGTCCTTATCTTTCATTCCATAAGAGTTTTTGAATTCTTCCATCTCATCAAGCCATGCTTCTGCCTCCATTCCTGACCTGTCCTTGCCCGAGAACTGTTCCAGCTTTCTTGTCGTCCAAACATTGCTCATTGCACTGTCTACCTTCTTTTGGTAGTCATCTACTTTTCTATTCTTGTTTCTGCCCTGTGATGTGTCTGACTCACTGTCGGGGCTACTGCCGGATCCACTGTCTGAGGTCTCCGATCTGCTAGAACTGGAAGGTGATGGACTCCTCCTGCCTCTTCCTTTTCTTTTTCTGTCTTTCTCGGCAACCTGATTTTCTTCCCTTTCCGGCTGGGGAGCTTCGTCAATACCTCCCACAGGCGGTGGAGGTGGTGGTGGAGGTCCATACTCTTGAGCATGCTGTGACGTCCCCTACTCGTATACGGTGCACACACCGTATACAAACATGAGTTCTTCCCCCATACCAGCTCCATGCCGATACAGGGCCCTCCACATGACACTGCAACCGCGAAGGGTTCCAGTGGGAAGAGTGAAGGGGTCATTTTACCCCGTCTCCCTCAGGGCCTACCTAGCTGCGGAAGCGTACATATACATGTCAGTATATAAGAGCATCACATATCCACCTCTAGGGTGGTACATCACATCTGCATGAACAATGATCAGCACAATGCATATGGGAAATCCTACCCAAGGCTCAGACTCAGGGATGGACTGACAAGCTTGGGTCTCCAGAGTTCGTTGCAGACATAATTCATGGCAATGGATTTGGCTGGCATAAGAACATGGCATTGGGTTGTCCACTCCATCCGCCCCTCCTGTGCACACCTTGCGGAGTAGGCTGAAAAGTGTTGGGACCTGACTGTAGCCCGCCGAATGCATAGCCAAAAGGGCTACTCCTGGGTTTCATCTCCCCAGTTCCGATGGGGCAGGTAGGGATCCTCCCTCCAGATATCTACATGCTGACTCAAGGTGACTAGAGGGCCACTGCCCCTATTCAACTGAACCCACTGGAAAGTCATGAACACCACTTCACGGGTGTCGAGCCCATGCCTTACCCACACTCAGTGGTAAGCCATTAGACCTAGTCACAATGATCCTCGGTAGGCCTTACACACCAGAGGGATCGTTCAAGAGTCAGGACACGAATCTCCTTCTTAGCCAGTCTGGCCCCTTCACCCACAACCAGGTGTGGTTCTTGTACACAGGCCGAATCTATAGTGTGCTAGAGGGCTAAACTAGGAGCATCCACTACCAAGCTTTAGGTCTCTGCCCCCCTTCCCAATACAAGGAGTTCATAGAGATACATCATCCGCATACATCACAGAAGAACTAAAGAACTAGATCTAATCTATATCATGGAGTTAGGTTCTTTAGTTAGTGTTTGGGATCTAGAGATCTAGGTAGCTGCTATGGGCAATTTAATAGGCTAAGCCTACTGATTCTATGATTGGAAGACGGTTTAAGCTATTAAATTGACTAAATACCTGATCCTTGGGTGGCTCCTCCTAACCTAAGTTCAACCATCCTGCTGAGCTGATCGAATCAAGGGAAGCTAATGGTGCGATTCGCTTGGGCAGAGTCTGGGAGGCGGTTTTGGCTCCTGGGGCAGCCAAAACAGAGCTCTAAACCCCTATGGACGAAACTAGCAAGTTAGGGTTTTCCTACCATAAATAGACGTGGGGTTAGGGCTAGGGTTTCCAATTACCCCTTTTAGCATGTGGGATAATTGGAAAGGGCCCACTTGCCTTTAATGGCTAGGTGGCAAAATGTGCCCACATGGAAAGGTGTGCCCACATTAATGTGCACATTGGTAAATGTGCACATTAATAATAAATGCACATACCTAGCAAGTTGCCCCCTAGGGCTACCCACCTGGCTACACATCGGCGTACACGTCAGTCGGAGTGGCGTGTACGCGTGACGAGGCAGTACAGTATACGTCCTGGGACCGTATACTGTGCTGGAACATCACATTCTCCCCACCTTGAAATGATGCTGTCCGCAGCATCGTGGGTCTCCCCACCTTGGAGTCTTCCTAATCTGCAATCAACGTGATGCATACAATATAATACTTACACATTTACCAAGATTACCCTAAGGTAATATTTTTAGAACATTATTACGCCATTATACTATGGAATATTTATCAATTCATAACATCATTAAACAAGTTATTCACTAGTTTAGTTATTACGACAATTAAGTTTAACAAAATTTCAACATTTCATATCTATAATTATTGTTCGAGGTACTCTTCATTCCTTGCAACACATTCCAACAAAATTTGTGTTGCAAGTCTTTGTAGCTCGACCTCCTTGCCCTCCGGAGCGCTCTATTGGCCTGCAGGTCGACACTACGTTAGTACCATTTTAATTATTAATAAAATTTTTGGTTATATGGTGACCACCCCACCTATCTACATGGATGCACGGCTAATCTCCCGGCGTAGGAAGAGGGTGAATCTTCCATCGTGGCCGTGGAGACAGCGCCTATATGCCTATATGCCGCTCATGCCTACACCTCTAGTTGCCCAGCGTGGAGGATATCCTTCCCGTATAAGGGGCGTGAAGGATAGATTCCTCCTATCAAAGCATATATGGGGCTAAAGGTGCCTTTCCTATCAATGCATTCCTTAATGACCTTTCTCTCGAGGTCGTCTACTTCCGTGGGACAGAAGTAGACTTTCTAATCTACCTTCCACTCGTCCAAGCGGAAACGCGGTCATGCCTACATTGACATTACACCACGCCCTAGAGATCACCGTAGTGGTCTCATCATCGGTAACCACGCATGCGACCCATACCTAGCATAGGTTGCATGCGTAGATTAATCTTAACTACACAAGAATTAATCTACACAATTCGACATGCCTGCGCCGATTTCTTCGGAGATGACCTTGCCATCCCATTGCTCCATAAACTGTGGGTACTGCTTTACTAAATCTTTCTTAAGTACCCATGTCGCGTCTTCCACTGGCAAGTGTTTCCACTTGACCAAATATTGGAGTCCTCGTTTTCTTGAAAGCTTTATCAAGAATCAATTCTGGAACTATTTCCAGCTGCTCCTCCGTCATTTCCAACAACGTTGGAGTGTCCAAGACTTCGTCTGGGTTTGGAGTGTGCTTCTTCAACAAACTCACGTGGAAGACCTTATGAATCTTTAGGTGTGCTGGCAGATCTAACTTGT
Source organism: Isoetes taiwanensis (assembly GCA_021234155.1). Classification (NCBI taxonomy): domain Eukaryota; kingdom Viridiplantae; phylum Streptophyta; class Lycopodiopsida; order Isoetales; family Isoetaceae; genus Isoetes; species Isoetes taiwanensis. The sequence goes on from JAJEKV010000039.1 coordinate 13,309,575, forward strand.
AGGATTGATTACCTACTCTCTTTTCTATTCTGAAGGGTCCAGCCCACCTTGGAGCAAGCTTCTTGCAATTCCCGATCCTGAGCTTCGCCTGCTTTACCTTGATCTTCAACCAAACATGGTCGTCAACTTGGAACTCTCTAACTGTTCGATGCTTGTCGGCAATGCTCTTCTGACGACTCCTTGCCGCTAGGAGATATCCTCGAACTTCTTCCACCAGCTGCTGCATATCGGTCAACATCTGCTGCGAAACTTCCACTTTTGATACGGGATTGTGCCAGGTGTCTGGAGTTAGGCATTGATAGCCGTAATTGATCATAAACGGCGACATTTGGGACGATTCCTGCTTGGTGTTATTATATGCAAACTCCACCAAGTGAATAAATTCTTCCCACATACCTTGCTTATTCCAGACATAGTTTCGTAGCATGTCCTCCAAAATCCTGTTGGTCCGCTCCATTTGGCCATCCGTCTGAGGATGATATGCCGTGCTCATGGATAGCTTCGTCTGAATTGTCGCAAAGAGGTCTTGCCAAAAGGCGCTCATGAATTTCGGATCCCTGTCGGAGATAATCTCCCTTGGCATGCCATGAAGCCTGAAGATCTCTTTGGTGAAGAGCTTCGCTGTATCCATAGCCGTATCTGTGGTCCTGCAAGGCACAAAGTGTGCCATCTTCAACAACTTGTCGACCACTACCATCAAGGCATCTTTCCTTCTTACTATCCTTGGAAGCCCTGTGATGAAATCCATGCTGATCACCTCCCACTTAGCGTTTGGCACCGCTAATGGCTCTAATGCCCCTGGAATTCGAAGCTGCTCCGCCTTTGTCTGCTGGCATAGCTGACATTCTCTGATGTAGCGAGCTACCTGCTTCTTCATTCCTGGCCAATAATAGCTGCTGCGTACTTTGAAATATGTTTTCATGAATCCCGCATGGCCAGCTATTGGGCTGTTGTGCGTGTCATGGAGGATCAATTTCCTTACACCTGATGATTCGGGCACGCACAAATTGTTCTTATGGTATAACAGGTTGCCTTCCTTCTTATAATGTTTAAAGGCTTCCCGCTCTTTATCTGTTCTTGCCTCCCTAGAGAGGCTTGCCCATACTTCCTTGAAATCCACATCCGTTGGCAAGGACTCCTCAATCTTCTTACCAAAGTCGCTGGAGAGCGTCGAAATTGCATTACAATGCACTCTAGTTGTCAGGGGATGCTTTGAAAGCGGATCTGCTACTACATTGAGTTTCCCTGGCTTGTAGACTATATCAAAGTCATATTCTTCCAGGAACTCCATCCACCTTCTCTGCCTCAGATTGAGGTGTGGTTGCGTGAATACATACTGGAGGCTCTGATGATCTGTATCCAATTGGAACTTCCTTCCCAAAAGGTAATGCCTCCAAATTCTTAATGCCCTGACAACCGCAAGCAATTCCTGATCATGCGTGGGGTAGCGCGTTTCGGCGTCGTTCATCTTCCTGGAATCGTACGCTACCACACGCTCTTCTTGCATGAGGACTGCGCCTGTAGCTATCTTACTCGCATCTGTTGCTACAAGCTTATCTTTCTCTAGGTCCGACAGGGTTAGGACTGGGGCGGTTGTTAAAGCTTCCTTCAATAATTCAAACCCCGCTTGGGCTTTCTTGTGCCAATGCTCCGCCCAATCTTTTACCTTTTTCACCCTCGTCAAATTTGTTAGCGGGGCCGCTATCTTAGCAAAGTTCTTCACGAACTTCCTGTAGTACCCTACTAGCCCGAGAAAACTTCTGACCTCATGCACATTTTTCGGCGCCGGCCACTGAATTACTGCTTCAATCTTGGCGGGATCCATCGAGATTCCTTCTGCTGAGATCACATGACCAAGGTATTCCATCTTCTCCGTCGCGAAGTGGCACTTTGACAACTTGGCGTACAACTGGTGCCTCTTCAACTTCTCCAGCACTCTTCTTAAGTGTTGCACGTGCTCTTCAAGGGATCTGCTATACACCAAAATGTCATCAAAGAAAACTATCACAAAGGTGTCTAGGAACTCCCTGAAGATATCGTTCATGAGCCTCATGAACGTTGCTGGGGCGTTTGATAAGCCAAAAGGCACACTGACCCCAATTTTTGGTCCACAGTTGTTTTTTCCTTGTACGGAAGTGTTGTTTTATGCCAAAAACAACACCAAAATGGCCCAAAAAGTCCACGTGGCCCGTTTATCCGGATTTGCACAAAGAGACAGTGGTTTTTTGGCAAAAAATCCCACAGTGGTTTTTCTCACACTTTTTTGTTTTTTTTGTCAACGTGTCCTTTTTTTCAGTGTTGTTTTTACCGAACTTTTTCGACGTGTAGTTTTTTTTCTTGACTGCTGTTTTTTTGAAGAGCCACATGTTGTTTTTCATTAAAATAAGACACGTAGATTTAAATATTGCTATACGTGAAAGACTAACTTACAACAATGGTTTTTAAAAAAACCACATGTTATTTACAAAAGAACGACATGTGTTATTGAAATCTATCTATTGTTTTTAGTGCTATAAAGTATTGTTCTTCTAAAATAAGGACATGTAAAAGAGCATTATAATAATATATAGGAAATTCAAGGTGTTGTTTCTAATTACCTTTTAGCTAATAAAATATTGACACGTAGTATACTTTTTAAATTAAAAAAAACTTATTTTAACTAATCAAATATCGACACGTGGCATACATTTTTAAATAAAAAATTATTATTATGACATGTAGAAAAAATATTAATGTTTCTAACATATCTTCGAACCAATCAAATATTGCCACATGGCATACATTCAAATAATAATATATACCACAATTTAAAAATCAATATGATTGTATTTAAAATAAGAAAGCTTGTAGGAATCTAGTGGATCATTAAGTCTAAGTGCTTCTTTGATAAATCATTATATGCAAATAAATACATGCCATTAAAACCATTGGAGGGAAAAGATGGAAGTACATAATATACTGACTGTCGAGAATTGGAAAAGAGAAATACTGATAAAAAATTGTAGACTAAAACCATGAAGTTGATATTTTTTTTCGTAAAGGCAATTGCCTACTCATACAATGCAGACTGCAACTAGTCTGAGATTATATACAAATGAATCAGCAGATCATCTTGCCGAGTTCCAACTGTAAGCTTGAAGCTTGAGCAAGATATAAAGTATTACATTTATTTTCATATAAAGCCTGTTGCAGCAAACAAACACAAATCAGTAAACTGCGCGGCAACAAACCCAAATCAGTGAGGAGAAAAGAGAGAATGAACAAAAAGTACATGTGGATGAACAACAGCAGCATAGTATTTTGTCATATATCCGCAATGCTTCTGTGCAATAAAAAGAAAACAGTAAGAACAGTAGGAACAGTAAGAACAGTAAGAAAAGTAAAGAGTTAGAAGTAAAACCTAGCCCCTGCCCTTGCAAATCCGCATGACCTTGCTCCTTAAAAATGATATTTCTGCTTCTGCACGTGCTAAGGCAGCCCAAATATGTATGTTCTCCATTGACTGCAAACAATGAAGAAACCTATCAAACAATCAACATGTAGCCGCCTCTGAAGAAAATGTGAAAGCAAACAAAACAGTAAATCAGAAAATCTTGCTTCTAATATTCATGAAGTGGTACCTGAACCTCCCATAACTGTTGATGTTTCTGGGAGAGCCTTGGGGGCAGCTTGATGGTCCCTTTATGCATAGGATGTGGGCCAATCCCAGTAACGCATCCTGGTGCTGCATATCCATAATATCCTGCATAAGGAGGCACGTAACCAGCAGCAAATGCTGCTTGCTGTTGTGCATACCATGCATTTGGGTTCCAAGGCCCTGCCAAAAGTATTTGAGACTTGGAATTGGTTAGAAAATAGCAAACAAGAGTAGGCTACCATCACAAAACTTCTAGCAAGTAATCCTTAACGACACTTTCTACAGAAATAAAAGCAATACCTGCCAGATGATTGATTCAGTTTTTTCAGATGCACGAAAGCAGCATTCTCCACCACTTGGGTTTCAGATACGCCGGATTTGCCATATCCAAGAAGGAAAAGAAGGAAAATAGCCTGAAGGAAAAGAAGGCTGGAAGAAAAAGAGGTTGCCATAGCCGGAAGGAGGAATGTTAGAACATGCCAGATCTCTTTGTGATCCCGGATTTGTAATGAGGATTGCCATATCCAAGAACAAGCAAGGCCACTAAGGCCAGCCCTTGCCCTTGCCCTCGCCCTCGCCATCGCCATCGCTAGCTGGAAGGAAAAGAAGGAAAAGAAGGTCGCCATAGCCGGAAAGAGGTCGCCATAGCCGGGCCGGAAGGAAAGGTGCAGGCACGACCCAAGGCGGGAAAGCTGACAACCAATAGGATGCTACTACGAGGATCACCATCCAAACCGTTCATCGGCGCTAAATCTGGTCTGTTCATCTGGGCAAAAAAAAAAACCTATATTACAATTTATTTTCGACGTTGTAATTAGGTATAATGTTCCGCAATGAATATTACTTGGGGACATTTTCTAATTTGGGGGCGTCCTTCCTTCACCAAAACTTCCACCGCCATAGCTTCCACCTTCACAGCTCCGGTGCCGTCGATACACCCTTCGATGTTGCCATAGCTTGGCGACATATAGAAAGGCAGGTTAAACAGGCGATGTCGGCCCTTTGCCGAGCTCTGTTTTGAGCAGAATCTCATCCACCATAGCCGAGCTTGGAATTAAACGAGGGTCCGTCATGAAAGGTATTTCTTGCAATCTCCATGAAATGAGGAGAAAATTGAAATTTGCATAAGTTGACATGCACATGATGATGTGGCATGCCATTGGTGATATGTCATACCAAGCAAGCAAGACAAACTTCTGACTAGGCCAAAAATATAAAAATGTGCAACTTTGGTTTCCCATGAGATGATGTGGCAAATTTTTTGTGACATGGCAAGATATGGGTGTGTGGACATGATGATGACTATGCAAGCTTTTGGGCATGTTTGTCTCCGTCTCTCGAAAAAAAATGTAGGGTTCACATTATGGGATGCTTCCCTTGCCACAAGTGGTTAGGATTTTTCTGGCAACATCATGCCGTTACCCTTGTGGCACCAACAAATAGCATGGAAAAGATGATGTGGCACTCTGAGTGGTGATATGGCATGCCAAGTAAGCAATTCCAAGTTTTGACTAGGCCAAAAATGAAAAGATATCCATCTCTGAACTTTTCATCTGATGATGTTGGCAAATTTTGGGTGACATGGCAAGATGGTGGTGACATGGACATGTAATAGAATGAAATTCCATTTTCCCTGTTGTGATTACATGGACGACTCGTGAAGGGAGTGGGTTGTTGAATCTCGTGAGTTCAAATTGAGGGCTTCTAATTCCGCAACATTTCAAGCAGACTAGAAGGAAAGGAAATGAATGTCACAAGGTTATATACATGTCCAATAATACGGGCGCCTACACAAGGCAAACTTGTGGACCATGATATATGATCAATCCTTGGTCCTTTGTACTTCTAGAAAGATTCTCTAGATAACCATTGAAACATTCTTTACAAAGTCAAGTCTACAAACCCATAATGCTCAAAACATGCCACCTAGGCTCCAACATGCCACCTAGGCTTCAACATGCCAAGGTGGCTCAACCATGCCACGTGGGCTCCAACGTGCCAAGGTGGCTCAAACATGCCACCTAGGCTCCAACATGCCAAGGTGGCTCAAACATGCCACCTAGGCTCCAACATGCCAAGGTGGCTTAAACATTCCACCTAGGCTCCAACATGCCAAGGTGGCTCAACCATGCCACGTGGGCTCCAACTTGCCAAGTTGGCTAAAACATGCCATGTGGGCTCCAACATGCCACCTAGGCTCCAACATGCCAAGGTGGCTCAATCATGCCATGTGGGCTCCAACATGTCAAGGTGGCTCAAATATGCCACCTAGTCTCCAACATGCCAAGGTGGCTCAACCATGCCACGTGAGCTCTAACGTGCCAAGGTGGCTCAAACATGCCACCTAGGCTCCAACATGTGGCTCAAACATGCCGCATGGCCTCCAACATGCCACCTAGGCTCCAACATGCTAAGGTGGCTCAGGCATGACACCTAGGCACCAATATGCCACCAAGCCACCTAGGCACTCCAAATGGTGACATGGCATACCAAGTAAGCAAGGTCAAGTTTTGACTAGGCCAAAAATGAAAAGATGTCCATCTTTGATCTTTTCATTGGGTGATGTTGGTAAATTTTGGGTGACATGGCTAGATGATGGTGACATGGATATGATGACTAGGACTTTATGCAAGAAATATGATAAACCTTTGAAATTTTTGGTAGAGGAGTTTGGCAAGGGATAGAATAGAGGGATCTTGAAGAACTTAAAGCGCTGACACCCTTTTCCAAATCGAACGGACCCGGGACTTTCTTGCGCGCTTCCTCACGGAGGGGAGAGGCCAGACCCAGAAAATGGACCTCGGAAGGGTTGTCGAGGCAGCCTTTCTGTCGGCTCCTCCGGGAGGGCAAATGCCAATCCCCCCCCCCCCCCCCCCCCTTTCCGAGAGCTCAATTTTCCTATCCGACCGTTGAATCCGCCATTCAAGTAACCTGCTTCGAGCAGGCTCAAAAAAATCCAAGATCCGTCCAGGAGAACTTATCAAACCACGAAGCGTCCTGTGGGTTTACCACGTAGAAGATCAAGTGTTGTCGTTCGGGCAGTACAAAGACTCTGGAATGGAGATTCGACTTCGCCACGTCGTCCGGAATGGCGAAATTACCCCAGGGACCAAGTTACATGGCCATTTTGGCAACGAAAGAAACACGAACCCTCCACATAGTGGTATTCCGCAGCCACCTCCTAGGCCAATTGACTACGAACGTGTTGGACATGAGCTACGTTGGTGCTTCTTGGAGAAGGGGTGGTCTTCTGCCCACGAAACTTGCTCCCCGGGGTAAAGTCGACATTTTGAGTCCATTGGCAGAGTCAATTCACAGTTCCAGAGTGGGAAAGTTGCCCGTCCGTGGCCAGGGTTCTTTGGGAGAGGACCTTTGGGGCGAACTGCCTCCGAAAGGTTTTAAAGGTCCATCTTATGGCGTCAACACCCTACCTCTACGTGATGACATTGTACAAGATTTTGGTCGAATCTGACTAGGATATAGCCTCCGAAACGTAAACCCTGTGTGTTGCTAGGTTATTGAAGGGTTTACGTTATGGGGGTCGAGTTTTAGTCGGTTGCACTTGGGTCATGGTTGAGAAGCTGCAATTGAGAACATGAAGCAATAGGAATTGATGGAATGGGGTTTGGAGTTATCCTCCTCCCAGTGTTGCAATTAGAAGTCAAGAGCGCCTTTTGCTGTTTGGGATCATTCGGGATGGCCAATAGATCCAAACTCTGTTAGTTCAGTTGCCATGGCTCCGCATGTGTGTTTAGCAAAGGCGCACCTAGCTATCCAAGAAAACGACCACGTTTTGGCCTCCGAAACGTAAACCCTGTGTGTTGCTAGGTTATTGTAGGGTTTACGTTTCGGAGGCCAAAATGTGATCATTTTCTCGGATAGCTAGGTGCACCTTTGCTAAACAGACATGTGGAGCCATGGCAACTGAAATAACAGAGTTTGGATCTATTGGCCATCCCGAATGATCCCAAACAATTTTGCAACTGCAAAAGGTGCTCTTGACTTCTAATTGCCACACTGGGAGGAAGATAAATCCAAATCCCATTCCCTCAGTTCCTATTGCTTCACATTTTCAACTGCAGCTTCTTCACCATGTCCCAAGTGCAACCTACTAAAACTCGACCTCCATAACGCAAACCTTTCAATAACCTAGCAACACACAGGGTTTACATTTTGGAGGCCGTATCCTAGTCAGATTCGACCAGAATCTTGCACAATGTCATCACGTAGAGGTAGGGTGTTGAGCCATAAGATGGACCAGAATCTTGCCCACTTTGGCATGTTTGAGCCACCTGGCATGTTTGAGCCTAGGTGGCATGTTGGAGCCTAGATGGCATGTTTGAGCCACCTTGGCATGTTCGAGCCTAGGTGGCATGTTGGAGCCACCTTGGCATGTTGGAGCTTAAGTGAGCCTGCATGGCATGTTTGAGCCTATGTGGCATGTTTGAGCCACCTAGGAATGTTGGAGCCTAGGTGGCATGTTGGAGCCCACGTGGCATATTTGAGCCACCTTGGCAACTTAGAGCATAGGTGGCATGTTGGAGCCTGCGTGGCATGTTTGAGCACGTTGGAGCCACCTTGGCATGTTTGAGCCATTTTGTCACGTTGGAGCCTAGGTGGCATGTTGGAGCCACCTTGGCATGTTTTGAGCCTAGGTGGCATGTTAGAACTCACCTTGGCATGTTGGAGCCCGTGGCATGTTGGAGCCCAAGTGGCATGTTTGAGCCACCTTGGCATGTTGGAGCCTAGGTGGCATGTTGGAGCCCATGTGGCATGTTTGAGCCACCTTGTTATGTTGGAGCCTAGGTGGCATGTTTGAGCCACCTTGGCATGTTGGAGCCTAGGTGGCATGTTGGAGCCCACGTGGCATGTTTGAGCCTAGGGTGGCATGTTAAGAGCCACCGGTGGCATGTTGGAGCCTAGGTGGCATGTTTGAGCCAACTTGGCATATTTAAGCCTAGGTGGCATGTTGTGAGCCACCTTGGCATGTTGGAGCCTAGGTGGCATGGTGGAGCCCACGTGGCATGTTTGAGCCACCTTGGCATGTTGGACCTAGGTGGCATGTTGGAGCCTAGGTGGCATGTTTGAGCCCACCTTGGCATGTTTGAGCCTAGGTGGCATGTTGGAGCCTAGGTGGCATGTTTGAGCCACCTTGGCACGTTGAGCCTAGGGTGGCATGTTGGAGCCACCTTGGCATGTTGGAGCCCTGTGAGCACGCATGGCATGTTTGAGCCTATGTGGCATGTTTGAGCCACCTAGGAATGTTGGGCGTGGGTGGCATGTTGGAGCCCACGTGGCATATTTGAGCCACCTTGGCAAGTTGGAGCATAGGTGGCATCTTTGGAGCTGCGTGGCATGTTTGAGCACGTTGGACCTAGGTGGCATGTTTGAGCCATTTTGCATGTTGGAGCCTAAGTGGCATGTTGGAGCCACCTTGGCATGTTTGAGCCTAGGTGGCATGTTAGGAGCCACCTTGGCATGTTGGAACCCACGTGGCATGTGGGCCCCGTGGCATGTTTGAGCCACCTTGGCATGTTGGAGCCTAGGTGGCATGTTGAAGCCCATGTGGCATGTTTGAGCCACCTTGTCATGTTGGAGCCTAGGTGGCATGTTTGAGCCACCTTGGCATGTTGGAGCCTAGGTGGCATGTTGGAGCCCACGTGGCATGTTTGAGCCACATTGGCATGTTTGAGCCTAGGTGGCATGTTAGAGCTACGTTGGCATCTTTGGAGCCTAGGTGGCATGTTTGGAGCCAACTTGGCATATTTAAGCCTAGGTGACATGTTGTGAGCCACCTTGGCATGTTGGAGCCTAGGTGGCATGGTGGAGCCCACGCGGGCATGTTTGCGCCCACGTTGGCATATTGGAGCCTGCATGGCATGTTAGAGCCAGCGTGGGTATGTTGGAGCCACCTTGGCATGTTGGAGCCACCTTTGTGGCATGTTTGAGCCACCTTGTGTATGTTTGAGCCACCTTGGTGGCATGTTTGAGCCACCTTGGCATGTTTGAGCTGATTGGGACCTGAGATCATGTGCATATGCTCAAAAAATGGATTTGAGGCATAAAAAAGCAAAACTCTCTCTCTCTCTCTCTCTCTCTCTCTCTCTCTCTCTCTCTCTCTCTCTCTCTCTCTCTCTCTCTCTCTCTCTCTCTCTCTCTCTCTCTCTCTCTCTCTCTCTCTCTCTCTCTCTCTCTCTCTCTCTCTCTCTCTCTCTCTCTCTCTCTGGGGGTCAAACCTTAACAGGCCTTGATGTAAGGTGGTTGGGGGGCGGGGCCCAACCGAGCAATGTAGTGTGGTGTGTGGTCACATGTCCAGTTTGGATGCCTAGTGTGGCGTGGCGTTAAAATACTATCTATCTATCTATCTATCTATCTATCTATCTATCTCTCTCTCTCTCTCTCTCTCACACACACACACACACACACACACACACAAGACACACACACACACACAAAGGATCTGATAGACTTGTTGGTTCCCATGGATGTTAAAGTTAAATTCAGTTCAATTCAATTTTGGGATCTTCATAATGCCTTTGCATTCTAGTTTTCTATAAGCATGAGGGGTAAAGGGACAATAGATGAGATATTGCATTTTTGCACCGGTCCTGCACCCCCTCAAGGAATACAAATCAAATTCTTGATGGTTTTGTTATGCAAAAATAGGTGTTAAGTAATTGAAGTAGTTGAAGTAACTTGTCTTACATGGAATACTAGTATAAGGACATGTGATCGTGCACATGCATCACATGTAGCAAATCAAGTACTCCCCTACCACTATAAAGACCCGTGATATGGAAGGATAATTCTTTCCTACTTCTATAAAGACATGTGACAATAGAAGTATTACACATGTCGTAATTCATGTATTCTTTTCCTACAATGCCTTAGCAAATAAAGTACTGGTCCTACTACTATAAAGACATGTGACATGGAAGCATATGACATGTAGAGAATCAAGTATTCTTTCCTACTTCTATAAAGACATGTGACAATAGAAGTATTACACATGTCATAATTCATGTATTCTTTCCTACAATGCCTTAGCAAATAAAGTACTCATCTCCTACTACTATAAAGACATGTGAATGGAAGTATAGGACATGTAGAGAATCAAATATTCTTTCTACATCTATAAAGACATGTGACAATAGAATTATTAGACGGTAGAAATTCAAGTATTCTTTCCTACAAAGGATTGTATTATAAAATGACATGTCACAATAGAAGAAACTACAAAACAACAGTGGATGTTTTAGTCCACTGAAAAAAGAACACCATTATCGAACAAAACCATACCTCCACAAATCCACATGTAGGATTCTTTGAAAACAGGACATGTAGACCTACCAAAACTGATGTTTTCAACAGTGGACCAAAAACCGGGGTGAGTGTGAGGCATTACCGTGAATTCATAGTGCCCATACCGCGTTCTGAAAGCGGTTTTATGAATATCTTCTTCCTTTATCCGAATTTGGTGATAGCCCGACCTTAAGTCGATTTTGGAGAAGACCTTTGCACCTTGGAGTTGATCCATCAAGTCATCTGATCTTGGGAGCGCATACTTGTTCTTAATGGTGTGCTTGTTCAACTGCCTATAGTCTATGCACATCCTTAAACTGCCATCCTTCTTCTTTACAAAGATAATGGGTGCTCCAAATGGCGAGACGCTAGGTCTAATGAAGCCTAGGTCGAGCAACTCCTGCAATTGCTTCTTTAGCTCCGTCAACTCCTCAAGGCCGTCATTACGTATGGAGCCTTGCTTGTCGGCTTTGCTTCGCCTGAAAAGCTATCTCACACTCGACTCCCCTATAAGGAGGGAGCTGCTTGATCTCATCCGGGAACAGCTCGTGGAACTCCGTGATCAAGTTAGCTATCTGCTTAAGCAACTTAATTGTTGAGCACTTTATCTTCTTCACTTTCTTCTAATTCCGGCTCTTCAATCTCAAGCTTGAAGATGTATGCCATCTGCTCGCTCTTGATGCACTTGAACAGCCGTTTAGAAGACGCATAATCGCATGATGGGAACAACTTCTTTACCCGCGATCTCGATGATCTTGCCGCCGGTGTTGGGAAGGTCACCTTCCGCTTCCACAATCAATAATGGCCCCTCGCTGGTCCAAGGTACTCCATTCCTATGATCAAGTCGTATTTGCCAATGCCCATTACTTCTTGCCCCATCCGATATTAATCCCCGGCAAGTCGATGTCGGTTAATTCTCTTGCCTCGCCCTACCTTCTCGCTCCACTTGCTAAGACAATGGGCCTTGGTTTTGACTTTAGTGGTTTCAACTTCAACATTTGAACCATTCCGGGGATGCAAAGTTATGGCTACTTCCCGAGTCTATCGTGACTATGAAGGACTTGGTTTTGGCCTTCCCCACGTGGAAATTACTTTATACTCGCTCTCTGCTTGCTCAGATCTATTGCGGCAAAGATATGACACTCACCCCAATGTAGTCGAACTAACTTCTTGCCGCCGCCGCCGACGTAGTGTCCCAATCTCCCAACTCGCTTAGCGCCGCACTCACGTATGGGCAGCCACCCTGCCCTATGGCCTGGCCGAAGCACCAACCAAAACCGCTTATGCACTCCTATCTCTTTTCCTTGGGCATAGCCTGCAAAAAGGATCGCACTGCTTTGGAGTAGTTTGACCCCTCCTGCTTGTCCTTGAAGGACACTTGCTTTTTCTCCTGCTGCTTCCCTTGGTTGCCACCATATGGGGCTCTAGCTGGGCCTGGGCTTGCTGCCCTAGGGCTATAACTCCCTGTTGCCTTACCTTTATCCTGGTAATACTGCTACCTCTGCCTGCTATTGTGAGGTCCTGTTCCTTGCAAGCTTATTGCCTTGGACTCTGCTTCTGATACTGTCTTAGGATTTATTGCCCTTACAAGCTTGCGGATCTCCTCATTCAGGCCCTCGATGTAGCTCTCCACTGCATGCTTCTCACCCAATTTGGGCACATCTGACCCTCGGACCTCATGAATTCCCTCAGATGCTTAAGATCGATTTGTTGCCTTGTCGCTTTTGCCGTAGAATTGCTTTGCATCATCTTTGGACTTATGCTCTCTCGGGACATAATGGCGCTTGAAGGCTTTAGCGAACTTCCTGAACCTGCAAGCATCCCTGCTTAAGCCATGGGCCTTGGCATAACCCTTCCACCAAATCGTCTTTGCACCCGAGGTTAGCCATTTGCTACCACGCCTTTATCCTTATCCTTCATACCATACAGCGTTGCCGTATTCACTCATCTCGTCGAGCCAAGCCTCCCTCCATGCACGACGCATTTCCGCTCGAGAATTTGCTCGAGCTTCCTGGCCTTCCAAACATTTCCCAATGCAGAGTCTACCTTCTTCTGGTAGTCAGAGGCTCTTGTGTCCCTTTGTCGTCCATTTGTGGTATCCCTCTGCCTTCCATGTGTAGTGACCCTCTGCCTTCCATCTATACGGTCTTGGGCCTGGTCTTCCTCTTCCTCGGAGTCGGAGTCTGAATCCGAGCTTGAGTCGGAGGATTCCAGCTGGAGGACCTCCTTCTCTTGCTCCTCTTCTTGTCTCTTCCTGTTTTTTGAGCTGATGCTTGCGGCAACTGAGCATTGCCCACCAACCCGGGCCGCTTGGCTGCCAGCAAAAGCCTTTATCTACCCAGTCCGGCCTCATCTCTGATGGATATTTCCTCTTCAAGGGTTATGGGTCCAAATTCCTCGAGCAGTTTCCTTGCCTGGGTGGCCTCATGCGGACTCTGTTCTTCCATATGTTCTCGGCGTTGTCATTCCCCTGGGCCTAGGCCTCTAGCTGCATACACAAGTAGTTCATGGCTATATGGTTAGTTTTACTTGTTCTCTTGCATTATTTATGTTTGTTGGTATAGCTGGGGACACAAAATACATCAACAAAACATTTAAAGTGCAAAAGAAATTATATTTATATGATATCATATCCTAATACAAAAACCCCCGGGATCAAGAATCTAACTATTCTTGGAATCGCCGGTATGATGGGTTATCCTCTAGGAACTTCTTCACTTGGGCTGTTCCCACTGAATGACCCAAGTTCCTAAGGACATTGATTGAAGATCCCCCCTGCAAAGCTCTCGCCAATTCTTCTATCCTGCGCTCGGAGGTATAGGCTGCAGTCACTGCCAGTCTTCCCTGCCGTCTGTAAGGTATGGCAAAGTAAAAAACATCGAGTGCTATCTCTCTCTTCACCAGGATGGCATACTCGGTGTTTGGAGCTAACCGAGCATGCCGGCCAAAGCCTGAGAGTGCAATTAGCATCGATGCTCCTTCCTCGCCCCTGGGGGTGAATTTGCGGTGAATTACCGCTATTCTTCCATCCATCAGCAGGGGAAGGTAATACCGCCGCGACACGTGCTGCGTGCCAATCCTCGTCTCGGCCCTCCCTCCAAATCTGCCCGCGCATAGTCATCAACCTCCACCGTGGTGAGCTCTCTGTAGTCTCTGACTGTTGCTGAAGCTCTCCTGAGGTCGAACTCGCCTCTTCTCTCCCGGGGAGGCGTTGCAAGAGCTTGCCGTTAAGATGTTCGAGGGTCGCGGGCGGATCCCCATCTGTTCTGTAGAGCAAGGGAACTCTTCCTCCGTCCGGTAGTTTGTTCAAGGGCCTTGTCTACCTCCATAATCCGCATGATGTTCGGCTTGATATCTGAGGTCGACTCTCCCGCGTGTAAGTGTCGGCTTCCCCTTACTTGGAGTGGGAAGTCGGAGGTTCCTCGGACGATGAAGTCGCCCGTGTCTGTTCTCTCGGGAGTAGGTGCAGCAATGTTCGTGGTCGATACTCCCTTTCCTGCACTCCTGGGAGTTTTGGATGTAAACTTAGGAGCAAAAATTCTTCGCCCTCGACAATGATGGGGCTAGGCTTGTGATGCCTAGCCCAAGGGTGGCGCGATCCTAAGAGTCTCGCCGCTTCTTTCAAGTCTTGCCACTCTTGTTCTGCTTGCCGCTGCTCTTCCGCTGGGTCGAGCTCGACGTAGTCTTCATCCTCTTCTTCTGACTCCTCGTCTTCTTCTTTTCCTTCTTGCTCCCCTCAGATCGTGCGAAGGAGTTGTTTATCTTCGCTGGCTGGCTAATGGGTCCACGTCCATGGGTGGGATGGAGGTTTCTCCCATGGGGTTCTCGGCACGATGGGTGAGGAAAATGGCTAAGGCAGTGTTGAAAGAGAAGTACTTGGTCCTGTTGACAGTCAGGACCATTGGCTCGGGCGTGCGCTGGGCCTTGTTTGTGAGGTACTTGGCAATGTTTGGGACATCGCCTAAGGCTGCTTGAAGGGCTTGCCTGGGGACATAGTAACCTATGCAAGGTGGGAGCTGCACTAAAGAATGTCCTACCCTAGCTTGGAACTCGGACAGGACTCGGCTATATGCTGGGGTTGCGTGCAAGGTTGCTTGGACATCTATCTCCTTCCGGAAGACCCAGAAAATTTCATCGGCGTCAGCCTCGGCAGCATGAGCGCTGGCGCTGTCCCATCGCCTGAAATCAGAGGTTGCCATGAGTTTAATGAGGAAGAGAGTAGCAAACGGTTGCAAGAGCGCCTCAGGGAGTTGGAAAATCGGCTAAGGGAGCAGGAGCAAACTCGTAGGGTGCTACCGACCTATTTATAGAAAAGGGGAAAACCTTAATTTTTGGGTGACTTGGAAAATTCTTGGGGTTGGGCAGTTCTAGCCTATATTGAGGTCTAAATGAGGATTGGAAGACTACTTTAAGGGTTTGAGCATGACTGGGTTACCTAAAGATCTTAACATAACAGGTTGGAGATCATTTGGACAAGTTATGGTGGAGAAATGGTAGGAGGTCTCACAGGTAGCGCCTCGTTCAAAAGCTACACTTTAGTTTCTTGACCAGGCGCGACGTGTGAGACATCAGTCCCATTTTGATCAAAACATGTCTAATTTGGGTAAACTAAGGGTGTAAGGGTAACATACTCATTAAATTAAGCAGAATCGACCCCTTACTTGGTCACTTTGGAGCTGTTTTGGGCAATTTTGGCCAAGGTCTCACAGCTAGCGCCTCGTCCAAAAACTAAAGTTTAGTTTCTTGACCAGGCGCGACCTGTGAGACATCACACCTTTTGGTCTGCAAATGTCCTATTTCACTAAAACAAATACTAGAACCTGCTAATTTGTCCTAATTAAACAAGTTCAGACACATAAAGTACTCAAAATTGATTATATTACAAAATTTTTGATTATTTACAAGATGTTTATCTGGGATCTTTCTTAATTAAACTAGCTAATTGCATGTCTTTCCTCATGAGGGTTACTCGCTTCGCATGAACAGTGCAAGCTGTCGAGTCTTCAAAATGTTGCACTATCCTCTGCTCAGCCGCTTCCTGCAGTGCCAGCAGCATCTCATCTGTGACCCTCATGTCGGTCCTAAAATCCTGCATTACTTCTCGGACCAAACGAGCAAAGGGGGCACGGGGGATTAGGAGGCCGTAGCTGCGCTGGAAGTGCCTAATCAGTGCTCTTCTCTCCACCTCCTTCCTGTCGACTTTCTTCTTGGCTGGCTTCTTGGGGGCCTTGGGCTTTGGTGGTGGCGGCTTTAAGGTCTGCTGTTTCGTTGGGCGTCCTCCCTCGATAAACCTGACCTTGTTCTCCTCATAGTACTTGTTGTACGCCTCCCACTCCTTCATGTATGCATCGTGCTCCCTCTTCTTCCTCTCATAGATCTTGACACGGTCCGTGACGTAGGCCTCTTGGGCAGGCCGTGGTTGCTTCTTCCTGTCCCACTTCGGATAAGGAGGGGGCTTCTGCACTTGGTCCTGCTGTTCCGGGTCGGGCTGCTCTTGATTAGGTGTTGGCTGCTCGTCACCCGGGAACTTCGAAGAACTTCCACCTCCGGTGTTGGGGATGTAGTCTTCGTCGGAGGAGTCGTCGGAGGGGTTCGGGGGCTGGTCGGCTGGCCGCTCGTTGATGACGACCTTGGGGTTGGGCTTCCTTCTTGGTGGAACGTCCTTGAGCTTCCTTGGGCCCTCCACGAATTTCCCCTTTGCCTTCTTCTTCTCCTGGGCCGCTTTCGCCTCTTCTTCCCTCTTCCTCTTCCTGCTTTCCCGGCGCCGTTGTTTCTTCTCGTGTTTTGCAATCCATGCCGCGAGGTCTTTTTCTTCGCTTGGGTCGATCCTTGGCCCGCTGTGCTCTTGCCGCTCCTTTGTCCTCCTTTCCCGATGTGCTTCCTCCTCTTCGTCTTCGAGGACCTCTGTTGCTGCATCAGAGTGGTCCTCTTTCCCTTCCTGCTCTTGAATTTCCCGCTCTATCTCCTCGTAGACTTCCCTTGTCTCCTCGTCCATGGAGGTTGGTGATGAGGCCTCGCCTTGATCCACCTAACGATTGAAAACGCCAATCGCATCGGATGTATCTTGATCTTCCTGATGTCCTCCTCGCTCGGCTTAACGACCCCCTCGCGAGCCTCTCCACGGCATCCCCGACAAGGTTGGCGTCAGGGCGCCGGTGGCTTCGCCGGACGAGGGCTTCCCCGGCACCGCTTGGTCCGTGCCATGTTTGACGGCTCGTCGATCGGATATCAGCCAAAAAGATCGCCTAAGTGGGAGAGCCGGATTTCTAGGGCGGAACGCAAAATGAGTGGGGGGTCTACATCTATTTATAGCTTGGGGAATTTTAGGTCAAAATCTAAGTTGCTCTATTTAACGTGCCAAGGCACTTATTTACTTAAAACATACACTTATTTCAGAGATTTTTAATTATTGGTCTCACAGGTAGCGCCTCGTTCAAAAACTAGAGTTTAGTTTTTAGACCAGGCGCGACGTGTGAGATCTTACACATTTGTAACTAGTTTAAGTGATTTAAACATACTATTCTAACTGATTCTTACCTTGGAACTCGCCTTACCATATTACTTTGGTGAAATTATCAAGATTTAAGGTTTTTCTTGGCTCAATGTCTCACAGGTAGCGCCTCATCCAAAAACTAAAATGCAGTTCTTTGACCAGGCGCGAGCTGTGAGACCACCTTGCCTGGGGAGTGTTTGGCTCATTCTTTTTAGTCTTATTAAGTTCCAGTTCACTTAATTGTTACTAGCTTAGCATAAACTACAAAAATGAGAAAAAAAAAATTTTCCCACTTTTCGAGGCTTGAGGATCCTATCAAGTTAGTACTACTGGGAGCATGGTCAGTGCTTTGCTCTTGGTCTCCAAGAACATTGCTCGATACCACCGTGGCGATCGCCTACTACTGTGATACGGGTGCACACACCGTATACAAACAGAGTTCTTCCCCCCCATACCAGCTCCATGCCGACATGAGGGGCCCTCCACATGACACTGCAACCGCGACGGGTTCCAGTGGGAAGAGTGAAGGGGTCATTTTACCCCGTCTCCCTCAGGGCCTACCTAGCTGCGGAAGCGTACACATACATGTCAGTATATAAGAGCATCATATATCCACCTCTAGGGTGGTACATCACATCTGCATGAACAATGATCAGCACAATGCATATGGGAAATCCTACCCAAGGCTCAGACTCAGGGATGGACTGACAAGCTTGGGTCTCCAGAGTTCGTTGCAGACAGAATTCATGGCAATGGATTTGGCTGGCATAAGAACATGGCATTGGGTTGTCCACTCCATCCACCCCTCCTATGCACACCTTGCGGAGTAGGCTGAAAAGTGTTGGGACCTGACTGTAGCCCGCCGGATGCATAGCCAAAAGGGCTACTCCTGGGTTTCATCTCCCCAGTTCCGATGGGGCAGGTAGGGATCCTCCCTCCAGAGATCTACATGCTGACTCAAGGTGACTAGAGGGCCACTGCCCCTATTCGACTGAACCCACTGGAAAGTCATGAACACCACTTCACGGGTGTTGAGCCCATGCCTTACCCACACTCAGTGGTAAGCCATTAGACCTAGTCACAATGATCCCCAGTGAGGCCCCTTACACACCGAGGGATCGCTCAAGAGTCGACACGAATCTCCTTAGCCGGGCCCTGCCCCTTCACCCACAACCAGGTGTGGTTCTTGTACACAGGCCGAATCTATAGTGTGCTAGAGGGCTAAACTAGGAGCATCTACTACCAAGCTTTAGGTCTCTACCCCCCTTCCCAATACAAGGAGTTCATAGAGATACATCATCCACATACATCACAGAAGAACTAAAGAACTAGATCTAATCTATATCATGGAGTTAGGTTCTTTAGTTAGTGTTTGGGATCTAGAGATCTAGGTAGCTGCTATGGGCAATTTAATAGGCTAAGCCTACTGATTCTATGACTGGAAGACGGTTTAAGCTATTAAATTGACTAAATACCTGATCCTTGGGTGGCTCCTCCTGACCTGAGTTCAACCATCCTGCTGAGCTGATCGAATCAAGGGAAGCTAATGGTGCGATTCGCTTGGGCAGAGTCTGGGAGACAGTTTTGGCTCATGGGCAGCCAAAACAGAGCTCTAAAACCCTATGGACGAAACTAGCAAGTTAGGGTTTTCCTACCCTAAATAGACATGGGGTTAGGGCTAGGGTTTCCAATTACCCCTTTTAGCATGTGGGATAATTGGAAAGGGCCCACTTGCCTTTAATGGCTAGGTGGCAAAATGTGCCCACATGGAAAGGTGTGCCCACATTAATGTGCACATTGGTAAATGTGCACATTAATAATAAATGCACATACCTAGCAAGTTGCCCCCTAGGGCTACCCACCTGGCTACACATCGGTGTACACGTCAGTCGGAGTGGCGTGTACGCGTGACGAGGCAGTACAGTATACGTCCTGGGACTGTATACTGTGCTGGAACGTCACACATGCATTAGTGGTATTGCCCACTGTAGTAGTTGCTGCATCTGATTCCTCATCTGGGCCAATCTTGCATTCATTGTTTTGACTGTCATGTCTTGTTCGTCGTCGTGTTCCCGGCCGAACAAATTCCTAGGTTGCCACTGGTGCTGCCGGCCTTGGCCTTGAGACCCTGACCCGGTGTTCCTGGCTGCAAGTATTGGTCATCAATGTTGTTACTTAGGTTATGCATTATTCAACCTTATTTACAAGTCAATTATTGTTAGGTATGAAAGAAATCATGTTCAAATTCCAACTTATAAGTTAAAGACAATTTGTGACAATTAGAGTTATACATTACATAGGGTATATGATAGTACATAGAACTGAGGACATTTTTATACATTTTAGAAGATAAGTTTGAAAGCAGAAAGTGTTCATCTTCGAGAATTCTTGACGTCCCTAAGTCGAAGGCCTTTGCCGACATTGCGCAAGATATTCCTAAAAGATCCACGTTCGAGGGCTCGAGCCATTTGAGGTGCAGGGAGTTCGGATGCCGTTGCCGCAATTACCATCAATGGTGCGTCTCTCAAGTGGCCCCTGGCGAAGTCGAGGCAGTGGAGTACCACGGACAAGGGGGGTTCACAGTTTTGCATGCACGGGAAGGGGATTTTTTGGACCCATTTTCGTACATATACGGTCGGCAGGGGGTCCCTTTTCTGGTATTTTTTGCACTATTCTAGGTAATTTTTATTCGAAAGGGGTCAAATTTTGCTTTTAAAGATCCGTATATAGGGGGGTTTTTTGCCACCCCATGCACGCAGATGGCATATCCCCCTTATACATGAGTGAATCCCCCTTGACCACGGATCTCTTGAAGAGAATGATATGATCCGTGTGGCTGCTCAGCTTGACGTGCTGTCCGAAGCCCGAGAGTGCTATGAGGAGCGCCACAGACTCCTCCCCTCGCGGGCTGAACTCCTTGTGAAAAACTATCATCTGCCCTGGCTGAGGACTGGAAGGTAGTACCGGAGTGCCTTACCCTTTCCTATGGTCTTCGAACCTGTGCCCTTTCTTTGAGCTGCTTCGCCGTAGATGTCTAATGCCAAGAGGTCTTCATGGTCTCTCCACATGGTGGTTGCGCTTTCCAGGTTGATGCTACTGGATGCCTCCTGCATGCTCCTTGATCGAACCGTTTGGCTAGAGCTTGGGCCCCTCCCTGGTTTGTATAACCTGCTTTGGATCTCCTAAACTTCTTCCTCTGGAATGATCGGCTGTTGTTGACGATACATCTCCCTTATGTGCTCGTAGGCGGCGATGTCTGACATCGTCTCACCGGCGTAGGAGTGCCTTTTTGCTACTTCACTTGGGACCTCCTGATAAGAGTAGTCGATGAAGTCACTCTGCTGCTCTTTTGCAATCAAGCCTAGGAGCTCATCGATTCTAAGCCCTTCTTCTTGGCAGTATGGAAGGTTGAGGGTATCATTTGCCAAAATATACTCCTCCCCTTCGATTACCATCGGTGATAGAGCTGTGATGCCGATTGGTGGTTCATTGGCCCGCCTTATGACTTATGTCATCATCGTGCCTTGCTATGCACCTCTCCATTCTTGTCGCCTCTCTGCTCTCCCAACCTGGGTTTTCTTCCCCTAGCTGCTCGTAATCCTGCTCAATTTGGAATGCCCCTATTCTTGTGCCATGGTACTCGTACTTCGCAGACTAGATCTCATGTATCTGGCCTTGCTCCATTCTTGTGTTGAGTGGCGCTAGGTCCAAGGGCTGGATCGAGGGCTCCCCCACCTTGTTGACTGCCTTGTACTGCATGAATAAAGCGAGGGCCGCATGCGCCGAAACATACCTGTGCCTATGGGCTCTACAAGTCATGTAATCGTCCCTTTCCTTTCCCATTGCTGCCCCTTCCTCTGGATCCCCCTCCCCTAAGGCTTGGCTCAACGAATCTAAAGATACCCACTTGCCTCCCCTTGGTAGAAGGCTAACTTCCCAGGGTAAGATCTGCTGGTCATATTGGCAAACTATGTCAGTGTAGTAGGGGGTCCTAGTCAGGGTTGCATGCAAGTCAAAGAGATGGTCAAAGACATGGAAGGCCATCATGGATGTGGCTGGCACTGTCGTACCATCAAACAAAATTGGTGGGCGCCATTGAGCAGAGGTGGGTGTAAAAGATGGCTTGGAAGAACTGATGAGAGCTTGGTAAATCACCTAAGATGGTGAGAGCAATTTAGGTGAAGGGAAAATGGCTAATGAGGCTCCCTTTTATAGACTAGGGTTGCCTCGGCTTCCGTGCACAAGGGTTCTTGATAGAACAGACCTTTGTTCTAAGCTTATGGATCTCCAAATAAGGTACCATGAAGTGCAAATCTAAGCAAAACGAGGCAAGAAACACTACATGGCAGTTTGTTGGGTCAAATTTGGATAATCCTGGTCAAAATGGGTCAACTCGAGTGGGTTCGCGCGAAAGGGGTCTGCGTCGCGAACGCAGAGGCGTTTGGCGCGGACTCACCCGGTTGGGCCGATTTCTAAGAAAACTAAACTTTTCTAGGGGTTGTAAGATGCTAACATGCCTATTTGGATCAATTCTAACCTAGTTAGCAACTTACTTCATGGTAATTGGACATCTAGAAGTGTTATTTCAAGGCAACTAGGTGGGTTCGCGCGAAACGGGCCTAAGTCGCGAACGCAGAGGCGTTTGGCGCGGACTCACCCAGTTCAGCCGATTTTTGCTACTTTTGGATGTTTTTGACCAAAATTAACTTCTAAACTAGATTCCTAGGCAGATTCTAAGCATTTTACTATCTTTTTTCACAAAATTTGGACCAATTTGCCCCAAATTGAGGATACTCGGGTGGGTTCGCGCGAAACGGGCCTGCGTCGCGAACGCAGAGGCGTTTGGCGTGGACTCACCCGGGTCGGCCAATTTGAGCCAAATTTGGATTCTTATGCTAAAATTTTATGCTAATTAGACAATTCTAAGCATTCTAATTATGATACAAGGAATTATACTCACAATTGATTCATACAAGAGTACTATTATATCAAAGAAGAGGTTTAATTTACAGAGAAAATTGACTTTTATAACTAGTAATTAGAATATACAGGGGAAAAACTTATATATTTATAAGGTTTACAAAATTGGAGGTGTTTAGGGCCTCTCTTTACGGATCCTCCTCGCCAGATGCAGGTCCTTCGATATCACCGTCACCCGCTTGACGTGGATTGCGCAGAGGTTGCCTTCCTCGAAGAGCTGGACCAGCTCTGCCTCTGATGCCTCCTGCAGGGCCCGGACCATCAAGGGTGTCACTCTGTAGTTTGTCCTGAACTCCTGCATAATCTCCCGAAGGAGCCGCTCGAACGACGCCTTCTTGATGAGGAGATTATTGCACTGTTGGAAGTGCATAATCTCCCGAAAAACTCGGGCATGCCTTGAATTAGGTCCATGGTGGACCTTCTTCGGCGGCTCCGGTCTTGGTGGTAGCGGCTTGGGCTGGTTCTTCGTCTGCCCACCCTTAACGTACTTTTGTACGTTTTGCTTGCAGTACCAATCATTGTACCTCTTCCACCGGCGGAGGTTTGGTACACCTTTTTACGACGCTGGAATTCATGATCTTGTTTTAACATGAATTCCCACTCGCCCACCTTCTGCTTCTTTATCACCTTCGGTGGCTTGGGCCACTTCGGGTATGGTGGGCGAGCATCTGGGTTTGAGGGTTCCTCAGCATCTCCTTCGGGCTCTTCTTCCGTATGCCCGGCTGCTTCACTCTCCTTCTCTTCCTCTTCTTCCTCCTCCTCATCGGTGGGGTCCTGACGAGGTTCTTCAATATGGACCGTCCCCCTTGGACGGTCCTGGTCCCTTTTGGACCTCTTCTCCCTCCTTCTTGCTTCTTTCTCCCTCTCCCTCTTCTTTCTCGTGGCCCTCTCCTCTGGCCATTCAGTCACCTTCTCCTTGCCTTTCTTCTTTTTGGAGGTGCCAACCTCCTCCTGGTGTGGCTACTGCTGCTGCTGCTCTTGTTGTTGCTGTTGCTCTTGGTCCTGCTGCGGCTGCTGGTGCTCTTGCTCCTCCTCCTGATCGGACAGAGGACCGAAGTGGATGGTCTCGTCCATCCGCTGCGTCTCCACGGAGGAGCTGCTCTGGGCCTCCTCCTGGGAGGCGTGGAAGGTCTCGTCCGTAGAGCTGGACGGCTCCTCCTCCCTTCTCGGCCGAAGATGCTCGGGGATCTTCTTCCCTGGACCTGCTGCTGCTTCTGCCATTGAGGGTGTGCGCCTTGGGCTAAACTTCCTTGCAGTGCATTTGGTCCTCGCCATATCTTAAGGTTAACCAAACTGATTACGTTAAGCTGATTAACAAGGAAGAGGGGTTTAGGCAAGGTTAGAGGGAAAATGGGGTGGCAAGAAGATATTTAAAAGGGAAGATGCTCTAGGGAATATTCTCCTGCTATTAATAGCTCTACTAATTAGCCCCCCTTATTAATTATCTCAGTATACCTATTTGTTAGTATATGGTTAATGCTGTATTATACTATAATTTTCGAATTTTTCCTAATGGTTTGAAGTGTTAATTATGAATTTGCGCCATTTTTTACCCGGGTCTCGGATTGGCATGATTCTTCGACCCATTTTGGGTGAAATCTGATGCTAATGCATAATTTCCACTCCAACTTTACTAGAATGTTAATTTGACTCATTCGTTTCTCCCCATTTGACAACTTAGTCTATTCTTACGGGCCCACTACCTAGGAGAAAAAATTTTCCCCTATTTTCGAGGCTATTAGGCCTGTTAGACTACTTACTAGGGACATGGTCAGTGCTAGTTCCTGGTCAACCAAGAACATCGCTCTGATACCACCCTACAAAATATACGGCGCCCGACCGTACACTCCGTAGGAAATCCCCCATCCGGTCCTTCTGTGACGTTCCACGTATTTATACGCCTTTTTGAGTATAAATACATGCATGACACGTCATTATGAATAACTAGTAATGCCCGGCGTTCTTTGTCGGTCAGAAAGTTATCAACGAACAATGAGAAGAGAGGTCATAATAACTGTGGTGTAAAACCGTTATTGACATCTAATTACATATTCAAGAGGTAGTACATCGTTACTCATAAGTCATTTCAACATGAAACTTACACACTGAAGATGTAGTACACCGTTACCAGTCTAAAGGGGCTACAAATTATTGCAATCAAAGACAATGATTGATTAATGCCTATATAATATTGTATGAAACTTGACCTATGTAAAACTGTATGAAGCTTGACCAGATACATAGACCTCGCTTAGTTTGTGGAAAACTCAAAAACATTTATATTCCTCAGGGACTTGCCTATATTATACCTATCATTACAATTTTTTACCATCTTAAGTTCCAAATTTTCATTTGTATATAAACTTTTCTTATATGTTGAGTCAGAGCAAGTCTATTTTCCATGTATTATAAATATAATGCTAATTAATGCCCTTGTAAACATGTATGAAACTTAACTAAATATATGGACAGCTTATTTATCCCCGCTTAATTTGTGCAGAGCTCAAAAACTTTCTCTTTCCCAAGGCTTGCCTATATTATAGCTATCCTTATAGTTTTTGACCATCTTAAGTTCTAGATTGTTATTTGCATACAAACTTTTCTTATATGTTGTGGAGTCGAGCAGGTCCACATCAGCTAATTTATTATATATTGCACTAAAATCATAGCTTGACCTGCAAAACAATATTAGCTTAACCAATATGTTGTAGACGCAGCAGACGAAATGCACAAACAATCTAGAAAGATTAAATCACAGCATAAAAGATGAGCAAAGCTATGGCATCATGCAAACACAAAATGTTGTATCATAAATGACATGCATACAAAAAGAAAGCACAACTTTAAAGAAGCTTACAAAAAGCATTTCTAAAACCCATTCTATTTCACCCTATAGGAAATTTGGGTGACACAGAATTAGAAAGAGTAGCGGATTGGGAATGCCATTATTGCAAAAAGCCATCATCACGAAAAGCCATCCATGTAACTACTTATATTTTTATTATATGATTTGCTTCAATGAGAGCAGTCTAATGATACCACTTACAATAAAGTTGATTCTTATATTTTATCATATAGGTACTGGAAGAACTTGCAGAACTTGCCATAACCTTGCACAACATGAAAAACACTAGGTTCTTGAAGGACGAGGACTTCGCCTGGGAGTGTCGGCGGATTTGGTTTCGCATCTTTCGGGATAACTTCGGGATGTCTGGTATGATAAAGGCTTTAGCGGCTGTTAAGTCATTTGCAAAGTCTTGGGGGAGAATGCGGGCGCAGCAGGAGCGTGAGTCCTTAGATGCCTTATATCGTGAGCTGGAAACTCTTAGACGGGGGCCTTCTGACGGCTTTCGTGAGAATGAGATATTGCGCCTCATTGCAGCGGACGAGTCGAGAAGAGCTGCACAGGCAAGGGTGAAGGCGGGGGTCACTTGGCTGAGGGAAGGCGACACTAATTCCAGAATGTTCTTCAGGGCAGCTCGACAGAAGAAATATGCAGCATCAATGTCGTCGTTGAAGTTGCCCGATGGTCGGGTTTTGCAGTTGCCTGCGGAAATCAAAGAGTTCGCATTTCAGCACTTCTCTCACTTTTTCGTGAAAGGACGTTTCCATCGCGGACGCCTTAGAAGAAGTTGTTGTCAGCAAGATCTCCTGTAAGATCTCGACTGAGCAACGTCAGGCGTTGCAGCTGCCACTCACTAAACAGGATCTGGAGGAGGCTTGTCGCGCTTTGGCTCCCCACAAATGCCCTGGCCTGGACGGCATCCCCATTGAGTTTTTCAAGGAGTATTGGGAGTGGCTAGGGGACTCTTGTTACAGACGGCGTACCAAGATCTCTTGGGTGCGGATGCTCTAGACTATAGACTCAACACGGTCTGCATCTCCTTAATTCCCAAGGTGAAAAATCCGTGTCTATCATCGATCAAGGCCCGACACGCTTGTTATCCTCTCGTATATAAGATAATTCGCGGCGGCCCTTTCCATGAGGCTTCACCGGGTCCTGCAGGAGGCTATTAATCCAATGCAATCGGGGTTCATTCCAGCCGCCAAATTCTTAATAATGTTGCAAAATGCTTTTGAGGGTGTACATTGGGCACGGAAAATGTCAGTCACGGATAGTCTATCCGGTCGGATTTTGGCAAAGGCGTATGATGTCATTCCGGGGATTTCTTGAAGAGAATGATGCCGGCCTTGGGGGTGTGGAGAGAGCTTTACCGCCGCAAGCTTTGAAACTCCTTACTTCAGCTAGAGCCTCGTACTCGCCATGGTGAGTCTTCTCCGATCTTCGGGTTGGTCGGGAATTCGCCAGGGGTTGCCCAACCGGTCGTGCACTTATTCACCATTGTTGCGGAAGCCCTTTCTCGCTTGCCGCTCTGCTTTGGATGCGGGGTCATAGAAGGTCTCATGATGGCGGATGGCTCGCAACAAATTGGCGGTCCGTAAGATGTCAATTAATCCTTCTTGTTTTTTGCAAGTCGATGAGGTGAATTTAACAAACACGAAAAGAGTCACTGGACACATTTTCTATTGCTTCCGGTGTTTAATGAATTGACAAAGTGTTCTGGCCGGTGTCCGTTATCGAGCCGACACACCTCGCCATTTTATCCGGCTTTCCCCGGGCAGTGCGGCTCGCGGGGTAATGGTTCTAGGCTTTTGGGTATCCCGTTTGGCATGGATATTTCCGCCTCAAGCATCCGGGAGGATATCCCCGTTGGGCTGCGTCGACATCTTAATTGGTGGAAGGGTGGGAAGCTATCAATGGCTGGTAGAATTACATGCTGGCAAAGTCCGCTTTGTGTTCGACGCATATCTACATGGCATCTATTATTTTAGCGCCGAGAGTAAGATGCGTGAAATTTCCATTATTATCCGTAACTTTGTTTGGGGAGGCAATGAGGAAGGCGCGGTGGTCAAGGTTGCGTGGTGGAAGTGTGTGTGCGCCCAAGTCTCAAGGGTGGGTTGGGAATTTTGGACCCGTCTCTCCATAGCAAGGTCCCATTTCGAAGTTCATTTATGGTATACTTAGGGAGGAGGTTGACTCCCCGGTATGGTAATCGCTCCCTCCAGTCTGTCATACTCATTGGTTTTTTCATAAGCCATCCGCCTGTGGTAGCGACTCCCGGGCGCTATTTTCGGATATTAAGCCTTACGCCAATGCCTCTCCCTTTACGAGGGAGGGTCCGCTATGCATGGGAACAGGTTCGCCCATTATTTGAGATAGATGCCTCGGTACCGCATCCGGTTGACCTCATCGCCATGGTGGATCCCCTTGCCCGCGGGTGAGCATATATTGGCGTCCTATGGGACCCACGGGTTCAGCGTAGATGGTCCCAAATGAGGCGTTTCTTCCGATGGGGACTGTATCTTGATGGCCGCCATTTTGGCAAAACAAGCTTCGGACAGTTTGGGCTAAAAGAATGCGACATGGTCATCTGGGTCCGTGTGGCGAGTAATCTTCCTTTGCATCCTCCACAGGGGACGGGTCGGGTATGGCGGTGTGACCCAAGGATTGTGCCTGATAACTTTGTTAAGACTTGTTATGAGCTTCTGGCTATTCAAGATGAATTACCTCCCCCGAATGGCTGGGTGTTACAAGTGCCAGGCGATGACTGGGGCCAGATGTGGAAGTGGGTGTGGAATCCAATATCGCCACCCAAGACCCGCACATTGCTATGGCAAATAGTGCACCGGTCTTTACGGGTAAATACTTGGGTCCACAGGATTAAGCCGTTCATCAGTGAACTATGTCCGATGTGTGGCAGCTCTGCTGAGACCTTGGAGCACTGCTTGTTTTTATGCGCAGAGATTCAGCATCTTTGGCGGTGGGTTGAGCGTTTGTTTCATACCTCTCTTCAGTGTCAAGAGGTTCTTTTGGGTATATATCCTAGGAGTTGGCCCCGCGTTAAGAAGCTAGCCTTCCATCTCTGTAAAGCATGGTTGCTCTGGTTTATTTGGAAGAGACGGCGTATGAAGGTGTTTAGGAATGAAGAGACGTACCCTGGTATACTCATCCCTCGGCTGAGGTACAGACTTTATCTTTCATACTTGGCCTCCACTCGGAAGGAGCAGTTTAAGGCAGCGATTTGGCAAAACACTCTTCATATAGTTGATAGTTATGGTGTATTCATCCCGTATGGGTAATTGATTTTTGCGGTATCAGGGTTGCTATGCAAGCATGCTTGCTTGCGTAGGTGTACCTATATCGCTCTTCATGTACTTCTTTATTGTTAATTAATTAATTTTATCCCTCAAAAAAAAAAAACATGAAAAACATGTTGCACAACCTAGCAATTGCCAGTAGCCAATATTACTGAACATCATTAAATAACAACAAACTTACTATCAGAACATTGTTAAATAACGACAAACTTACTAACAGAACATTGTTAAATAACAACAAACTTACTATCAATGCTATTGGCATAAAAGCAACGTATTATCAATGCTATTGGCATAATAACAACTTATTATTATCAAGTGCAAACAGTCACAACTTAATGCTCACTCATGCTTTTCAAGCTGTATCACTTTTCATCAATAAAGATTTAAAGCAATGTCATTGCAACTGAAAGCTCATTGTGCATAATAGATGTTAAATTTGCACTCTGAGTTTGCACTCTAACTTATAGTTAGGGATTTTAAATATTTTAAGCCAATGCAGTTTTCCCAAGGGTGTGAGGGCATACATCCTATATTATAAAACCGTGGCGTCGGTCTGTCCGCCCGATCGACGCCCGAGATCGCCCCAATGTCCCTGCCCCCCGTCGGACGGCGCAGATTTGTCCCTTTGTGCCTCCGCCTTGATCGATGGCTTAGATTGTGCCACATGGATACGTGTGTTTGCAAAGGAAAGGGTGTGACGTCTAAAATAATGTTTCGTAAAAGGGGCGACGAAAATCTTAAAATCGAAATGTTGGCCGAAAGGGTGGGACGAGTAACATAGGCATTGGATTTGATTGTATACGCTCCATAATGCGAATTGGATTTAGGTTGGTTGCAATCTGGTACCAGGAAAAGGAAATTTGGTAAGATAATATTGCAGGTAAAAGAAGAACATTTGTTTGTTTGCTGTGTCATTGAGTACAGCTTTTAGAATTTATTCCGAGTATTTCTTTCATTCAGTTGTCGACATTTACTATAAGAGTATTTGCCTCCATTTTCGGCATTCAGATTTGTCGTTGTGATTGCATGGTAGATTTAGGAGCTCCTGGAACTCCCGCCGTCTTCATTTGATCCTTTGCTGTAAGACTAAATGCTGGGTTTTTTAATTTACAGGTCTTGAGCATTTCATATACGAAAGACGGGTGCTACTTTGGAGGTTTTGTGCTGTTGGATGTTTTTGTCTTCTTCATGTCATGTTGTGATAAAAACATGTCTGAATAATACATATGAAGGAGCCGCTGTGAGTTGAAGAAAAAGGTATGTTTCTGGGATTCGTTTTTTGTAATTTGCTCTTTGATTTCAGTTTATCCATATTATCGACGGTGTAGAATTTATGTTAAAATTACAATTGAGTTTTATTATAACCAAGCTTCCTTTTATTACAACCAAGCTCTTTTATTATAACCAAATGTTTAGATCTTGCTGAAATTTTAGATACATTTCATGTAATGTACATTAAAGCCGTGATTCTTTTGAATACTTTCTAAGAAATATAGGTTGCAGCCATGACATGTTTTTAAGATACTCCTGCGATGTTACATAAAGTGTCACACCATTTACTATCGAATCCAATACCAGAGTATTAAATGTCTCTCTTATCCATAGTCGTTAATTTATGCCAGAATCTTATATTATAATGTTATAGCGTAAGTATGTCATGAATGAAACCCTAATTTGGATGGTTGAGATCATCCGATTGCATTCGGAGGTCGAGATTTATCGCACGACTTCCCTCCACCATGATTGGCCATGCTCTAATGTCTGAAGAGGAAAGGGAAAAGGAAAAGGGAGGAGAAAATGGCAAAGTGAAAGGAAAAAAGGCATGGGTAAAATGGAAAGAAAGAAAGGAAAAAAGGAAAGCGAAAAGAGCACGAAAAAGGAAAAGGAAAATAAAGAAAAAAAGGACACTATGAAAAGGAGAAGATGGAAAGGATGAGGATAGGAGTAAAAGGGAAGTTGAAAAGGGGATGAGGAAAAGGGTAGAGAAAAGGGAAGGGAAAAGGAAAAGGAAAAGGAAAAGAAAAGGGAAAGGGGAAAGGAAAAGGTAAAAAGAAAGGGGGAGGAGGAGGGAGTGAAAAGGAACACCGGGAAAGGGGAAGAGTAAAAGGTGGGGAAAGGAGGAAAAGGGAGGAGATAAAGGCAAAGTGAAAGGCAAAAAGGCACCGGATAAAAGGGAAAAGGAAATAGAAAATAGCACAAAAAAGAGAAAGGAAAAGTAAGAGAGAAAATAAAGGAAAAAATGACAGTATGAAAAGGAGAAGAGGGAAAGGGTGAGGACAGGAGTAAAAGGGAAGGGAAAAAGGGGATGAGGAAAAGGGTAGAGAGAAGGGAAGGGAAAGGGGGAGAGAAAAAAGGTGGGGAAAGGAGAAAAACGGGAGGGAAAAAGGACACGAAAAAAAAGGAAAGAGAAAAAGGAAGGAGAGAAGGGATGGAAAGGGTAAAAGGAAAAAGCGAGGGGGCAAAAGGGAAAAAGGACATGGGGAAAAGAGGAAGAGAAAAGAAGGAGAGAAGCGGAAAAATGGAAGAGAAAGGAGGGAGGAAAGGGGAAAGGGAAAAAGAAAAGAACAAATGAGGGAGGAAAGGGAAAGAAAAAGACTACGAGAAAAAGGGAAGAGGGAAAGGGTGGGCAAAGGGAAGGAATAAATGGCACTGTAAAAAGGGGAAGAGAAATAAAGGGAAGGGAAAAAAAGACAAGGAGGTTGAAAATGGAAAAGGCAAACGGAAAAAAAGTGGAAGTAAAATGGAAAAGGCAAAAGGGAAAAAAAAAAGGAGGTAAAATGGAAAATAGAAAGGGGAGGTGAATAAAAAAGGAAGAGCAAAATAGAAAAAGAAAAAGAGAAGGAAAAAAAGGGAAAAGGAGGGGGAGGAGGGAGACGAGGAAAAAGGTGAAGAAAAGAGAAAAGAGGAGCGAAAAAAGAGCATGAAAAAATAGAAGAGAAAAGGGACATGGCAAAAAAGGAAGAGGGAAAGGGTGAGGAAAGGGGAAAACCGAAGGAAAAATGGACATGGAAAAAAGGAAAGGAAAAGAGGGAAAAGAAAAAAGGAGGGGGAAAAGGAAGACTGAAGGGCTGGGCAAAAGAGGAAAAGGGAAGGGAAAAAGGGGAAAAAAGAAAAGGTGGGGAGAAGGAAAGGGAAAAGGGAAAAGGGAAAGGAAAGGGGAAAGCAGAAAGGAAAACTTAGAAAGAAGGGCACGAGGAAAAGGGGAAGAGGGAAATGGGAAAAGAGAGGGGGGAAAGGGCACAAGGAAAGGGAAAAAGGGCAACCACAAATTGGAGAAAAGGGAAGGGAAAAATAGAAAAGGAAAAATGGGGAAGCAGAAACAAAGAAGAGAAAAAGAGGAAATGGAATAATGGAAAAAGAAAAAAGTAAATTGAAAAATGTAAAAAGGGAAAAGGGGCAAGGGGGAAATAGGAAAAAAAAAATAGTAGACAAAGGCAAAATGAAAAAGGAAAACGGAAAAGATAAGGGGAAGTGCAAAATGTGGTCGAATGCAAGAATCCATTTAACAATTGCTCCAAAGATGTCATTCCCACGCTTTCTATGCTCCAGCAACGCTGGCACTTTACTAGTAACCATATGTAATAATTGATCCCGTATAACCCAGTTCTGCAATAATTATCTCCAGAGGAACTATGATAGTAGCGCAAGGATGTAGAATTTGGCGCCTATTTGCCTTAACTGCTGTGACTTACAAAATTTTGGGCCTGAACGTAAAAAGTTAAGAACATGCAAAATGCCAAAGAATGATCGTATATGCGCTCCCCGATATTTAATGCCAGTCCGGTGCCTTTGATAGTTAGATACAAATATGAGAGGTCAGTTGTTCCCTTAATAGACGGAACTGAATATCCATATTGCAAGTTTGCATTTTTCGCTTTGACCTCACACTTAGGCTACCATGGTAGAGAAAAGGGTTTTATAGAGAAGTGGAGGAGGACATGGTTTTAGTTTCATTGCAATTCTAATCTCCATTTTTCTCGCAATTTTTACTGTGTTGCTTTCCCCGCCAGCTCTATTCTCGCACCATTCTATTTAAGCGCTTATCTCGAGCTTTATTCAAGGGCTTCTTTCACCCTCGTAATACATATATGGGCCAGTATGCATTCCCCCTTGCCATATGTTGCTGGTTTTCATGCTTTCTTACGTAGCCTAATATTATACATCCAATAATCACCGTGGCCCTTATTAAATAAACCCGGTCAATACATATTGTCATTTCTAAAAAACGCTGCATCTCATGGAAAATCTTTGCAGCAAAGAACTATATGTCCTTGGTTTTCTTTTCGTATCCAATGTAGACAATAACTCCCCGATCCCGCATCCATCAATTGTGTATCATGAAGCGGAAAAGAAATGGACCTTCCCTAAGATTTATTTCCACGCTTGTGTTTTCTATACAAAAGCTTTCATATGCATCATTTGTGATATGACGCCTTCATTTACAATCTTCCAAGATAGTAGATGGATGTTAGTGTATGATGGGTTCATAGATAGTTATGTTTATGATGTCATCCGCCTATGAACCTGTTCTTACATCCAAAAGCTAAATTAAATTTTTCTTTCCCAAAGATAAAGTTTAAAGGTTCAAAATTGTGGCCGGCTTTCAACATCAAAACAATATTGCTGCATAGGACAGAAAAAATGGCCATACTGCATAAATACCACCATATGCATCTATGAGCGAATTGTAGTTCTCATAGAACAACATCTGGCAGTCTCATTGCATCTTCATGAAATCCTTTTGGCTTCTTTGTACTTTCCCTTTTACCATAAGAATCAAGTAAAGCATTATAAGTTACAAAGACGTGCAATATGACTATTTAAGTTCCCAAGCATTGGTCTCATGGAAGGTTCCTTTTCAATATTTTTATTTTTCTTAACCAAAATTTTGCAGGTTGAATAAATGAGAATATATTCTTATTCTCTAGAAAACTTATCCATCTAGCGTGAACACAGGGTTTCATAATAGGTGGTTATGAATAAGATTTTTTTTTTGCTTTAAGTTATCTATCTATTTATTCATTTCTCCGAAAGCTATTGATGTTTAACTACAATTTGTTTTTGATCGCTGCCAATCATAGATATTTCGTTTATTATTTGCAAATTTGAATAGTTTCATTTATTTGAAGGCTTTTATATTAAGCTTATTAGTGGGCTCAAAAGCTGGTTTGCTACATTAGAATGCTCAACAATTGAGTAAGAAAACTATTAGTAAGCTTGGTGATTTGCAAGTTTTGCAGCATGAATTTGAAGGATGAATCTTCTGTGGTTGCCCCTTTAAGAGTTGCGCAAATTGATGTGGATCGGTGCATGACTCATAATTCTTGATAGAGGCAACAAGTAACTACATTTTAACTAAGTTATGAGACAAACATAATCAAATATTCATTAACACCAAAGAACCTCCCACCGATCACAATTTCGCCTCCCACCGATCACAATTCGGTTGCCATGCCATGTAATCGCATTTTGAACATAGGAAGCTGCTCAAATAACCACTAATGTTTTTTATGCTTGAACTGCCTTGGTATGGCGTGATTGATGGCTTAAATTGTGCCACATGGATACGTGTGTTTGCAAAGGAAAGGGTGTGACATCTAAAATAATCTTTCCGAAAGGTGCAATTTAAAAATCAACGCCTAAAAATGCCGGGTCAGGTTGCCAAACGAAAGAGGGCTTCTGTCGGCTCTATTCAAGGGCTTCGTTCTCCTCATGTACAGATATGGATAGTGTATGATTTAGTTCTCCTCACATATTCTATGTTATGTGGGACTATCAAAGGATTCGTTTGTGTCTGTCCAGACGAATTTTGGAGCCAAGCTTGAATGACATCTTATGGGTTCATACCAATGGGTTTATTCTTGCTTGAATGACATCTTATGGGTTCATACTAATGCAGGTCTTCTTTGGTTTTTATTATTTTGCACGATTGAGTTAAAGCAATGACATGTAAGTTTTGGATTATTTAGTGTTCCTGTTCTTTAGTGTATCTGAGATTGGCAATGCTTTTAATGTCTCATCTATGCTGGGAAGCTGATATCATATGCCCTGATCCTCTTGGCATATGATTGTTAGACAATGCTTTATGAGAAAATTCTAAGGTGAAAGATATTGCCTATGTTCTTTATGACCACTATCGCTCCTTTGTTTGCCTCATGCAGATTTCAACACGGCTGGAGGATTTTGTTGTGGATATTATACCACTACGGAGTCATATTGGGCCAGAGTTAATAGATATTTTTGCCAGCTCTTCAATTCAGAAGGTACATTATTTCTTGCAATGCATACTTTAACTTTAATAACCATTCATGCTAATAACCTGAGGCAGAGATTGCATGAACTTGCATGCAACATTGTGTTTGTTAAGAGAAGTCTTTTTAAGTCGGCCAGATTCATTCGATGTGTGGTTGCAAGATAACGGAACCAAGTCTAAAAGATGTGAAAATGTTAAAGCATTTAGTAACATAGTTCAAAAATTTGCAGCAGTTTACATTCATCTTTGTAGTCAATTCTAGATGTTGCAATTTCACAATAAGTTACTGAACCTTATAGATGTTTATTTTTGATAGAAAAGTTTATTTTTGATGTTAAATATATAGATTTTTTTCCATTGACATTTAATATTTGAAAAAAAAAAAAATATGGAGATGTCGCCTGTTCATGCAAATGTTATGCGCATGGGCTTGGCATTTTGCATCCTCGCAGTATCTTATTTCTTTCCATACCCATATGTGATCAGCGGTATTAAGAAGGACTTTGTGCAATGTGATTAGGGCAAATCCAATCTTTTCTCAAGTTTTTTTTCTCAACCTTTTAAGATGTGGAAACGACAATCATCATAGTCAAGTTTGCGCTTCTACATTCTATATGATCCATGGCCTTTCATTCTGCATTCTTTATTGATGCTTTACTTTTCGATTAATAAAATGACATGGAATACCCAGCCAGCTTAATTCATTAACAACTTTGTTGCATGCAAAATTTATGACAGATTTGATTTCCAATGAATATGATTGTATCAAGATGCATCGCCTTTATGACATTTGATTTCCAAATGTATATGATTGTATCAGTATGGAATAAAGTACATTCTACTAAATAGTTTGCTTTTATAATGCACTCCATCTCAAGGATACTTGATTTTAAAATAGGATTCATTATTATGCTTACATAGTCACGTAATCGCTAGAAATTGTTGCAATAGGAATTAAATAAAGGCATGGTAACTGTCGTCAATTTATTATCTACTTACACTTGCATTATGTAGGTAAAGAACACTTCATAAAATAAAAATGCCACGAAGACAACGCGAGGAAACGTCTCAAGAGCGAGAAGAAAGACTTCAACATAGGAAGGCACTAAAAAAAGCACTATTCACAATCATAAATTACATCTTATATTATAAAGTTTTTAGCGCATGTCTTCAATCAAACCCTAATTTAGATAGCGTTGAGATCGCCTGAAATGCATTCAAGGCCGAGATTTATCATCCTCAACTTCTCACCACCGGATTGGCCATGCCCTCGATCTCTTAAGAGGAAAGGAAAATGGCAGAGAAAAGGGCAAAGTGAGAGGCAAAAAGGCACGGTAAAAGGGAAAGACTGAAGAAGGGAAAAGGAAAGGGAAAAGAGCAACGAAAAAGGGAGAGAAAAAAGAAAAGGAGAAAAAAAAAGGAAAAAGGACACTATGAAAAGGAAAAGGGGGAAAGGTGAGGACAGAATAAGGAAAAGAAAAGGGAAGGGAGGAAAAGGAAGAAAAATAGGGCAACTGAAAAAGGTGAAGACGAAAGGGTGACTAAGGGAAAAAAGGGAAGATAAGAATGATGGAGAGAAGGGAAAAAAAAGGGCATGGAAAATAGAAAGGGAAGGAAAAGGAAAAAAAGGAGGCAAAAAAAGGAAAAGGGTGAAAAGGGAGAGGGAAATGAGAGAGGAAGGAGAAAGTGGCACGAAAGACGAGGAAAAGGGTGAGGAAAGGAAAAAAGAAAGGGAAAAAGAGAGATGGAAAAAAGAGAAAAGCAAAAAGAGATGGAAAAAAGAGATGGAAAAGAAAGGAAAAAGAGATGGAAAAGAAAGGGAAAAAGAG
This sequence comes from Isoetes taiwanensis, assembly GCA_021234155.1. Classification (NCBI taxonomy): domain Eukaryota; kingdom Viridiplantae; phylum Streptophyta; class Lycopodiopsida; order Isoetales; family Isoetaceae; genus Isoetes; species Isoetes taiwanensis. Next base: position 13,346,231 of record JAJEKV010000039.1, read on the forward strand.
ATGGAAAAAGAGAAAAGGAAAAGGAAAAGCAAAAGAGAAACGAAAAACATGGAATAGGAAAAGAGGAAAAGGGAAAGGGAAGAGGGTGGGGAAAAGGAGGAAAAAAGGGCTTTGTGGAAAAGGTGGAAAAATGGAATGGAAAAAAGGTGTGGGAAAATGGAAAGGAAAAGAGAGAAGGGAAAAAAAAGGGTGGAAAGGAAAGAGGAAAGTATGTCTTCAATCAAACCCTAATTTAGATAGTTGAGATCGCCCTGATTGCATTCGGAAGGCCGAGATTTATCGCACAACTTCTCACCACCGTGATTGGCCATGCTCGAAAAAAAAAGAGGAAAGGGAAAATGGCAGAAAAAGGGCAAAGTGAGAGGCAAAAGGCACCGGGTAAAAGGGAAAGACTCGAGAAGGAAAAAGGAAAGGAAAAGAGCACCTAAAAAGGGAAAGAAAAAGAAAGGGAGAAAAAGGAAGGAAAAAAGAACACTATGAAAAGGAAAAGGGGGAAAGGTGAGGATGTAATAAGGGAAAAGAAAAGGGGAAGGAGGAAAAGGAAGAAAAAAAAGGGCAAAAAAGGGCAAAAAAGGTGAAGACGGAAAGGGTGACTAAGGGAAAAGGGGGAAGATAAGAATGATGGAGAGAAGGAAAAGGGCATGGAAAAATAGAAAGGGAAGGAAAAAAAAAAAAGGAGGCAAAAAGGGGTAAAGGGCATGAGAAAAGGGAGGAGAAAGTGGCACGAGAAGAGGAAAAGGGGTGAGGAAAGGAAAAAAAGAAAGGGAAAAAAGAGATGGAAAAGAGAAAAGGGAAAAGTGAAAAGCAAAAAAGAACCGTAAAAAACATGGAATAGGAAAAGAGGAAAAGGGAAAAAGGGGAAGAGGGTGGGAAAAGGAGGAAAAAGGCCATGTGAAAAAAAGGTGGAAAAATGGAATGGAAAAGGTGTGGGAAAAATGGAAAGGAAAAAGAGAGAAGAAAAAAAAAAAAGGGTGGAAAAAGGAAAGAGGAAAAGGGCATGGAAAAAGAGAAAATGATGAAAAAAGAAGGAAAAGGAAAAAGGAAATGGGAGGCGAAAAGGAAAAGGGGAAAGAAAAAAAGAACACGAGGAATAAGGAGGGAAATGGAAAAAGAGGAAGGGAAAAAGGCACAGAAAACCGAAAAGGGAAAGGGTGAGGAAAGGGTAAAAAAATAAAGGGAAAAAAGAGCATAGGGAAAGAGAAAAGAAAAAGAAAAAAAGGGAAGAGGGAAGAAAAGGCAAGTAAAAAAAAGTGGAAAAAAAGGGAATGGAAAAATACATGGGAAAAAAAAAGGAAAAAAGGGAAAGGAAAAAGGAAAAAGGAAAGGGAAAGGGAAAGGGAAAGAGAAAAGGAAGGGGGAAGGAAAGAGGAAAAAGAGCACGGAAAAAAAAGAAAAGGGTGGGGGAAATGATGAAAAAAAGAAGGAAAGGGAAAAAGAAAAGGAGGCTGAAAGGGGGGAAGGAAAGGAAAAAAAGGCATGAGAAAAAGGAAGAAGAAAATGGGAAAAAGAGACATGAGATAAAGAAGAAGAGGGTGAGGTGAGGAAGAAAAACATAAAAAAAAAAAGGTGGGGAAAGGGAATGCAAAAAAGGCATGAGAAAAGGGAAGGAAAAGAGAAAAAGCAAAAAATGGAATGGGGAAAGGAAAGGGAAAAAAAGAGCATGAGAAAAATGGGAAGGGTGGAGAAAGGTGAAAAGGGAAGGAAAAAAAGCCGGCCAAAAAGGGAAAAGGAAAAGGGAAAATGAGAAGGAGAAAAGGAAGGAAAAGAGGAGGGAGAAGAGGGTAAAAAAGAAAAGAAAAAAAAAAAAGAAAAGAAGAGAGAAAAGAAAAGTAAATGCAGGAAAAATAAGAAAAGGGAAAAAAGAAAGTGTGTAAGAAAATGAGGAAAAAAAGATAGGGAAGGTTATCAAATGCACAAAAACCTCTTATAGCCTAGATATGATGAACTTGGTTAATGAGTCTGAGCTGAATAGGTTTCCATCCACAAATGTTCCCAACATTTGCCCAGCAACGCTGGGCACCATTACTAGTACAAATTAAACTCTTCAACTGCCTATACCCTACAACCGAGCTCTAAGGAAAATGCAAAGCGTCTGCTTGCTACCAAGCAAACAAACACCTTAGAGTCACAAATTACCTACAAATTAAAGTCGCTGAATTGCCTTCATTTAATCACACATAAAGCCCACCAACGGTGGGCAATTTTCTAGTAATACATAAAGCATTCCACTGAAGAGAATACACAGAACTTAAGAAATTCGAAACTCCAAACTGTGCAAAAACATATGCTCGTCTAGATGCATATTCTAATGCATAGTGGAGCAGCTTATGCCAAGTGGAAGAAACTTCTAGCAGTTCCCATGTGTCTTTGCTTGCACCTCCTATCTCAGTTTCAATGTTCTTCCCCTCCAACTTATTCTAGTCTAGATTTTCTTGATCTACATTATTTAGAACTCGCTTCCAATGGCAATCAGAATCCACTTTTATTTATGCAATAGGAATAAGAGTGGCATTTTTATCACAACTCTCTCAATATTCTCGGGCAAGAAGACAAAAAATGTTTGATGCGTTCAAATGCTGGTTCTGATGTGGACTAATGATTCAAGAGATGCAACCACATAGTCCAATATATTTGCTTCCATACTGCAGAACTCCACACATCCTCAATCCATGTCAAAATTACATGAACTATGTCCGTACAAATCTAGCCAAGGCATATTTCCTTGGTTTGATCCCTCCCTTTCGCACTGCAAATAGAAGAGAATCTTGGTGATTGTATCTACAGGATACTTTGTCACATCTATCATAAACCTAATCTTTCTTCCAAGGTTATCAATTCTTCGGCTCTCTAATACACGCTTGCACCTGATTATGGAATATACATCTTTTGTGAAAGCTCTAAACCTCCGGAGTATAGTTCAACCTTACCTTCCAACATTGCCGCATCGCAGATAGATGTCACGCTTAATGCGCAATGCTTTAGTTTGGATCAATGCCAATTCCGATAAAAATTCTACACTCGCTCTTTAAGAATTCCTCGGAAAAAAAAAACTTGGGCTTGATTCTCTCAGAAGTTGCTCATGTGTATTTCCTGTTCTTCCAAAAACTTATTTATGTGCAGAAGAAAACAAAACACCACAAAAATTGAACAACATTCTGTATTCAGATTCTTCCAAACGTATATCTGGAAAGGAATTCAGATAGGAGATGAAAGCTGAGAAACGTACAATCTTTGCGCATGATAGAGTATGGATAATGATTTTTAGCTCAACTCCAGTTAGAGCAAGCTCAAGCAACCTCGAAACCCTCTGCTTCAGTGCATATATGCTACGCCAATGTTGCAACACTCTCATGCCATTTTTGAGTTCGATTATCAGCAATGCAACATGGGCTTGGCTCACTGGGTACGCCGTCAGAATTTGAAATCTGTAGAAGGAATGCAAAGTGGAGTCGTGGAGCAAAAGAAAGAAGTCGTAGGGCCATACCACATCTGGCTACCGCCATAGCTAAAAGCTTCAGCTTCTATGGCACTGAGGTAAAATAGATGACTAAAAGCAAGTTCATCTTCAGTCATCTCGAAAGAACATTTTTTGCCTCTGCACCATTTGAGCTAAGAAAACCAAACATGAGTTAGAATGCAGATTCTTGGCCCCCCGAAAGATCTCCTACCTGCCATAGCAGCTCCCTAAGCCGAGCGAAAATTCTATGCTCGGTTTTACTGCATCAAGTAGGAATCAAAACCATGCACTCTTGTCAAAGCTGCTATAGCTGCAGGCATCGACCATTGAACCCTAAAAAGCTAGAGCGAAAAGAAAAAACCACAGGCTATCTCACCTGTCGAACTAAATTAAAGATCAAATCTGAGCCATCAAAATTTTAGGGCGTGATTCAAGACACACCGGATAACATTATAATATAGGATTAATGGCACATTAATTATTCATAAGCTAAGGTTAGCTATGTTAATAATTCATTATTAAAGTGGAAACCTAACCTAAAACCCTAATTCGAATTTAGGGCTTAACCTAATATTAAAAAGGGCTAAAATACCAAATTAGCTAATACTAACCAACCTAAAGTTAACCACCCAAATCGATTAGACAAGGCAGAGTTTCCAATTTGGGACACCCAAATTGGGGTTGCACCCCAATTTGTCCCAATTCGATTTGGGGCAATTGGAGATGGAGGAGGAGATGCTGCCCAACCCTGAGATGTTCTTCGACCCTGTTCCAGCCAAAAGGATGGCGACCCAGAGGGATAGTGGAGCTAGCTATGGTTCCGGTTAGTACATAGTTAGCTTAGTTGTGATTCTAGTAGGATAGCACCTCTGTCAGGCTTCTTTGCTTGTCTCTGATGACGATTAACCCTTGTTTGATAGTTAGAACTGTTCTCAACTATTGATTATGCTCTGTGATGGATGGATGGATGTATCTTTGTTAGTTCTTCCAGAAAGCAGGGATTAAGGGGGGTAGAGACCTCTGTAACCTATGTCATTAGTATGCTCCTAGTAGCTCCCGTAATACCCAGTAATTGCGTTCAGGTACAAGATCCCACCGGAAGCGGAATCTATGGCATGATTGAAGCACCGTATAAGGGGCGTAGTGATGACGTGTGGGGGGGGGTCCTCGCCTGAGCATAAAAGGCTACTGAGGACTCCCTTCAGTGAGCTAGGCTCGAGAAGCCCCGCTGAACTAGGCTGGGTATGGGTCCGACACTCCCCGGGTACAAAGGTGTGATCATCCCGCATCTTTGAGTAGATTTAGGGGGAGTAGGTCGGGTACGGATGCGGGTCAGCCGATGCGGCACGTATTCTCTAGCTCACCCATGGAATCATCGCGACTGAAAGGACACTTCCCTCGACCTTCATCCGGACCGGGAGATGTAACCGGAGTAGTCAAGAAGGGTGATGCCTTGGGATTGCGTCTCCGGAAGGCTACAATGACGCCATAGCTTGATTCAGCTCATCTGCAAAGTGTGCATAGGAGGGGCGGATGGAGTGGACAACCCTAGCCACTGTTCTATGCCAGCCAGTTATATACCTCCGCCGATCTCTTGAGACCGAGCCGCCACCCATCCTCACAGGAATCTGAGCCGGGGTAGAACCTGGGGTTTGGGGTGTTTTCCTTAGGACTAGATGCATCTTCTTTGCCGTTAGTACTTGGATGGATGTGCCACCCTTCGTGGTGGTTATTTACGCATGATTTATGCTGTGTGCTAACATGGATTCACGCTTCCTTAGGAGTCCCATTGAAGGCGTGGGCCGAATGACACCTCCGTGTCCTTCACTTGGGCATCTTTCTACGGATGGTCCGAGTTAGACGGAGGGCCCTGCTCATGGTGAGCTGGTTGCCATGGGAGGGGGAAGTCCCTGTATGTATACGACTGGAGCGCCGTATATGTTCAGGGAGCGTCACAGTGGTATCAGAGCCATGATTTTGGTTGACCGAAATCATAGCACTGACCAAATCTCTAACCCGTTAGTTCGGTAGTTGAGCGGGAGCTTAAGCTAGTTGGACTGCCTAACTTTTCGGTGATTTAGCCTTGTGCTAGGTTGATGTAATAAATTGTGAGTTTTAGGAAGTTTAGGGCGATTTTGGAGGGAAAAATTTGTGACTGGAGGACCCAAGTTTAGATGGGCCATAACTTTTTGTAGGTAGCTTCCGATGAAGGCTAAAAATGGTTCCAATGGATCGGCACCCAGGCACGCTTTCCCGAGAGGTCGAAATGGCAACACCAAAGGCTTAAAAGTCAAAAGCAGCTTAGCGGATGAGGTGTTTCTTTTTTAGTAATTACGATAACGCGCTAATTCCTATACATACCGTCACGCTGTGATAAAAATACGGCCCCGCTTTTTTAAAAAAGTTTTCCTTTTTCCGCCCGCGTTTTGAACCCGTGACCTCCTACTTCCAACCCAGCACTCTTTCCATTTTGCCAACTCTCTTTATGTAGCATACATATGCTTCTATTTCTTTGTTATACATATCTAATATTCTGTTTTGTCCAGTTAGCAGTTCTTTTAAGAAAAAGGTACATCATGGGATTGAACCCCTAACCTTCTGCACCGAAGCCAACACCTTTACCAATAAGCTAACTTCTTTCTTAAGGGGATTAACCCGTTTTCTAATATTTATAGTGTATCTATTCCGTATTTAAATTAGAGACGTGCCTTTGGTAAACCCACGTTGTGGAGGCAACAACTCCACCGGAGCAAGCTCTTTTCGCCATAGCCGCCGGAGCAAGCTCTCTCGCCATAGCCACCGGAGCAAGCTCTCTCGCCATAGCCGCCGAAGTAAGCAGTCTTGCCATAGCCATGGGAGTCGACCTCTCTCTGCCATAGTCAACCGGATAACTGTTAATCATATATAAAGCTAGTATCCCCTAGGAATAAACCGACCAAATGACACGACGTAATCTAGCAAGTCCGGCCAACTTGTTATAACAACATCAATTCACTTGGTGGGACTAATTCCGGAATTTAATTAACAACGACAGGGCAACTTTCTAGAATAGCAGCATGTATTATATCCTTGGATATTCTTTAGGCGACGATAATAATGTCCAGTTATCGGCGTTCCTCGACCTATAACTTTAATTATTTTTCCTTTGGTAGATGCCTTGATAACACAATTTCTTCGGGCCTTGCCATGATTCAATCCATACTACATTCATATGCTTTATATTAGACCTTATTCGATGTTATATAAATAATGTTTTATAGACATAACTATAATTAACGTTGTCTCTCTCTAGTGTCTAAACCTTGCCTCATCTCAATTCCCAGAGAAAGGATTTCCTTTCGCCCAACCAACTAGGGACTGCCATGCAGCACCCCTCTAGACCATGGGTAGCTTTAATCCTACCATCCCTCACTACTTCTTCTCAATGGTCGTGTTCTTTTTATGGACCATTTTCCCAGACCATGGTACAAACTCTGTAATACGTAGTGAGTGCTTGTGTTAGAACCCCCACAATAATGTCAACACTTTGTGCCAAACTTCACCGTCTATATGGATGTGATTAATTATCTGTGCCACACGCCTGTCAAAGTGACAACAGTCTACCCTCTTTTGGAGTTGTTCTCCTGTACATTCCAATGCCACCCAACCATTGTTGATTACTCACCTCCTTCTAGGGTACCTAGATAAGGTTCGAGCAAAATGTTTCCAACCATTATTTTAATACCTAAACGTCTTTAAGTTCCTGATACGGCACTAGCTTGGGGGCGTGGTTCAGAGAAAGGATTTGCAGAAAACACAGAGGCAAGGGTTCTTTTGATTGATTGTATAGCCTTAGGCGTTTTTAAGTCGCACTTTTAATAAGGGCTATAAATAAACCATTGAAACTTAAAGCAATCATTTAAACAACGAATTAGTGTGACTGTTAAAATGTGTTAACAAAAAAAAAGAGACAAACAAAAGGTAAACGTGGCCTACGGCAGACGGAATTGCCGGATCAGCTAGTTTTAGCTGTAAAAGGTCCGGTGTGGCCGAAATTAGCTTCTAGGGCCTTGTAGCAGGTCGGATTGATAGAAAAGGTAGCCGAAAATAGCTTATGGTGCAAAAGGTAAATCCAAGAATAGATCATGAATACCTTTTAGAATAGTATAAGAAGGAACTGTTCTGCAGAATTAGGTAGCCGTAAGTGCCTGGCATGTTATAGAATCTAGCCTGCAGTAGATCTCTTGGCAAATTGTGTTTGAATTAAGTGTTTCCCTAAGCTCTAGAGAATTCCAGAGAATCCCAGAGAGGCTATCCAGCTGGTTAGCAGACTCTCAGAATTGGGAGGAATTTGAGCTTAGACTTGCCGTGTTTGCAAATCAGAGCCCGGTTGGGTGGATAAGTTGTGCCGAGAGACTTGATCTGGGGTTCCAGGTTGATTCCAGGTTGATTGGATTAACCGTGTTTGCTAGTTTTGCAGATAGATTTACAGATAGAGAAGCCGTTTGTATCAAGTGGTATCAGAGCTGTTGCATCCTAATATCCTGTGAAATGGCCCAGAACAAATTTAATCTTCCTGAAGACCAGTATAATCAGGCTATGAATGCTGCCGCGATTGCAAACAATGCATTGGCATGCCTACATCCGGCTAGTTTTGAGGAGAACCAGAGGAAACTTGAATACGTAGCAATTCTGTATGGGCACTTTGCTGCATATTTCCAACAGCCTCCTCTACGCAGCAAGCACTCCACCAAGCATTACTCCGCCACCACCGATTCTCCCACCGCAGCTTTGCCAATGCCGATCAGGTCGAATTAAGTGGTTAGAGAAGGTAGAAGGAATGCCGCCATATATGCAGTGAGATAAACGAGTCCGCCAAATAGCTTCTAGGATTCCCGGCCAGTTGGGAAAGTTTCTTTGAAAGAGTAAAAGCTACGGAGGAGCAGAAACCCAAGCTATGGACAAATATTTAACTGACGTAGCCAGGATATGGTGGCAAGGACGTAAGAAATTGTTACCTCGTGATAAAACTTTGGGCAGCTTTTAGAAAAAGCATTCGAAGTCGCACAACTTGCATGCAAATTATTACCCGTGATCTTAAAAGACAAGTGGGATCTTTTAAGCAAGGGGAACATGAATCTAAGACATCACTTTTATTCTAAGTTCTCCTACTTAGCGGTACAGATGGGAGAATTACAGCCAGGAGGACTATCTGAAAGTGAAGTGACGCGGAAATTCATAGCAGGTCTGCGAGATCCATTATATGCAGAGCTATGTTTTGCAGAACCATCAACTATTGATGAAGCGGTGCGAAAGGCTGAAGCCGCAGAGATGAAACTCAATCCTGGCATAATACGGTATGATATCTGGGAGGGGTACCCTCAGGAGAAAAATTTTAAGCCAGACAATGGCAAGGCATCTGAAAGAGAGAATAAGCGGAATCGAACAAGTGCTTTGCTTGGTAATGATGAAACCCGTACGAAGAGAAGCAATGGAGAACGCGGGATGGCCAAAGCACAGACAAATGCACCCCCAGGAGGATGTTTTATATGTGGAGGTCCACACTATAAGAATCAATGCCCAAAAGTTGCATCCAAAGGGGATCCTGAGCAACCCAAGGAGGATACTCGAGCAAAGACCCGAACACCTGCGCAGATTGCCCATGTTCGTGTTGCAGAAGAAGTTCCTGAAAAGGTTCCTGAAAGTTCCCACGCTAAGTTTGACAAAGAAAAGTACGAAGACTATGAAAGAAGTCGCCTTCAAATTGGCTACGTGGGTAAAAACAAGTAGGGTAAAATGTCTGTGTAGACATGTGTGTGTGTGAATGGTTTGAGCATTGTATTCATTTGGTCTAAGATGATGGAAGTTTTTTTTCAAATGAATGATGCTTTAGATTTAGAAGGGGGCAATTGTGACTGCAGCACAAAAGCCAGACCCTTAGAACTATCGGGCAGATGGTAAGATTACCAGCCCATAAGAAATCCTTTCAAAGCAGATAGTCAGGTGACTAGCTTAGAAAGAAAGGTGGTTATTCCAGACAAAGCAGATAGTCAGTTGACTAGCTTTGGGAAAAGAGTCCAGACAAAGCAGATAGTCAGTTGACTAGCTTTGGGACAGATTGTTACTCCCTAAGGCAGATGATCGAGGACGATCAGCCTCGGGAAGGGAGGGAATTGATACGGCACTAGCTTGGGGGCGTGGTTCAGAGAAAGGATTTGCAGAAAACACAGAGGCAAGGGTTCTTTTGATTGATTGTATAGCCTTAGGCGTTTTTAAGTCGCACTTTTAATAAGGGCTATAAATAAACCATTGAAACTTAAAGCAATCATTTAAACAACGAATTAGTGTGACTGTTAAAATGTGTTAACAAAAAAAAAGAGACAAACAAAAGGTAAACGTGGCCTACGGCAGACGGAATTGCCGGATCAGCTAGTTTTAGCTGTAAAAGGTCCGGTGTGGCCGAAATTAGCTTCTAGGGCCTTGTAGCAGGTCGGATTGATAGAAAAGGTAGCCGAAAATAGCTTATGGTGCAAAAGGTAAATCCAAGAATAGATCATGAATACCTTTTAGAATAGTATAAGAAGGAACTGTTCTGCAGAATTAGGTAGCCGTAAGTGCCTGGCATGTTATAGAATCTAGCCTGCAGTAGATCTCTTGGCAAATTGTGTTTGAATTAAGTGTTTCCCTAAGCTCTAGAGAATTCCAGAGAATCCCAGAGAGGCTATCCAGCTGGTTAGCAGACTCTCAGAATTGGGAGGAATTTGAGCTTAGACTTGCCGTGTTTGCAAATCAGAGCCCGGTTGGGTGGATAAGTTGTGCCGAGAGACTTGATCTGGGGTTCCAGGTTGATTCCAGGTTGATTGGATTAACCGTGTTTGCTAGTTTTGCAGATAGATTTACAGATAGAGAAGCCGTTTGTATCAGTTCCGCAAATGAACTTACGTATTCCAAGGCATTATGTGAATATCCCAAAGGACAGTACCACCCAAAGACCCCTCAAATTAGGCCTCCTCTATTCAGAGATCTTGTGTTCAAGTCTTTGGGGCTCCGTCATATGTCCTCAGGGACGCTGCCAATGTGGCATGACGTATAAATGCTATCTACCCATCTATCTATTTATTTAAAACATCCTTCGTGACTTCAATTCACCATATTGTCCTAAGACATCGACGTCTTCTTCCCTAAGCCATACACCAAATCTTTAAAGAGTTTTTCAGCTCTTGCTGCCTTCCAAGCTGCAGGTATATCTTTGCATGTTAGCAAAGACTCTTTCTATCCAAATTGCTAAATATCATGCATCAGGGTCCTTTATTCCTTCTCTTCTTCAATATGTTTTCTAAGTCTATGATCGATTTTCAGTATTCCGACCCTTACGTCTGCCACAGCTACACATTTCACTCTTTGGCTGTGACCTTTATTCAGTAGAGTCACCAATCCATTTACTCCTTCACGTCTTCGTTAACCGTCTTGTGGCCTCTAAGCCGCTATTATATGCCCCTTATGTTGTCAACCCACCTATCATTGGGGGTTATGATTCAACATTGTCCTACATCCTGGAAATGTTAGTCATTACATTTCTCAGTCATGATGCTATCACATTGTTGTGGAATTCCAAATGACTTGGCATCCTCATTTAAGCCATAGTCATGGCCTAAGAGCGACTGAGCCTTTGTAGGAATCGTAAGTTATCTGCAGTCATCAAGGTGCCTGCCTTGTATTTTGTCAGCCTTTCTACAATTACCTACGTTTAATATAACCCGGACTTGTATCAATGTTCGAGTCCTGTATAGTGTATATGTTAACTTGCACCCTCAAGTAACCCATGGCGTCACCTCTGCCTGATCCAGGTATGGATCATGTGGGAAAGCTAGTCTTACGTGTCTATTCAAGACACATTTGAACTTCTCGCAGGTACCTGCCAGTCGCTACCTATCCTGGAATTGTACTATTGTACTATTCAACCCCATCATCTTAAGCTTCATTCTATGGGCCGTTAACATTTATTTCACGTGTCAACTACCACATCATGCCTTAGCATGCAACAGATTTACGGCCCTTTGCACATTTCGAATATATCTCCAGACCTTTCATTAGTAACTTTGGAGTACACTCGTCTTTCTCTCCTTGTATTGGCACTTAGATTACCTCTAAGATGTTTATCGTATGTGTACATGTTATGTACATAATAAACATATATCCACATTCCACAATGTTAGAGCTTTGCTCTAACTTAGCTAAAATGTAACTTTGGTCGTCCTTTCAAACAAAACCCATTGCCTATGTACCTTTATGATGTGGCTGCGCCACCTACTTCCCAAATGGACAGGGGCCAACTTTATGTTGGACTTGTATATGTGCCTATATTTTGACAGGGTCTCTAGCTATTTCAACCATTCCTTTAGTGCCTCATGGTACTTTAACCCCGTACATAAAATATGTTTCCCCCACGGGATTATGCCATAACTCCGAAGGCTACTACCCCATATGAGGAGCTCTTCTAAAGGCTCTTTCGCTAAGGACCCTTTGTGTCCTCACTATCAACTATACTTAGTCACAGTTAACCTATTTTTCTTAAGTTATCATGTGGACTCCAGTTTTTAATCAGTTTCAAATGTTCTCATCCTTGCCTCCCTTATAATGAAGCAGAGGCACTACAACCTCTTCGTCTCTTAATAGGAAAACCAATGTCTCAATCTTCGTTAGTAACCACCATATGATGATCCGATTCCTTACCCTCTTAAGAGTTTCAAAGTCATAATCTCTAACGGGTCGATCCCTCAAGGCAAGGGATTCTCCACCTTCTACTTCAGTACCTACAATTGTTCCCCGCGAGTAGGGTAACTCTTAGGATATATGGACTACTGGTCTATATAATTTCACTCCTTGTAATCTATACACCTCGTCTTGATTTTTATCGGGACTTGGAATTGTTATGTATTGCCCTCTTCTCGGTTAGCCCTAAAGGTATAATCGCCAAAGTCGTCGTACTCCTTCTTTCTTCCATCAGGGGGACGCGATATTTTTATACATCTTTTTATTCCCAAAACCAAATAAATGCTCTTAGCTTATAACCATGAAGTAATTCATTGGTATCTAGAACCATTGAGTAGCTAAGCTCTCATTATCGGTTATTCCAACACCGTTCCAACCATCCTCGGGATGTCTTTGAATGTAACATCACCGTATATGCTAGACTTACTCTAGCTATTCTCACTAATTTAAACTCTTCTCGGCAAATCTGGGCTGGGGTGGCTGATTTTTTGCCATCCATTGTGCAGCAACCACAGGCCGATGTGCCTATTTGGATATGTGATGCACGTCTTAAGCCAGAAAAGTTTGTTTCTTCCACGTACAGGCTGCTTTTAGATTGTGAGCCTCTTCCCCCATCCCAGCACTGCCATCTTCAGGTTCCTCAACCACAGTGGAGAAGTGTTTGGATGTGGACATGGGATAAATTGCTCCACCCTAAAGTGTCAGCGTTGCGATGGCAAATTCTCCATAGATGTGTTCGAGTGAATGTCTTGGTTCACAAGATGAATCCTAGAGTCTCAGATCGTTGCCCTCTCTGTGGCCAACGTGTTGAAACTATTGAACACTGCTTCTTCTTGTGCGATCATCTACGGCTTGCTTGGGAGTGGTTGTTCACTCTTTTCAGTGTGTCTCTTACTAGCCAGGAGATCCTACTTGCACTTTATCCCCCTGTTTGGCCTAGCTTGCGTAAGCGGGCATTTCATCTTGCTTCTAGTTGGATTTTGTGGTCTATCCGGCAGAGGCAACGTTTGTGGATTTTCCAAGGTGCACACATCTCTGATCAGCAGCTTCTCCATTGTGCTCAGCAGAAGATCACTAAAGCTTATCGTTGCTCATCTCTAGCTGATGATAAAAAAGAGATAATTTGGCAGACGTATTTACGGTGTTCTTCTTATGCATAGACGGGTGTTTTTGCCTAGTTGGGTCAGCCTATCCACTAGGGTTTTATTCCTGTCTGTGCATTGTGTATTGTGCCTTTGTTCTTGTCAATAAAAAGAGCCTCACGTCCTTCAAAATTTTTTTTTCTCATCTTCCTTAGTACGACGTATCTAAGATAGTCAACTCCAACCATTGGGATAACTTGAATGCTTATCTCTGGTAAAGAATACCTAACCCAATATCTTCGTATATAAGCATATCATTACGCTCACTCTTTAAACCTTGTCAAGTAATATTTCACTCGCTTTGTACGAATATTCTATTATCTTTTAATATGATATACATCTGAATATCACAATCGACATCCTCGATATGATCACCACTATAGTAGTTGATACTACTAAATCCTTCCTACATCCAAGACCGCTACGTTGTTATTATATGATATAGTGCACCAACCCTAAGTCTAGACTCATATGTAACTCGTGGACATAGGCATCTAGCTATATTCATACTTGCGGCCAACTTATTTCCTCAACTTCGTTATCTAGTACCATACACATGTTGTGGTTTCGACACCACTAGCACAAGACACCCAAAAATTTAACCACTATAATAAATCACTAGAAAACCACTATAGATGTGGTTTTTTATGTCAAAATTTTCATTCCTAATGAAAACCACATAACATAGTGGTTTTCATAACTAGAGCGTGGTTATTCATGTTGCTTTTTTATTATAGCGTGGTTTATTAAAACCGATATTGTTTTATTACATAGTTTCTAGCATCAACAGTGGTCATTCATGTTGGAATGAAAACCACATAACATAGTGGTTTTCATAACTAGAGCGTGGTTATTCATGTTGCTTTTTTATTATAGCGTGGTTTATTAAAACCGATATTGTTTTATTACATAGTTTCTAGCATCAACAGTGGTCATTCATGTTGGTTTTCTAATGTCACATGGTTTATTAAATTGACAGAGTTGTGTAACATGGTTTTTCAACACAACTTTAATGTGGCAATGGTTGTTTATGTTGGTTTTTTTCTACTGTCACAAAGTTGAAGTACTTTATGGCGTGCTTTTTTATACCAACTTAAATGCCATGGTGGTTATTCATGCTAGTTTTTTATTATCATGGTGTGTCTTATAAAATGGTTGTGGTTTATATCATAATTTCAATACCAAGTTAATTGTCATGATAATTACTCATAGATATTCGCCTAAGAGGACTTGGCTATCTATAGTGATTACTCATAAGGCCTCCAAAAACAATTATTATAATTAACCACCAAACCACTATAGATATGGTCTTTTGTATTTTTTTTGTGTTTTTGAAGCACCTTGAACTTATTCAAATATCATGAAAAAAGCACAAAAGGTATCTTTTGTAATTTGTCATTGTTTGGTCTCTTGTAAATTGTTTTGCATCTTTAGAAAACCAATATCTTCTATCAGGGTTCTGAAACTGTAGTTGCTACTTACGAATATAAGATCATTTATTACTTAGACATTAGAATCAACTACTTTTTTAATGTAATTATGTGTAACCTAATGCATATACTTGATGCATTAGAAAATATCAAATATAATATCCGAGTTCTTTTTCTTTTGAAGCATATGTTCCCTAGCTCGGATTCCTTCCTTGTCGATCCATTTACACCTGCAGATAATAAGCTAAAGGTTAGTGCATTCATACACTTTACCAAGTTTGGTTCCAAGATACAATCCATCCAATTTCATATTTAGAATTATCTTTAGATGCTTTCTAATGTTGATACCAATATAAGAGCATGCCAAATATAGATAGCTTCATTTGGATTATTGTTGGGGATACCGATCATCACGCAATCATCTACGAATGTATAGTTGGTCAGCAAGCCTGTTACTGCTAAGGTTTTTCCCTCGAAAACCCTTCCAGACAAGGGTTTTTAATCTTGGACAGCAATAAGCCTGTTGCCCTTTGTTTGGGTTCCACAGGCCATTTGGTCTTCGTGGATGATAAAAGTCAATACAGTTCGATTCAATTCTATTTAAGAGGCCAAATCTTCAACAAATGCTAAGACTATTGAGAGATTTTCAATCGCTCTGAAAACATTTTCCTCCAATTCATAGGTTGAAGGTATTTTCTAATCTATGATTGTATCAAGAATCGACTCTTGGATGTCCGATCGATTACGAAAAAGGTCCGAAAAAGGCCTAACGAGGTTTGAAGAAAACATTTTAGACCTCTGGGGCCTAATATGCCTAGGAAGGTTAACATGTTATGGGTATTTACTTAAAATTTGAGACCACATCATTTAACAAATTTTAGGAACTTTCAACCATTTAAGTTAAAAAATATTGATATGCCAAAATGAATAGTTCAAATGAAGAAGCAAGGAAACCCCGATCGAAGCAAATATAATTCTGGGGCCCCTCCGCGGGAGGAGGCCACTCTTGATTGAAGCAAATATAATTTTGGAGTAAAGGAAGGCCAAAACAAAGCTAAACAAAACCACCAAGTGACCATTTAGCCTTGGGGCATGCCCCTTGGCTATACGCGACAACCAAGAAGGTTGGTCACCATGTTGTATATAACAAATAACGATAATGATCTCACACAGCTAACATCACATACATGGGTGGACACATATCTCTACCATGGAGAAATACAAAGTATCATGGGGGTCTCTATGAATAATGCAACCCCCGCCCTCCACTCTATGGTACACCCCCCCCTACGGCCACCCCGGGTGCGGCTCTATATCATGGAGAAATCAAATGCTTCAATGCCTGTTTAGATCTCCTACAGGGCCATGGCCATACATTGAGAAGAATTTCTGGCACTTGGAAGGGGTTCTTTGGTCACTAGACCAGCTACAAGGCTATAGCCATAGTTCACGAGGAATTTTCGGCCTGGTCACGAATCTTAAAACATATCCCGAATTTTGTAGTTACAGTCATGAATTTCATGCTATAGAAGTAGCTGTTGGTGGGTTTATGCTTGCGCTGATTTCACTTGGGCGCAACTGCAGTTCGGGCATGTATTTATATATTTTGCTGTACTTATTGTGTATATTTAATATTTCAATGGTTTATAATCCAATGGTTAACTTTTAAATATATGAAAAAGAATAATTAGACCTAAGAGCCGGTTCACATCCAGTGAACCCTTTTACAAGCATGTGAACTGGCTCTTAGTCAAGGTTCGGGAAATTCCGAGGAACCATTGTAAGCATCCGTTAAAATATTAAAAAAAAACACCATATTATTAAAATAGTCGGATCCCCTTCTATTCTATTCTTCCTTTTTTATTTTTGGATTTCACGGAAATCTAACGGGTGAGATTTTTTTTTTACGGAAAAAGAGCTGGAGCTAGGGGGAAATGACGAAATATTTATAGTAGTAGGCTAATTTTCGATTTTGCAAATAGGTTAAACGTTTTTACGTTTTAGGTTAGGGTTTTTCTTTCTTGATGTTTTGGTGCAACAGCGGCAGCGGCAGAGATGGAGGAGATCGTCTCTACGATGAAGGGATGAAGGGCGGCGCCGGATCTGATGCTGAACTGCTCTTCTTCTTATCTTCCTCTTTTCCTTGTGGCTATGGAGAAAGAGGCGCCCTCCTTCTCAATCTCC
The DNA here is from genome assembly GCA_021234155.1 of Isoetes taiwanensis. Lineage (NCBI taxonomy): Eukaryota > Viridiplantae > Streptophyta > Lycopodiopsida > Isoetales > Isoetaceae > Isoetes > Isoetes taiwanensis. The sequence goes on from JAJEKV010000039.1 coordinate 13,363,195, forward strand.
ATCGGTTAATTAGGCTCAAGCCACAACTCTGCATTGCGCAGGTATTGGAGCTGCGGTTACTTCCCCTTCTCCATCTCGTCTGCCGCATCAGTTTCTTGTACCACTTTTAACATACTGGCGCCTATATACAAGAGAATCAATGGAGAGGTCTGCTTATTCTCTATTTTGTTGTGGCTATGATGCTTATTTCTAGGTTATTATTTTCTACGACATACATGGATAGAAACATTTAATATAACTTTACTATATGTTCATATCTATACCACTTAGGGCTCTGCCTAAAGGGAAGCTTAAAATTGTGAAGTGGATCTTAGACTAAGACATGCGGGATTGACTCTTATGTTGTCACAAATGTCGAGAAAGTCATTCGAGAGATGATTTGGTTAAACCAAAATCAAAGTATTGTGGACATGTTTGTTATGGAAGGATTCATCAATAATATGTTTACGGAGTAAGTAGACGATTGGAAAGATGACACATTTACTTTACGGTATTACTAATAGAATATAAGTTTGCTTTCCTTTCGGGAGTTTTGGCTTTGGGATCCGAGGAGTTAGTAAAACTTTATGAAGAAAAATCTAGGAAATGCAAAGCTATGATATGTATAAAAGCTGCCACGCACCAACAACAAGAGGAGATGGTACGCGTTTTGGTTTGTTTGCTTGTGAAGTGTAGTCATGCTAAAGGAAATATAGGTGGCTTAGAGTCATTGGCTTCTGATGCATTTGGGGATGAGAAATTTTGGTTTTAAATGCGGAAAAATACAAGTGCTTGATCCTTGGAGAAGAAGACCTTAACATGATTAATTAATGGTTGTTCTAAACGGGTGATGAGAGTAGAGTCACAGCTTGTTTCATGAAGGTCATGTAACATGTTTCAATGCGGTCTTTTCACGGCAATTAAGAAGGAGCGATTGACGGTACTAGATTACCGGGAGCTTCTATTCAATGATTGTGGTGGCCCGGGTTGCACAATTTTTTTGCGTCTACGGTTCAACAATAATAAGGATCAACCAGGGGCTTGCGGGAGATGTTACTTGTTAATACACACTTGTTGTTTCCCCATAATTCTAACTATTGTCTCTAAAACTACGTCGATTTATTACCATGCTAACAAAAAAATTCATATGAGATTGTGCATAGCTGTTGATTGATTTTCTTATTCAAACTCAGGTCTATAAGATTCTAAAATATTTGGAACAATACAAGTCAGACCATAATCTTCCACCGATTCCCATTGTGCTTTGCGGGTAAGATTATTTAGAATTTATTTTCAGGACATGCTGGTGATTTTGCTGACATGTTTGTAGAGGGCCTTTTTGGAAACTTTAAAGGTCATTACATTCTCACATGCTTTATTTCTTTCTCTCACATGCAAGAGGTCAGTACGCGAGTATTGCAAGGTCGTCACTTTCCTCCTATACTAGATGTTTACCTTTTGCTTTGCTGTAGATGTTAGATCTAAATTAGTTTTCTACATATATCTGGAAATAAATGTAACATTGTTTATGAGTTTTGGAAATGGTTGGGGTTCAAATCTCCTTGCTCCCTATTATTTTGTTGCTATTGAGGAAAACAGATACAGTGAATTAGCAGTGAAAAGCACTACTATACATAAGAAACCATACACGGTCCTTAATAGTTTTAGTCTTCTATACTTGAAATGCTTCAAACAACAGACCATTACTTGTATGCATAAGAAACCATCCACAGTCCTTAATAGTCTTATACTTAAAAACTTGAAATGCTTCAAACAACATACCATTACTGGTTTATAAATGAGAACCATATAGCTAATGCATAACAAAACCGTGCTCATATAGAACAAACACACACCATGACATTTAGACATGCTAGTTTACTACAATAGCCAACCACATTATAAAATCACCCGAAACGAGCACTACATTAAGCCACATCCACAACCATAATGTTATACCACATGGACAAATCGTACACTTAAACACTATAAGTATACCACATTCATTTACCAATATGTAATACCATTTTGACAAACTCTACAAAAAGGCCATCTGCAATTACCATGCCATAATACCACCCTAACAAACCTAACAAGAGAACCTTTTAGTTTAGCCACATATGGTTTTTAATGATATCAACCCACAAACACCCATTGGCTTTATAGAATGGTTTTCTAGTCATAACCAAGGAAAAAACCATGTACGGTTTTTATTTTGGGTGCCTTGTGTAGCCTTAGTTTGCCTTCGTCCTCAAGCTCTAGTCATAACTTCTACAGGGGCAAATGCTAACCTAAGTTCCTAGTGGACATGTTTGACCTCTAGTATAAGAACCCTTATCTTCATTACTTCCGTATTCATATGGAATGTGAATTAAAAATTCTAGTATATATCCTATCTTCTTTTAGTTATGTTTTACTATTAAATGGTCCTAGTACACATATACCAACGCGGAGTTACTCCTCGGGATACACACACGATACCAAGTCCAGAGCGCATCCTCCTTGGTGAGATGTTTATTGGGCGCCTACCTTGTTCCTACTCCAGACTTTGGTATATTCGACGTGTCATTCCAAACTCTCTATATTTGAAACGTTGTTTACAACAACTTTCAAGCACGTCTTGTCTCCCACTTGCCTTGTGGGTATATTACTTTCGATGGCTGCGCCTGCTCCTACCAATTGTCGTCTTCTCTTCACCTTATGTGCAAACTACGTTCCACACTATTGTCTAGTCTGTTATTCGGCATCTCCATGCTCCCAACAGACATAAGATGTGTCCATTTCCTTAATTTATATCTTTCGTAATGGTCATCCATTTGACCAACGTCATTAAGCGTATCCAAGTGACTATGTCGTCATCTTAATCATGCACACGCTTGCATCATTATGGCACACCTCAGGAACATCAATCTCCATTATGAAAAGCAATGTATGCGTAATTTTATAATCCATTCAAGTGGCAATAGCTATAAAATCTTGGCTCGACATTCTATGCCTGCACCATCATGGTCCAAACCTACACTTCTAAATTGGTACTCATAATCCAGTTTCCACCTTAGTATAGTACCTCCCTAACGTGGTCTATGGTAGATAATCATAAACCACTTGTTGAGCCTTGCTTTTTCCTCACAGCCCTATTTTTGGTGTATGGGTCTATTAGAGATGAGCCCTTCACTCCGCGCAGAAGATGGAATAGTAAAGTAGTGGCGTTGGTTCTTGGATTTTGTGCTCCTATCTTTTGTGTCCAGGCTTTCTTGGCTGTGATCAGCTCTAATTCTAAGCTGTATGGAGAGTCCAATAATGGATATGCTGTATTTCCACACTATTTCACTCCGTCTACGTTAAATGGCAATATATAGGCCGCATCATAAATCAATCCTCATAATTATTAGGTCTAGTGTTTCAATCAGATACCAAACATCGTCATACCAATTTTCTCGAGTATCCATCCAAAATAGGGATACCTTATCACTCCTTATTCCCAATATTCAGCACTTCTACTTCAAGTAAGAGCCCAGGACCTGCTCAGTTATCACCATATAACAGGCCCAGGACAGATCAGACATGGTTTCGATGCCAGCACGATTGCATAGCCATAGCACTGCCGGATAGCGACCGAGGCGGTACCAATTACGTCGCATGTATATGTCAGCTATACCTGTGCCCTCCAAATACAAGAGTATCTGTATGTGTGATAAATTTACGAAAATAGCAATAAAATAAATAAGTAATTCAAATGTAAGAATATCAGGACGTCTGGTAAATGTATAAACATAACCAATAAATTAAAATGTGTCCTCATGTGACTGTAATCTTTGCTAAAGATAGAGAGTTTGAGTGTGCAAACTTTAAAGATAATCAAAAGGAGCAAGCTATTTAGACACATAATCAAATATAATAGAAGGAGATAAGTATGTATATCTTACACAAACTTCTGAGCGAATATAATGAGACTTAGATTAGGTTATAACAGGGTTATGAATAATAAATCATGAAGAACGTCTGTTTCTACTTAATATTAAACTATATAGGTAAAACTGTCCGATACAGTACAATATGTAATTGTATTAAACGGTAAGTATAACTGTGAAGGGCCTGTTAAACACTGAGGATAGGAACATACGAGTTCTTAAAACTGTAATAAAATGGGAAAACAAAATTTTGCTACAAAATTAAATTAGAGCTGGCTGTAATAAAATAAATTACAAAGTGAAGCGGGAATATAATACACATATACACAGAAGATAATACGATTAGAATGGCTTTCTACTAAACAGTGCGAGATTAATAACTCCGTATTATAATATAAGAACAAATAGAACTTGCTTATATCTATACCTGTCTATAATATATAATCAGTTACACGTATGTATGAAAAGAATGATTTCTAAATTAGATAAACTGTAAACTCATCACCAAGAATGAAACGGTGAGACTTCCACACATCTTGACTGTTCACTTTTGACGGTCCTAAACGATGATCATGTCTGACCTATACCTCTACCTTTTATATTCCAGAGTTATAAATTGCACATTACAAGTCATTTCAAACTTGATCACTTTGAACATGACAACGTCTGTGTGACTTATAATCTCACGCTATCTTTTTAAGGAGGGGCGACTTCCTCCTAATGCACGATGTGTTGCCCTGCAACAAGAGTAGTCTTGATGCTGAGGACAGCATCATTTCTAAGGTGGGGAGAATGTGACGTTCCACGTATTTATATGCCTTTTTGAGTATAAATACATGACACGTCATTATGAATAATTAATGGCACATTAATTATTCACAAGCTAAGGTTAGCTATGTTAATAATTCATTATTAAAGTGGAAACCTAACCTAAAACCCTAATTCGAATTTAGGGCTTAACCTAATATTAAAAAGGGCTAAAATACCAAATTAGCTAATACTAACCAACCTAAAGTCGCCACCTGGCCCAAATCGATTGGGCAAGGCAGAGTTTCCAATTTGGGACACCCAAATTGGGGGTTGCACCCCAATTTGCCCCAATTCGATTTGGGGCAATTGGAGATGGAGGAGGAGATGCTGCCCAACCCTGAGATGTTGTTCGACCCTGTTCCAGCCAGAAGGATGGCGACCCAGAGGGATAGTGGAGCTAGCTATGGTTCCGGTTAGTACATAGTTAGCTTAGTTGTGATTCTAGTAGGCTAGCGCCTCTGTCAGGCTTCTTTGCTTGTCTCTGATGATGATTAACTCTTGTTTGATAGTTAGAAATGTTCTCAACTATTGATTATGCTCTGTGATGGATGGATGGATGGATGTATCTTTGGTAGTATCTCTGTTAGTTCTTCCAGAAAGCAGGGATTAAGGGGGGTAGAGACCTCTGTAACCTATGTCATTAGTATGCTCCTAGTAGCTCCCGTAATACCCAGTAATTGCGGCTTGTGCACAAGATCCCACCGAGCTGTGGAATCTATGGCATGATTGAAGCACCAGATAAGGGGTCGTAGTGATGAAGTGTGGGGTGGGGTCTCGCCTGAGCATAAAAGGCTACGGGGACTCCTTCAGTGAGCTAGGCCTGATAGTCGGCCAGTGAACTAGGCCGGGTATGGGTCCGACACTCCCTGGGCACAGTGGTTTAAGTAGATTTAGGGGAGTAGGTCGGGTACGGATGCAGGGGGTCGCTGATGCGGCACGTATTCTCTAGCTCACCCATGGAATCACTGCGACTCTGGAAAGGGACACTTCCCTGACCTGCCTCATCGGACCGGGGAGATGTAACCCGGAGTAGTCAAGAAGGGTGATGCCTTGGGATTGCGTCTCCGGAAGGCTACAATGACGCCATAGCTTGATTCAGCTCATCTGCAAAGTGTGCACAGGAGGGGCGGATGGAGTGGACAACCCTAGCCACTGTTCAATTGAAGGTGTCTTGCGCGCCCTTCCCCTATGGGCTCCTATCACAGTGGAAGCATAAACAATGCCAGAACTAGAAATAACAATACATCATACTACCCGAAAGTGTAGCACATCCACATATCCGTAGCTACAACAGAGATAAACATATGCCATAAAACATGAGAGCTCCTACCCAAGGCTCATACTCATGGGGAGGTAGACTAACGCCTAGGCCTCAAGATAGAGTAGACCGAGTCATAACAATGGCGGGGCTGGCTAGGGTTGACCACTCCATCCGCCCCTCATGTGCATACTTTCCAGATGGGCTAGATCGGGCTCTAGCATGACTCTAGCCTTCCGGATATGCAATCCCATGGTATCACCCATCGGGCCTACTCCAGGTTGCATCTCCCTGGTTCGTCGAGGCAGGAAGGGTTTCATCTCCCCTTCCCAGGATCTAGAGGTTCCTCGGGTGGCTAGAGAATCGTGGCGGCACACGATTCGTCCCCGACTTAACCCCCCAAAACAAGAGCCAGACCAACACCTACAACTCTTGAGAGGCAGGGGAATACCATTGCCCCAGGGGGTGTCGGACCCATGCCTGGCCCACACAAAGTGACCGGCCATCCCCAGTAGCCACTCTCAGCAGGGACCCTCCCTCCGTATCTCCTCTAGCCCTGTTGTGTAGTGCTGAGTCACATCATAGCCCCCTTAGCCCGGTGGGTTCCTATGCACAGGCCGCATAATATTAGGAACTAAAGGGTCTAACTAGGAGCATTACTAAGTAAGGCTACTAGGTCTCTATCCCTCTTCCCAATACAAGAGGAGCAAACATGATCAACCAACATCACATAACATCATATCATGATAATCATCAGAATAACATCTAACCTAATCATACATATCTAACTTACAGTTAGGGTTCCTTGATTAGGGTTCAAGATGTTGAATAAGGGTTTTAGGATCGCTCTACTCTAGATACAACATACTGACTCATCTGGAATGCTAACTTCCAGATGAACTACTATGGACACCACTCCAAATATTTGCTCCCGAAGCGCTCCCTCCCATTCCTGGCGTCTCCATGGTCCTCGAAGTGGTCGAAGCCGCGCTCACTCCAAGATCGTGCACACACTCTGGGGGCTGCTGCACTAGGCTATGCCACAGCAAACGATGCTCGAAAGGGTTTCGAGTGCGAAGAAAGTTCCCAGGGTGTTAGGGCCAGGAAAAGAGGATTAGGGTTAGGGTTTAGATTAATATAGGTTACGGTCCACATGGGACGACACGTGGCTCCACGTGACTCCAATGGGACATGGCCATGTGGCGGTTGCCCAATAGGGTAAGGTCATGTGGAAATGGGCCTTATCCTAAGGTTATCTAAGTTATATGCATAACTTAGATATGCACCCATGCCACTTCCTAAGGTATACAAGGCTACGAAGTAGACTTGTATAGTGATGGACCCGGAAATATACGTATTTATAGCGTATATTTCCCCAGAAAGTCACAACAACTTAAGTACAAACCTGAAGAAAAGGGACACGGTTAAAGCTGCCCTGATTCGAGATCTTAAACTCATATGCAGTGACAAGAAGATATCAATATACAACGATACCACAGAAAGGTAGGTTTCAGTACCCAACGTTTGGATTTGTGGAGCATTTATATCATTTCTCACTCTTCGTAAGCAAACTTGAACTCTTCTAGATGCGATTCTTTGGGCAACCCTCCAATTTTGCCTATCCTTCCTTTCCACATCCCCGACTTGTAATCCATGTTCTCCATGGCATAATGTAAAAACATGCCATACATCATTTAAAGTTACTAACTCATTACCTAGGTACAGCCTCCTTGATGCATTATCCAGGGGATTTATCAAAATTTTCCCATTGTGGATGAAGTCTTGGTCATGAAGACCATACACGCTGCCATCATTTCTAATACTTGCATTAAAAACCCATCCTTTCCAAGGTATACGAAAACTGTTAGCAGACCTCTTTGTGGATGTATAATCTTGCAACATGCATTTTCTTCGCCGTGCATCTCCATCAGAACTATGTCCAATTAGGGGCCCTAAAACTTTTCTTAAATGTATGTCCCAAAGTCTAAGCACCTCTTCCCATTGGAGTCTTACAAACTTATGGTCGAACTTATTACAGCTGGATCACCAAGACAAGCTTCAGCAATTGAGCATGCAAGGGATTAACTATGAGTACACATGCATACTATGCAATTACATTATTTGCAAATGCTTGTACAATGTTTTGATAACCACTATCTCCCGATCCAACAGAAACTATGAAAGCAACATCACATGCATGATCGTGTACCTTGCCACAAAATCTAACCAAGTCATCATCTCTTGCATCCCATTGTACAGTCTTCATTATGACAGTCTCATCCTCTGCTACAGTGGCAGGCACATGTCCAAGTGGTAAGCCTAGATGCTTCATATGCTTTGCATATGTTCTTGCTAAATGAATAAAGGTATCCTCTCTAACACCAACTCTATATATGAAACTCCCATGAGCAGAACGCATCGTGGTGGATAAACTAGGGCCAGAAAAGTTTAGAGATAGAAAATTGTGCATTTGTCGGCCTCCCCAAATCTTAATGGTCTCAAAAAGCTCCTTTGTCGTGCGCTTCGCCTGTCCGGGTCTGATAATGTTCTGTGCAATGTTAGTAAGAAAACTCCATAGCGCAGGCTTTCCATCAAACTTCCTTGAGAGTGTGCCTCAACAATATGTCCGCAGAACTTTTTCACGTCTTTTCGATACATGGATTCACATAGACTATCACGCATTGATCGTCGTGTCGTAGACAATGTGACAACTCTGATCTTAGTTAAGAGCAATTGTTTCTTTAGTTTCCTATTTTTGGATATTGTGCCCCTTGCCACTTCCAATATCTCTCCGTTGGTCATGTAATCCATCCTCATACGTGTTTCTGTTGTCCGCACCCTCTTGATGGTTTATCCTTTTATCTATCAACTCTCTTTCTAAAGTCATCTTCCTTTGGAATTAACAAACAGTAGCTACATTGGTAATTTGTGAAGGATTCCCCATCATTACTAACTCTAATACATAACTTGTGCCTAAATGTACTATCAATAGTAATAGGTTTTCCATTCGCATTGAAATAACCTTGCAGGTTTGGTTTGCAGTACCAATTGACTCCAGGTCTTGACTCATCTAAGAATGGCCTCAAGTCTGTTGTTCTAGATGGATATTTATATTTCATTTGCCAATAATCCCAACATAAAGAAGCCAAGCATGCATTTCCTGTATTTCAAATATTTAACATCTACCGCTGAAATAAGAAAAAAAAAAAAAGACTTTGCTAGAAGTAATGCAAACTTACTACTTTGATCATTTGAACCTGCTTCACCGGCTTTAGATGATGTAGCTGCAATAAAAAGATGCAAATGTTCTATCAATTTATATGTTAACATGGAAAAAACAAAAAGAATATACTAGATTACCTCTTGTAATGAATGTCAACGTGCTCTTTTGTCGTGGGTCAGGTTTGTTTTTCTGTGGTCTTCCCCTATATTTGGCTCTTCAGCTTTCTTCTCTCTAGCTTCCTTTGCTACAGCATTTTGAACATACCTTCTTGATTGAATGTGTTGTTTCATGTTAACAACCACAGACCCTGATGGTGGAAACAATAGAATTGATTTGTGGCATAGTTTACACACAACACAAATGCTACAGAGATCTATGTAACCTGCTACAGTGTCATTGTATAGCTCAAATACAACACCAGATTGTTCTACGAAAGGAGCAACATCATCTAGCATTGTCTTCTCCACCGTAGCCTTATTCCGTTCAACAATATCCGCTCTGCATTCCTCAACATCAAGATTTGTGTTGGAACTAACTTAGCATGATTGCGATGATAATTATCATTATGTGCCTTTGATTTACAATGCTTAATGAAGTTGTTAATAGTATCTTTATTACCTTTTCCATAAGACGTACTACACTCATTGCACCATATAGAAAATACTGCTTGGCCATTTACATCTGTAGACATAAGTTCAAAGCTGTCCTGTCTACCAGCATTTCTAAGTTTGTTTGTGCAAAGCCTGAGGTCCTTTTTCCACTTAAATACTTGTGTTTTTGTAGCCAATTTGGACTGCATCTTGCTCTTATCATATTCGTCCTTATCCTTATCCTATTTGGTCATATCATTAGCCACCTTGGACTGAATCTTGCTCTTACACAGAGATCTTTCGTTGTTGTTATCACTATCATACTTATCATGTTGGGTGTTTGTCTCAGGGATAACTTCAACTACGTCACCATGTAAATTAGCCTCTTCTTCTAATTCCTCAATCATTACACAGCGTGGTCTTTTAGAGGGCTGAATGCTTTTGTCATTTATCAACCTCACTAGAACCTCACCCTTGATCTCAAACCTTGACACTTGTTTCTTTGATTTACACTCGGCAAGGAAAACAAAATCACAACTCATAAGCCCTTCTAATTCATCTGTTCTATTTCTTTCCTGAGATCTGCATAAGAGGCATCGTCTTTCACCCTTACAAATCCTGTTTCTATGGAGTTTCCACTGCCATCATCTAGGTGAATGAAAAGTAGGTGTGGATCAATTTGCATCTTGACTGGCAAATCAAAGCATGACACTGTTAGTTTGCAAGTAAAACAAAGGGAACAAATTGACGCTAGTCTCTAATGTGTACTTATCTATCTCATCGGAATAAAAGCATGCAACTGTTAATTAGAGAATTGGAGCCAATGCTTCCTGTTCTCAAGGTCAGTTCATTATTTACTGCACATGTCTTTGGTAGTAATTGTTTTTTATTTGTTCCTCGACCACAGTTTGCAGACTTTGGACTGTCAAAAGTGAAATATAGAACAATGGCATCTAAATATGTGGCACCTGAGTCAGTCAATGAGAAAGTACCTATTATTTCTTGATCTAGAATGCATTTAAAATGATGAGACCCACGAGGGTTTTATCACTTCACTCCTAGATCTGGATGAATTACTGTGGGCGGGTTGGGAAGGTTTTCATACTGGAGATCCAAACTCTTATATCGTATTTAAAGAAATCACACAACTAAAATGAAAACTTTTTATCATAAGGCAAATGAGATAGTAAATGACCTGTAGTGGACTGGATATGATGTGAGTTATATCTTGTCTTCAGACTGACCTGCAAGAAAGAATGACCTCCAGTTAAAGTTGTAGCTAAATAAAAGCCCAAAGTTTCACCCAAATATTTTTTCTTCCTCTTGAACCTTGAGCTGTTAATAAGACATTCAATGATGTGAGCAATAATGTCTTGTTATGGGGACTATGATGGCCCTTCAGCCAAAGTACAGTATACAATTAAAATAAGGTGATCAGACGACCCTCCAGTATATTATGATTCAGAGTATACGTAGTTGATTGCCAAAGACACTGAGGTTGTTTCAAATACTTCCCTTGCTAACTTGTCACATCGAAATGGATACATAAAGCCCATAAACATTTCTCTATGGAGAACCAAGTCTACAAAGATAATAACAATCAATTTATCAACAAATTAATTCTTCAGATTTCTTGTCTAGTTGGATCAGAGCAAGACATTTAGTGTCGCAAGACATTTAAGTGTGGAGACAGAGCAAACATTAACAAATAGATCTGTTCACTCCCTAAGTTCTATTTACAACCTATAGAAATTATGCCTAGCAGAAGTCTTAGATTATTTTGTTGTTTGTAGGTACGAGTGGCATCATCAAGATAAAGGCAACAGAGATACAAAAAAATTACAGGAGAATGATAAGAACGAAAGATTGATATGAGAAGATCTTGCATTTGTCATCATTTACAAGCAAGGTAGAATTTAGTGATGGCTTAATGCAACAACTCCAAAAAACTCCCCTGTCAAAAAATGAGACCAAAAGGAGGAAGAAATTGTAAATAAATTACCTGTGTATCGTAAAGAAAAATGCGAAGGTGCACTGCAAACTTTTCTTGTAAAATCTGAACAAGTTAAAAGTAGGAGAGCATTACATTTTCAATGAAGGCCTAGTGCAACAGATTCAAAACTTCTCCTGCCAAAAATATCATGCCAAAAGAAGGACGGAATTGTGTATAAGTTACCTGGGCATCTTGGACTGGGTATAGCAAGATGCGAATCTGCAGTGCAAGACTTTTGATCCACGATTCTGCCATGAGAAGTACTGGTAAGCACGATCTTTAAGTAATTTGTGGAGTGAACAAACACAACTAAAAGAATGAGATAGTAAAGGATCTGAGTACTGGAGACGATCTGCACTAAGCCTGTTCTCAATGACAAACCAACGACCTTGCATGGGAAAAGAAATCACTCAATTGAGATATAGCTACGAAATTTTGCTTCGGAAATGGCAGACACTGACAAATTGCAAGCAATGGATCTTTATTTAGAGGGTATTCAGACAATGGAGAGAGAGGTAATATGATAAATGCTCTTTTAAGTGAAATGCTTTCAAAAATATGAAGGAACTAAGAAATGCTTACCTGTACTAATGCCCCAAGAGTGAGCACAGGGCCTTCATATATGTCCTGAGAATCGGGAAGGCAATAGCAAGGCCTCATATACGGCTCGAGCTTCTCCCACCAACTTGGCTTGCCCTGCAAGTTTTCCTACGAAATAAAAAATGTATACCGTATATCTTACTGTAGTATACGTAACCTTTAAAAAACACCCCTATCTTGAACGCACGTCCCACACTTACCAACAAAAGTGAATCCCGCGGGATCCATTATACATTTGCTTGTTGAGCTGCCAATGGTTGATATACATCTTTAGACTTCCATCTTGGCCGAAAGGATCCCCAAGTCGATCAACTCCTACAACTGCTTCTTGAGCTCTGCTAGCTCGGAAATGATCATTCTATAAAGAGCTTTGCTGGTCAGCTCTGCATCTGGTGCAAGAGTGATTTCAGACTCTACGCCTCTATAGGGCAAAAGCTCTCAAATTTCATCCAGAGGTATATCATGGGACTTCTTGATTAGCTTGGAAATTTGCCGAAGCAATTGTTCCGAAGTAGCATTTTTCTTCTTACTCTTGTGGTTGGGGTCGACGACTTGTAGCTTAAGTATGTACGACTTCATTCCTCGTGATGCACTTAAGTAATTCCTTCACTGACATGCGTTGTGCGAATGAAATTACTTCCTTAACTTTAATTATAAGGTACTTTCCCTTTGGTCTGGGATAAACATCACTTGCTTATGATAATCAATTATTGCCTTAGCCGGCTTTAATATTCCACGCCTATTATGAGGTCATACTTGCCAATGTACATAAGTTGGTGCCGATGCTCTACTTTGCTCCGCTTAAGGTTGATGTCAAACTTGACTCTTGTTCCTTTGGTGCTGCTAATTGCTCAACCATTGGTCTAGATTTAGACTTAAGAGTCTTGCTCTTAAAGATGTCCACCATCTAGGAGATGCAAGGTGAGAGGTTAAAGAATTACTTACATAAATCTTATGGCCACAAGTTTAGTAAGCATGACCTTTCCTTTGGGCACACATAAAAAAACTATGCAATTGAATAATTATTCTTGTTTTAGATCTAATCTATACTCTAGGATCTCCCATTTCTTAATTATTGCCCTCTGGAAATAGTCCCACCTTTGAGTTGATGTCATCTAAGAAGTTGGCCGGACTTATTAGATTGCTTCCCTTCATTTGGTCGGATTATTCCTTATGCTGTGGAGATACTCGTCGTATACACGGTCGACGGTTATCCTATTATTGAATCCTTCTTAGCGAGGTGATCAAGCTCACGAAGAGGTTCCAATATGTTGGATATCTGTCAGCAATGTATGTAGATTTAGTACTCCATACGTGTTTCTTCCCAATCCTTGAAGCTTTGCTCAATTCTTGGGTCCATCGTTTCTAAAAGAAATGACAAAAATCTACTCGCAATTTCGTCCCAATCCCATCATGGATGTTATCACCCATAATTCTAAGATATTCAACTATCTGATAGGTCCTCTAGCTTGCTTAAAGCTGGTGTAGTCGTTAGTCGTTGGGGTAGCAAGGCGATGATCCATAATTTGTTGAAAAATCTGGTCTTCTTGGAGTTGTTCTATAATCATTCATATGCCCTGCTTCCTTTTGTCGAACATATTCTGACTCTGCTCGTCCTTAATGTTGATGTTGGCTACCTTCATTAAATTATCCATATTAGTGGTCTTGATGATGTAGTGGATAGCATAAGTCTCAGTATCGCGTCCCAGAGGCTTGAAGGTAATATTCTTCACATTCTAGAATCTTTCATGTCGACTCATCTGGCTTGGAGGTTATGAGATTTGAGGATTATTTTTCTAATTCCTGAATTGATATTGTTGTGTTGACTTTGTCGATTCGATTCTTTATCCTGCCAGTCACATGCTGTTGTTATGAGGCTCATGACAATGTTGAGTGCTTTACCACTTCTAACTGTGCAACTTCTCTTCCTGAGAGAAGTCTATTTGCATCTATGTGCATGGACTAATCTTGACTGATCAGTTAGTAATGCTGGTATTTGGTCCCCCATGGTGCCTCTTCTTGATGGTGCTTGACCTTCAATCTCTAAGGACGAAGATCGAAGATCATCATGATCTTGAGATGGTGCTGTCGAGGTTGATGTAGCTGCTCTGAAGTATCAGGGCTGATGAGGAAGAATTTTGTTGCAGTCTCACCATATTCCTATTCCTGAGCAGCCCACCCTTGCTGCCTTGTAATATCTCCTTAGCCAAAGCATCTTTGCTTGAAGTCTAAATCTAATACTACTATGGCCTGTATATCTGCGATAGTTGCCCTTCCTAGCATGGAAAAATTAGTGGCTATATATAGCCAAATGGCGATTTTTTAGGGGGTCTAGGGATTTTTTGCGGCGAATTTTATGAAGAGAGATTTCTTTAAAAAAAATAAAAAATAGCCATAGTTAAAACAAGCACTCCATTATTTTTCTAGGATTAGCCAAACTATTTTCCCCCTTTTCTTCAAAGAAAAAGGGATTAGCCTTTCTTTATATTATAACTAGTAATGGTGCCCAGCGTTGCTGGGCATAAGTTGGGAACCTATGTGGATGGAAACCTATTCAGCCCAGTCTTCTTTTCATAAATCAATATAATAGAAACCAAGCCCAGTGCGGCTGAGCTGTAAAAGGTTTTTGTGCATTTAATACCCTTCCCTTTGCTTTTTGCTCTATTTTATGTTTTCCCTTTTTCTCATTATCCTACACACATTCCTTTTCCCTTTTCCCTTTGTTCTTATTTTTCCTGCACGTTATCTTTTTCCCTTCCTCCCCTCCTCCTTCTTTTTTTTAAGCCCCCTTCACCATCCCCTTTCCTTCCCCTTCTTCCCTTTCCCTTTCTCTTTCTCTGATAGGCTTTTTCTCTTCCATCTTCATCATTTTCCCGCCCTTCCATTTTTCCCTTTTCTTTTCCCCTTTCTTTTCCTTTCCTTTTTTCCTTTTCCCATGCCTTTTTTTCTTCTCTTTTCCCCACCTTTTCATGTGGCCCTTTTCTTCTTTTTCCACCCTCTTCCTCTTTATCCTATGCTCTTTTTCCCTTCTCTTTTCCCATTTCCTCTCCCATTTTCCTGGTGCCTTTTTTCCCCTTTCGCTTCCCTTTTCTTTCTTCCCTTTCCCACCATTTCGCTTTTCTCCGTGCCCTTTTTCCCTTTCTCTTTCCCTTTCCTCCTTCCTTTTATTTTTGCTTTCCCTTTCCCTTTTCTTATGCCTCTTTCCATTCGCATTTCTCCACTTTTTTATGTCCCCCTTTTTCCTTTTTTCCCCATCCTCCTCCGCCTTTTCCCTCTTCATCTTTCCCTTTTTCTCCCTTTTTTTTTTTCCTTTCCCATGCTCTTTTTCCCTTCCTTTTTTCCCTTTCCTCATCCTTTCCCTCTTCCTTTTTTCTCGTCCCCTTTTTCCCTTCCTCTCTTCCTCTTTTTCCATTCCTTGCTCTCCACCCTTTTCCCCCTCCCTTTTCCTCCTTTTCCCACCCTTTCCCTCTTTCTTTTTTCTCGGTGCCTTTTTATCTTCCTTTTCTGCCTCTCTTTTTCTTTTCCCCTTTCTCTGTCCCTTTTTCTGTGTCATTTTCCCCTTTCCTTCTCCTTTTTCCTCACCTTTTATCTCTAACCTTTTCCCCTTCTTTTTTCGATGCCCTATTTTGCTTTCCTTTTTCTCTTTCTTCACCATTTCCCTTTTCCCTTTTTTTTGCATGCCCTTTCCGCCTTCCCTTTTGCCCTTTTTCTCGTGCCCTTTTTCTTTTCCATCTCCCTTTTTCTTTTTTCCTTTCCCTTTCCCTTTCCCTTTCCCTTTTCCCATGCACTTTGTTCGTCCCCTTCTTCCACCCTTTTCCTATTCAGCTTTTTCCCCACCCTTTTCTCACCCTTTCCCTATTTCCCTTTTCTCGATGCCTTTTTATCTTCCTTTTTTCCATCTTTTTTTTTCCCTTTCCCTTTCCTTTTTTCCATGCCATTTTCCTCTTCCCCTCTCCTCTTTCTTCACCTTTTCTCTCTAACCTTTTCCCTTTCTTTTTTCTACTATCTTTTTGCTTCCTTTTTCCTCTTTTCTTCACCATTTTCCTCTTTCTTTTTTTCCCATGCCCTTTCCCCTTTTCCTTTTGCCCTTTTCCTCGTGCCTTTTTTCCAGGTTCCCTTTTCCCCATTCAATCTCCATTTTTCTTTGTTCCTTTGCCTTCCCCTTTTCCCATATTTGTTCGTTCCCCTTTTCCCCACCCTTTTCCCTTACCTTTTTTCTCATTTTCCCACCCTTCCCTTTTTCCTTTCCTTTCTCCCTCTCTATTTCTATTCTTGCTTTCATTTTTTCCATGCCATTTTTTCCTTTCTTTTTCCCCTTTCTTTGCCTTTTTCCTTTTCCTCTTTTTCCCATGCCCTTTTTCCCTTCCCTTTTCCCTTCCCTTTTCCCTTTTACCCGTGCCTTACCTCCCCTTTCCTTTTCGTTTCTTCTTAAGAAATCAAATCATGACTAATCACACTAGTCGAAAGTCGATCTCAGCCTTCATTTTCAATCAGATGATCTCAACCATTTAAATTAGGGCTTGATCCATTCAATACGATATAACATTTTAAATTAGGGCTTGATCCATTCAATACGATATAACATTATAATATAAGATATTTATATATTAAATCATTAATAGCCAAACAAAAATGAATTCTTATTATAGACTTTTACACATCCCCACCTACCATCATCAGTGATAGTAGTTTTTCAAACTATGAATTTTTATTATATATACCATATATGCATCTTAAAAAAGGAACTGTTAGAGATGGCCAATATCCCTTTAGATTCCCGAGTTGGTTGCATAACATCTTCCTTCAAGGGTTAGAGATAAGTGCAATTTGATCACCATATCTACAAAGTATCGTTGCATTGAATGTAGTTCAGACTATGGAAGTTATAAGCTATATGTTGTGAGCTTCTGTTAAAAGTTTTTCAATATTATTGTATGTTCCTTGATTGTTGATTATTATTTGTAATTGTAGTATAATTATCTAAAGCTACAGAATTTAATTTACATTGTTTGTTTTTTCCAGTTAAAAAAAATAGCCAAGTGAAAGTTTATAATACATAATTCAAAAGTTTCGCCACGTCCAAATATATATAAATGTAATAATAATAATAACTTTAGCCAAATTTATATCATAAAATACTGTACATTTTTGAAAAATAGCCAAACCATTTCTTATGAAAAAATATATAGTATGCTTAATGTTTTCCCTGCTTCCTAGGAGGTGTGTCCAGTCTCATCCTTTAGGACTCTGGATTTCATAAGTCGATGTAGTCGTCTACTTGTTGGTGGCGTAGCTGTGACATTAGTCATCGATGTGGGGCCCTTCCTCGAGACAATATGGCACTTGGAGAATATCCTTGACTAGGAAATGTTCCTCCCCTAATGTGATCAATTTTGTAAGTGCCATGATGCCCATTGGCTGTTGCATAGCCCTCTTGGCAACTCTTGTGTCTATTCTTGATGTCGCAATCGTCCTTCCTATAGGCTCCTCTTTATTATTTGTGTTTGGGATTCCTTGTACACCATCTTGGCCTTTGATTTGATGAAGTTTCCTCCATAAAGTTGCCTTCTACTTTCAACTTATTGATGTTGTCAAGTGGCTCTAGTATCGAGGCCTCGAGGATCTCAACGAAGGTTCTCCTAATCTATTTGACTGCTCTAAAGTGCACAAGGCAACTAATACTACCACAACAACAATTACTTATGTCTACTTACTCTACAAACCCTATTTTTATACCTTTATCCACTCTACCTCAAATGACCCACTTGGCATTCTGCACTTTAGTAGGCACTGAGAAAGGTACTTATTTACTGTTATGGGGTGGTAGAAGGAGACTTATTCTGTGGGTGTACTTGGTGTGTTAGACTAAATTACCTAGATAGAATGAATTCCTAGATAATTATCTATGATATAAAGGCATGGTGGAAGATACTTGATGGTAGTGCATCTATAACGTGTGTTGGTGTATCACACCAATGTGTGACAACAATTTTTAAGGCCTTGCCAACTAGCTGGGTTTCCAAGAAAAATGTTTGATTATACTACCTGTATATAGACAAGAAGACACTTAGCAAGATAAGAGCGACAACTAAGCTAAGATGAATGTAGATGTTGTCTCTATCTAGCTTAAGGGTCTTGGTTCTAACTCTAACGCTTGGCCATTAATATTATCTAACATGATTAAAGCTTAAATTTAATTAAGGATTATAATTCAAATACAAATGATGCCCACCCTCAGTGGTTGGCATGTGTGGGGGGGGAGGGGGGTTGGGGGGGTTCATCATGGGAGGTTCGATTCCCACTACTGTGGGAATTTTTTTTAAGATGAGGTTCAAATGGATTGAAAAGCTAGAATGGGGCCTGCCTCCTACTCGTTCTCGATCTCTCCTCCTCATACTCAATATCTTGCTTCAGCTTAAATAGCTTCTCCCTGATCTCGCTCTACTTGAACTGCATTGGATATGGTTGCCGAGCATTGCCCTACTTGAACTGCATTGGATATTCATGCCGAGCATAGGCCCTACTTGGACTGCATTGCTGATCTCGCTCTACTTGAACTGCATTGGATATGGTTGGCGAGCATTTTCCTTACTTGAACTGCATTGGATAATCATGCCGAGCATAGGCCCTACTTGGACTGCATTGGATATGGTTGCCGAGCATAGGTCGTGCATTGGATATGGTTGCCGAGCAATGGCGGCGGCGGCGGCGGTGGCTCCTCCTCCTCCTCCTCCTCCTCCTCCTCCTCCTCCTCCTCCTCCTCCTCCTCCTCTTGCTCCCCCCTCTTGTTGGTATGGTCCTTCCTCCTCGGGCTCGTCCTCCTCTGGTTCGTCCGGTTGTGATTTTCTGACAACCACGCTCCGCCTACGCCTATCTTCACACCTCTTTGTTTGCTTCTCCCTTGCCTACGTCTCTTCCTCCCTTGAAATCCCTTTCTTCCTGCCCTTCTTTTGCATTGCTGGCTCCTCTTGCTGCTCTTCTTGCTGCTAGGGTTGCTCATATTGCCGAGGTTGCTCCTACTGCTTGCTGCTCACCTACTCTGTGTTGGGGTTGCTCCTGTTGCCGGGGTTGCTCTTGCTACTTGCTCCTCATTTGCTCTTCCATTCTTTGGGGTTGCTCATCTTTCTTTGGGCTCTTGCTACTTGCTCCTCATTTGCTCTTCTGTTCTTTGGGGTTGCTCCTGTTGTCGGGTTTGCTCTTGCTACTTGCTCCTCACTTGCTCTTCATTTTTTGGGGTTGCTCCTATTGCCGGGGTTGCTCTTGCTACTTGCTCCTCACTTGCTCTTCATGGAAGGCTTTGGGGTTGCTCATGTTGTCGGGGTCGCTCTTGCTACTTGCTCATCACTTGCTCTTCACATTCTTTTCTAGGGGTTGCTCATGTTCTAAAAGAAAAAATTCTTTAGAAATGGATGAATGTGGCAAATTCATGTCCTCAAAAAGGGAGGATAACATGGCTATGCTTAAAAGAAATCCATGTGCCCTAGCTTTAGCTAGCCAAAAGATCTATTATCTTATTTCATAACAGACTAGCAATGTGTGCCCGGCGATGCCAGGCATTATTCATGGACACATGAAAGGGGTAGATGCAATAGTTGATGGAAGGAATGGAGCGGGATTGGGGTGGGATAAAATGGAAAGAAATAGATGTCGAGCATGTGTAAACTATAGTATGTGTGTATGGAATGGGGAGTGGAAGATTTGGATGGCGTTGCTTATGTTTTGTATGTGTATTCATTTGAGCAAATATGCAAAATGGTTGTGTGTGAAAGCACATTGCACTTACAACAAAATCATCATTGCAAGATACTGGGTGTTCTAAACTATCTATTTTAAAAAAAAAATTTAATGGGGGACAATGGACGTGGTAAGCTGTCCCAGTTTGTGAAACCGTATATTTATGACATATGGTTTGAATGGTTAAAGTTAGGTATTGTATGAAAGTTAGTATGGAAATAGTTGGAAGGCGCCTCTTTCTGTTCCTGGCAAGTGGAAGCGGATAAGATGGGGGATCCGGCCCTCTTACAGTCTATAAATCCTGAGCTTGGAGCCGGCTGCGTAGCTAACCAGGTGAGCTTCATATTTCTTTGTGTTTTTCCCTGTTGTCTTTGCTTTGTTTCCATGAGGAGGGATGCTAGGAGAGCAGGGCGGGCAGCCAGGAATGGGCAGCCAGACTCTTCTTCTGGGGGGTCTGGTGTGGAGGCATGCAATCTTTGTTGAGGATGAAGGCATAGGCCTCATAGGCGTGAGTGTGACCTTTGGTGTGGCGGGCATGGATGCACCCCTGAGTTCTATGACATGCTCCTTAATTTACGTGAGAAGGGCGTGTTTCAGTCTTTGCTGTTGCAGAGAGAGGGCGATGACTTAGATCACCCGCATTACCAGTGTGTCTTTAGGCTTGCTCTGAAGTCCCCTAGAGTGGTGAATTTGGCCATGAAGCGGAGGTTTGGGTGGGGAGGTAAGAAGCATGTGGGGGTTGTTTTTGTTTGTAAGGCGTTAAAGAATAGCAGGCTCCATTGTTTCGAGGGGCTAATAGGGTATTGCATGAAGGATATGGGGAAGCCACACTTCAAAAAGCCGCACACAAAGAATGTGTCTCGGCGCCGATTGGAGATGGGCAAGGACCTGTACTTGCTCTATGGTGCAGGGGACATCAAGCATGTGGTAGTTTTGGACAACAGGAACCTCTTGGGAAGAGCCCTTCATTTTGTGAACTATCATGGGAGAAGGTAGCTGAGTTCTAGCCTTGTGTACACAGTCACTAGGATGCTTAGAACCGGTAAATTCGTGTTGTCTACTAGCTGGATCCTTCCTTCTAACACAGCTTTTATATCTGAGCATAGAGTGAAGGCCGCCTGGCACCTGACACTAAACCCCAAAGTCGCATTGCCAAGTGATGTGAGGTGTGTGTTGTATGGCATCCCAGCTGGGATGGAACCCATATTCAGTGGATTGGGAAGGGTAGAAAACGATATTGGGATGAGGCTGCCATGCCTGGAGATATGGATGAGAACTTCGTGGAATGGGAGGATGATGAATTCAGGCCTCAGGCTGTCGTGGACATGCCTAGGACTGATTTCATACCTCTTGACACCACAGATTACACAATGGCAATTGGTTGACCTGTGCTTGTAGGGGGCTGCCTGCAGGTTTTGTACATATGTTTCTCTTTGTTTTGATGTTGCATCTTTGTTTGCAGTTATTTCTTTATGCTTGGACTAGAGATGGAATGTGCTAATGGGACTGTAGGGATGGAGATTGGGAATGGGGCTGCTGCTACCAGCAGGCCATGTTGGAGTTGTCGGGATGAGGCCAACTGTCGGGGATGGCGTGATTAACATTGGCAGTGATGAAGAGGCCTCATCTTCCCCTCCTCACAGGCCTGCTGCTCCCGGGCCAAGTATCTATGTTGTAATTCATAATGCAATGCCCTCTCCTGTTGCATTCTTTCCGAACGGGGAGCGTGTCCATGTTGCTTTGGAAGTGGTCTCAAGCATTGTTAACATTAATACTCTTGCCGAGTCTGTGGCAGCCTCTATCAGATTGTTTAGGATGCAGCTTGGCCGCCTGTTTGCAGCGTTGGAGGAGGCCGTTTCTCAATATAATGACAATGACAGCTTTCTCAATATAATGATAATGACAGCTTTCTATAGCAGCATGTGTGTGAATAATGATCGTTAGAGCACATGCCCTATAAAACATGGAGATACTTACAGATTCTTTCTGCATTTATTCTTCTCCAGTCTTCTTTATGTGCTAGTAACAATGCATACGCTAACCTGGCATGTAACAGAACTGAAAAGCCCTATAGAATTTTAGATACAGTCAAAGTCAAATGCACATCAGCGCAAAAAGCAAGAATGTGCTTTGGCTGCACATCATCTATGGACTCTAGAAAATTTCATTGCAGAAATAATAGAAGTGATCCATTCTCACAATAGTAGATATGATAAAAAATTGCATATTCTTGGGTATATCCAACAGCATAAGCATAGACATCAAAAGAACAATAAGTAGAACCTTCAGAGAATACCTCATGCACCCAATGAACAACTGATTGCCAATCAACTTACCATTCTAGGATAGTCAAGAAAATTGTGAAATCATCTCTTATATAGACAGCAGAAAATTTGGAAACAAAGCATGATAAGAAATAGCAACAAAGAAAATCTCAAATATACCTTTTGTGATGGAACATGAGCAAGCAAGAACCCTGTTTGGGGTCTGGGTTCGGGCCTGCAAGACAGCCCTCCGTGAGGACCTTGTATCTAACAGGAGAATCCGGGACCTATGTCACGCGGGATTTGCAAGAAAAGAACAAGAAAGAGAGAACAGAACAAAAAGAGAACAATGAGATCACAATAATGAGAACAACTTCCTTGATGTCAATGAAAATACATGAGCTCTCGCAATCGAGAGAAAACTGATGTGAGACAAGACTCAAACTCATCTAAAAACTAGAGCGCTAGCTCTACTCATATATATAGTACAACGGCCTTTGGCCCAATATAGACACTCTGCCTGATTTCGGTGCCGACTCCTGGAAGGAGGCCTGATTTGCAGGAATGCTGGCGGTGCCTCTTGAAGTGCCTGAAATCACGCTGACGCTGACGGAGGCAGTGACGGGCCGTCACTTGTTCGCCTCCTCTTGACGCCAGGCGTGGTCTTAGTCTGCGTGGTCTGCTTGGTCTTCTGCTGGGCCTTTGACGACTGACCCGTGCCTGGTTGTGAATCCTTGGCCTTGACTTGGTCCGTCGTATGCATGAATAGTCCTGTACCTGGAGGCACAGGACTAACACTCCCCCCCACCAAACGACACTCAGAGTGAAGAAAATGAGGAAGTGTTTCCGAGGGCGGAAATCCAGCAGTTTGAAAGTGATCCTCACTGGAATGAGGACGGGCGCCGTTATGGTAATTGCCAATGAGGTCCTGGCGTGTCTGAAGAGCGTCAGGAGTGTTGAGCCCAAGGGCAGGGTCGGCATCAATGAGGAACTGAGAGCACACCATGTCTTCCAGGGCAGCATGTGCTTCCGATGGAACGAACTGGCACTCCATGAGAAGGCAGGTCTGGAGACCGAAGGCACTCACGCTGGCATTCGTGTTGCAGTAAAAAATGGGACGCTGCCGATTGAGGGAGCTTACCAGGATACATTTGAAAGCAGCACAGAAGCCAGCTTGACGGTGAACGGAAGGGTCGGGTGAGGTGGCGGCATTCCGCAAGAAGGTATCAAGACCATGGAGAGCATCAGCAGGGTGCTGCCAACCACGCTCATTAGCAATGTAGATCCAATTTGTAGTAGTGTCCAAGGTGGCACCATCCTCCCAATCGGAGCATCTGACAAAACGGGGATCCCACCGGAGATCCGTCGAGATCTGAGGCGGAGTCGACCCAGCGTGGCCATCCAGGACCTTCGTCCAAAAGGGAAGACGCCATTCAGAAGAGAGAAACCGGGGGCGTGGAGGTACTCCTAAGGAAGCATATGGAGAGGGAGCCATGCCTGTGGGCGTGGGTTGCTGAGCCATATCCCTGAATTCACGAACAAGATCCTGATCAAGAGCACGACACCAATGGTCCCACTCTGAAGCAGAGAGTGGAGTATAGACAGGAGGATTGACCCAACCCGTGGGGATGGTCTTGCTTTCCAGAAGGCCACGCAATTGATTGAAGCCTCCCAAGTGCTGCATATAAATTTGTGCAAATTCAAGATCCTCAGGATGCGCTAAATTCCTCCGTACCTGCTCCAATGTTTCAGCCTGCCACAGAGGTAAGTGCTGAGCAAGTTCAGGCATGTACATTTGTTCAAAAGCCTGAGACTGATCGTGATCCTTGAAATACTGGTTGGTGGGTGATAACAACCAAGCAGCATGGGAGTTGCCTCGAAAAACACGATGCTCCTCATCTCGAAATTTATCATGTATATCAGCCAGATAGAAGTCATGAAAAACATAGGCCATGGGCTGAACAACTCGGAAGATGATCAAATCCGGATCTTCAGAGCTGAGTTGATCAAAGACTAAGAGGGCACACAATAAACCCTTATCTTCTATAGAAAGATCTGGCCAGATGCGTAGAAAATCCGCACTGCTGAGTGGCTGTTGATGAACCTTGCCATTTGCCACGTACCACTTTAGAAGGAAAAGGTGCCATCGGGCCATCACATAGTCGAGATAACTAGAAGGAGTAGAGAAGTCCACAGGGATGTTGTTAGCAATGTCTATATATCCCTCCTGTTTAGTTTGGGCTTCTTCGGCGGATTGAACAGCTTGCTGGAGCTGATGTTCAAGGTCACGGATCCGGTTTTCCTTTTCTAACAGAAGCCGTGACTGATCGCGGACCCGTTTCTGAGGAAGCGTGGCATGTGAAGAGGATTGCCCAGGAGTATGGAGTCGAAGCGTGGCAATCTCTGCATCATCAATGATCTTTTGTTTCTTAGCCTCCGTAAGCTGATCTTGGAGAGGCGTGAGCTGAGAGGTCAGCGTGGAAAGCTGAGCTTCTAAAGAGGCGATGCGAGCATCACGTGCCTGGAGGTCATGGGCTTGAGTATTGTAATTATGAGAAAGCTCGGTATAGAGAGTGTCGAGCTTAGCAACATCTTTTTCCTTGTTACCCAAGAGAGTATCCTTAGTCTGGACTTGCTCCAGCAATTCTTGAATGGTGGTCTGCAGCTGAGCCTATTGATCAGCAAGCAGACTGAGCTGATCCTGTGCAGTCTTGAGATCCTCACGGGTCTATAAAAGAGCCTCGTGCTTTTCTTGAAGTTTGTCCTCCAAGGTTTGAATTTGCGTGTTTGCAGCTTGAAGGTCTCTGTGAATCGCGTCCGAGGCCTCCAGAGACGCTTGAACCCCATGCATGAGAACATCCTGGGATTCTTGCAACTTGAGAGCAGTAGCTTGAACATTCTGCTGATATTGATACAGAAGCTGGCGAGGATGTGGAGGTGCAGGGCCCTGTTGTGGCCGCGTTTGGGACGTCTGAGAGACATGACGAGAAGTGGAGGGCGTGGTTTCCGTGGAGGAAGAAGAAATAGTAACATGCGTGGCCTGGTGTTGAACATGACCAGGAGAAGGGTGGCGTGAAGGTGCAGCCTGCTGGTTTTGAGGATGTGAATGCAGAGAGTGCTGAGTGGAGGCATGAGAAATGGAAGGGGACTTAGGAACAAGAAGATAATGACGGATGAGGGCTTGAAGATGGCCACCCACTGAGGCTTCAAAGACAGAGGAGGGGGCAGCCCTAATGCGGTCTACTTCATGAAGGAGGCGGTAGAACAAAAGTTGGGGCCAATCAATATGGTGAGTGGAGCGGATGGCTGTGATCACCATGTTGTAGAACGGCTTATTGATATGGGTGTTCTTGATAGAATACCCAAGCAATTTGCGCCAGAGAAATTTGACAAAAGTGTCATGGGACTTTGCAAGATTTGTAAGGCGATGCATGTTGGCTTGATAAGGAACTGCGCCAAACTCCGTGACATCTATGTCCTGTAAGGCAGCCCAAGATAAAGAAGGTTTTTTCAAAGGAATATGGAATACCTCAGAAATTAGGTGCTGAGTTAGCAAGATGGTGGTGCCATCGACCACAGTAGCATATCCTTCCGGGCTGTTGACGATATAAGCAACAAACTGCTTCAATTGGTCCGGATTGGGTGCAGGGAGCTCCATTTGTGAGAATTCGTAGAGCTCCTGGCGTTCAGCGACTTCACAATTCGGGCCGACCAGGGCGTCGCGAAAGGTAGGCGTCGAGAAAGACACAGACTCGAAAAGAGCCGGATCCCTTGGAGTAGAAGCTTGAAGTGTAGGAAATTTCGGTGCAGCCATGGCGAAGGGCGTCGGAAAGAAACAGGAAGAACTGTGTGGCGAAAGCGGAGAGCGGAGAGCGGAAGACGAAAACGCAGATAGGCGAAAAGGTTTTAGGGCGCGCAAGTGTTGGCGAAGGGGCATGATGAGGACGAACAGGCAGCCGTTGATGATGCCAGGTGGCGACAGATGCAAAGGAGGCGATTGAGAGGCAAAATTTTGGCTAAGTCCCCAAACGGTATAGGGAGAAGCAGTGAACGGTGGCGATGAGTCGAAGGGAAATGATCCGATGTGACAGCTTAGCAAAAAGGACACCTATTAATGTTCGACGGGGCGAAAAGAAGGAATGACATTTAATGCCGGCAACTCAAGTGGGATATCATTAAAACGGTTGGTGTCGGAGGTACCATGGCTAGATATCGCGGGAGAAAAAGATTCTCCATTTAGAAACAGCCTTGCATTGCAACCACGTTGGCAAAATTGCTTATTGGTCCACGTCGACAGGGAGGTCCTCGGGTGGCTATATAAGACGAACAGTGGGTGAAGCTGAGACACCCGATGGCGCCGGTATGTCTGGCCGCAGACTTCACGACAAGTGCACCATGCCCTCGAACTGCCTGGAGTGGATAACATGCAAGATGGACTGCTTGGACCTCTGGCGGTGCCACAATCGTGGCATTCCCATGGATGGGTGGTGTGCAGGGATGGCTGAGCATCCCGATCCCCACACCAACGGGATGGAGGTGGTGATTCACCTTCGCTGGGACCCCGAGCAGAACTGGTACCATATCCTCCGCATCACCTCTGCTCCCAACCCGGAGTAGAGGGGGTAAAATTTAGGATTTTGTAGATAGGGTGCTTAGCCCATTTTTCTTCCAAATAGGGCTCTGCCCATAGCGGAAATAGATGGGCACTGCTCACATTTTGTAAAAAATTCACCTCTATAATATAAATATGCCATGTTTTAGTCACTGTCTGTGGTGTCTGTATCTGGAACTGCATCTGGTGGATGATTTGCACTTTCGGTTGTATGAAATTGTTTGAGGCGAAAGCCATTAACCAATGTAGGTAATGGAGTGCCATCTAACTCGGCCAGCTTGAAAACGCTGGGTTGTACCACTTGAACAATTTGATAAGGACCAAGCCATCTGAACTTTAACTATGGGCTAAGGAAGAGATTAAACTAGGAAGTCTTGGGCGGGAGACCAGACTTGCTTAACAGTTGCTCACTCATTCTATGTTCTTGCGTGAACTAGGAACCTCGAGTGAGTTGATCTTCTTGAAGTTGAAGTATATGTGGGCAGGTGTAGCAGCATTGGAGAGTGAGTGGACACCCCTTCTGGGGCAGGCTTGTGTGATGTGCTTCTTTGCTAGAAGAAGGTGCAGACATCCCGTAGTACAGAAATGGAAGGGAGAACCACTTATAGTATAGCAAGGTAGCATGATAGTCCATGCCAAGTTAACGCGCAGGATGATATTTGCCTCTGGGTGCTCTTCAACTGTCTGTATCTTTCGGTTACGAGCTTCAGATGGCTTTAACTTCGGACCATACAGTAATCTTTACCATTTGTCCAGCTGAAAGGATTGATGCTTATCCCTGGATCTGTAGTCTCGGATTAATGGGTAGACCATTGTATGTAAAGTTATATCCGGCCTATTGTGGAGCCATTCCAAATAAGGTCTTGTACCCTTTTTTTTCGTTTAATAAAATCAAAATATCTTGCATCCAAAAAAAAAAAAAACTTTAACTTGCCCGGAAAATTTTTGTAACGAGAATCATAAAGAAGAACCAAATCACCTTCTTTGAATGTTTTTGTCTTAAGACGTTTATCATGCAAAGATTTTTGCAACTGTTGTCCATGAAGAACACGAATGTAAGCGTCGCGCCTAAGTTCATCCAACTGTTCCAATTGATAAACCCGTTCCTTGAGTGCAGCAGGTGGATTATGGGCTGTAGCAAGTTGAAAACGGAGAGTTGGAAGAATATATTCAAAAGGCATGAGAGCTTCTTGACCATAAACCAGTTTGAAAGGAGTGTGACCAGTAGCTATTTTGAAACTAGTGTTGTAAGCCCAAAGAACAGTAGGCAACTTGTCTTGTCAATCTGTGCGAGAAGCGTCACAAATTTTTTTGAGAATGGTGATGAGAGTTTTGTTGGTACTTTCAGCCAAGCCATTGCCTTGAGGATAATAGGGTGTACTCTTCCGGTGTTGGATGTGAAGATAATCCGTCAGCTCCTTGATGGTATGATTGACAAAATGCACGCCACGATCACTAACAAGTTCCGTGGGACAACCAAAATGCGTGATGATGTGCGGAGAACCTTGGCTGTGCTAGCAGCAGTGTTATCTGGAAGTGCACAAGCTTCCGCCCATTTGGTAGCATAATCCGTGATGACCAGAATATAGCGGGCACGGTGCCGTATGGCGGTGGAATCCATGGGCCCCACAAAATCCATTCCCCATTTCTTTGAAGGGATGTGGCGTGGCGGCCGTCGTCAATGGAAGAGCGTCCGCGGGCGTGGGCTTCCCCACCGCGACGAGCGTCACACGCGTCGCGAGCATAAGCGTGGGCATCTTTGAAGAGCGTGGGCGAAGTATCTGCCGCGGAAAAGAATTTTTCGCGTGCCATGGCGTCACCACTAAAATGACCACCACCAAGCCCATCGTGGGCTTGTCCGAACAATCTCCGGGCACCTCATGAGGGAGGACACAACGGCGGAGGACCATGTCTTTGCAGCGTTTGTACAAATGGCACGCAACCATGGTATAGTCCGCGGACCTCTGGAGAAACCGGCGGCGTTGGCGGGAGCGAAGCTTTTCTGGAGAGAGCGTCGGATTGGTGGGAGGAAGAGCACCAGTGAGAAGATATTGCTGAGAGTTATGAAACCAATGTGGCGTGGCCGTGACCAGGAATAATTGAGCATCTGGAAAGGCGTCGGAAACACCCGTGGAGGGATCGTCTGTGTGGATGCGTGAAAGATAATCAGGCACCACATGAGATTTGCCTGCCTTATGAACAATTTCGAAGGGAGCGAACTCTTGTAGAAGAAGGACCCAACGAGCAATTCTTCCCGTGGGCGTGGCTTTGTTGATCAAATAAAGAAGAGCTTGATGGTCAACAAAGAACTTAATCTGGCTACCCAACAAATAATGTCTGAAACGTTGGACACAGAAAACTAAGCCCAAAGCTTCGCGTTCCGTGGCAGAATAGTTGCGCTCCGCAGGATTGAGTTTCCGGCTGGCATAGCGGATTGGTTTATCCGTGGTTTCATCATAGGCCTGAGAGAGAACAGCACCAATGGCAAAAGCAGAGACGTCAACATGAACGTGGAAAGGCTTGTCCCATTGAGGAGGAACAAGGACCGGGGCCTGAGTAAGCAACAGCTTCAACTTCTGAAAAGCAGCTTCCGCGTGGGGATTCTGTTTCTCACTAGCCTGGATCTTGTGAGAACACACTCGGAGAAAATGAAATTCAATGGGTTAGGACCTCCAGGCCACTAATAAGCAGGCGGCCTCTGCTATATATTCCTTTCGTACATGTATACAGCCATAAAAATCAATCCTCTTATGCTAAGAAACCAAGAGCCATTCAAGAAATCATGCTATCTCCATACAGTAAATTTCATAAACATGCACCAAGTCTCTTACTTTTTTTTTTTTAGAATGCAACAAGCAATGTCTACATAAAATTTCGATGATGCATGCCTACCGTATGATGCATACAAACAGAATATTTCATACAACACAATGCTCTTTATCCTTTATGATAAATTAAGAATTTTATGTTGATCAAAGGACTTAGCTGCTTAAAGATTTTGCCTAAACAAAGGGGATCTAGGTGGATATCAAATGCCAAATCCCAGATAATCGCTTAACTCAGTGCTCAACCTAAGATATGCCCTCAAGTGTAAGACCAAGGGAATTTTCAAAGCAAGAAAAATCAGATCACCACTTAAGGAATTGAAAACTAACTGTCAGCAGAATATAAGAGTGAAAACATCAAGCACTGTTAACTTGTACATGAGCATAATTTTAGAATAGAAAGGTAAATGTATTGCTCATAACAGTTTAGAATTTATGGATAACAAAAGGAAAGGAGATGCTCATAAAAGTTCAGAATTTATGGATAACAAAATAGAAGGAGATGAGATGTGATGTAATTGTCTGGACTGTCACCAAAATGCCACAATAACAGTAACAATTCACAAGTGAATCAACCAACAAGCGAAATCAAAGTTCAGATTTTTCACAAAATACCAGGGATGTGTCATAGCCATCATAGAAGTCTTCAATCTTCAAGCAATTGCAGCACACAGGCATCTTCACCACATAAATGTAGCTTCCTCCAAGGTTTCGGTAGAGCAATATCCTCCAAAATACGGCCTCGCTGTGAAGAAAACCCTCATTGCAAAGACTACACGGATCCAAAACAGCCATGACACTTCTTCCTCAGAGCCGATCAGATGGGGAAAATGCATGCCTCTTGTCTCTTTTGTTGCAGTCCCATATTTCCAAAAACAGCCTCCAATCATCTCGGAAACCCACTTCTGTAACAGATCCTTCTTTCTTTTTACAGAACCGACATACATGCCATGGATTTTGGACAGATAAGGATAAGGACGTTTTCTGTAAGGGCATTTCCTAAGCAAGTGGATATCTTTGAAAATCAACAAGGTAAAAAAAGGCAATGTATTTTAGAAACAAAAAGGCTTTTGGCTACGTTGAAACATGGCACCATAAAAATATCATGCATATTTTTGGGAGACGATTGATAAGGATATGATTGGCTTAATATAGCTCATGTTTATCCACCATGGTCATATAAGGTAATATAAGGAGGAGGCACAAGGGCATTCATGCAATAAAAACTTTTCTTTCTTTGTCTTTTTTTTGTTTCAAATGTAAAGGAAAATGAAAGCCAAAAAACAATGCACGGCAACACTTTTTTTTGTCTTTTTCAATAGCAAAGGGGGAAACCAACAAGACAACCCCCTTGTTTTTTTTTTTTTTTTTTTTTTTTTTTTTACTTTTTTGGATCTTTCTCAATAGGAAATGAAAAAACAAATGGCAACTTTGGCAAATAAAGGTGTAGGAAAAGAAGAGGAAATGGCACAGATTGTGCTCCATGGACTAGACATTGATACCCCTTTTATTTTTTTTGCTCTTATGGTTACAAGGAAGAACTCCATGGAAATATAAGAACACTACATGGGCATTAGAACATGGGCATTAGAATGAGGGCAAGAGAAGGTCTTATAGATGCATGGGATGGAATATATGAAACAAGAATAGGAAAAAGCCTTTTAAGGTGCATGGCATGGAACATGGAATAGAAGGGCAAAATATAGAGAAAAACCATGGCAAACCTTTCTTTCCTTAGAAACTTGCGCAAACACCAAACTTCACTTGGCTAACTTGTATCCTCGTCAAACACTTACTTCTGCAAATCCACTGCCCGCATCTTCTATGATGGTATGATATCCCTTGTACTCTGCTATTATCTGACCTGAATTGCTTGATTGTTCACCTGCTAAATGCAAACTAGATGAGCTAACAATTAGTGCTAGATAAAAAGAAACTAGAGACAAGACATGATGGCTACTCGCAAGAGTAAGCCATCATTAGGCCCAAAACAACCTGGCTGGTCCCCTCAGCCAGTTGGCCAGTACACCTTGAGTGATGAACCATTGATTGGATTATGAAGTCGCTTTCCATCAAGGGTCTTCAGCACATAAGTATGATTCCTTAACACCTCATCGATGACGTATGGCCCCTGCCAAATACTCTGAAATTTCTTGCGGTTATCTTCCTTGGGCTTGTACCATCGAAGGACTAATTGTCCATGCTGAAAATACTGCGTATGCTGAGACTTCTTGCTGAACCTCCTTTGCTGCTGTTCTTTTCTGAATTTTTGTGCCAAATAGGCCATGTGCCTATCCTCGTCCAATTGCTCCAAAGCTAGCAACCTGTTCCTCAACTGGTCTTCTTGTGTACCATGACGTTCTAAAGTTATCCTCAAAGACGGCAACTCAATCTCTATAGGTAACACTGATTCCTTCCCATATACCAATTGGAAAGGCGTATATCCTGTAGCGTGTTTCTCATGAGTTCTATATGACCATAATGCTGCTGATATATGAGAATGCCAATTTCCTTTATGTTCTTCAATTGTCTTCCGCAATATCTGAATCATTTGCTTATTGGAGCTTTCTGCTTGCCCATTACATTGGGGATAGTATGCAGCTGAAAACCTCTGCTTCAACTTCAGTTGTGAAACAAGATCTGCAACAACTTCGTTCATGAAATGGCTGCCTCTATCGCTGACCAGTACCTGTGGAACTCCAAACCTGCACACAAGTTGGTGAAACACAAATGAACTAGTTACTGTTGCAGTGGCAGATCTGGTTGGCAGCGCCTCCACCCACTTGGTAAAATAATCGGTAGCCATTATGACATATTGGTGACCTGCAGAAGAAGGGGGCAATGGGCCTATGAAATCTAATCCCCAAGTATGGAATGGCTCAACATGTGGGATAGTATCCAAGGGAGCAGAATTTAATCGCTTAGGGGCATACAACTGGCAAGCATGACATCGTTGGCAATAAGCATGCGCGTCTCTAAAGATTGTTGGCCAATAATATCCAGCCCTAAGTATCCTCTTTGCTGTTGCATCTCCTGCAAAATGTCCTGCACAAACCCCTCGGTGACATGACTCTAATACCCAACCCTGTTCTTCTTCATTCAAACATCGCATAAGTGGGCCTGCTACACTCTTTCTACAAAGAATATCTTCCACCATGACATAATGATGCAATTCAGATTTGAATTTTCTAAGATCAGACTTCGTGTATATAGTAGGCAGAGGAATATCATTAAGCAAATTAATATAAGGCAACATCCAAGAATTGTGCACAGAAATATGATGTACTAATGGAGAAACATGCATATTATCTTCTTCCTCTAATTCCTGATTATCAAATTGAAATGCATATGGCAAATAAGAGCTAGGATTACTCTGAGCAGTAAGTAACTTCATGTGAAAATCAAATTGATGCAAGAACACCATCCACCTATGCATTTTTGCTTTTTTCAAAGTTTTACTATTGATGAGACTCATTGGGTTCCTCTTGGCAACCACCTTTGTATGCTGCTGCAAAAGAAGATGCTCATGCTTCTGAAAGCAAAACACCAAGGCTGCTGCATACTTTTCTCGTAAGGGATATCTAGCCTCTATTGCACTCCATAATTTTCCGGAATAACTAATAACTTTAAATTCTTTGCACCCTTGCTTTTGGCATAAGGTAACACCGCAAGCCCACTCAGTAACGGCTAAGAATACTATAAAAGGCTGATCTAAGTCTGGGGTGCTCAAAACTCCTCTCTTCTTCATGAAGGTAATTACTGTATCAAAAGCTTGTTGGCACTCATCAGTCCACAGTATTGGCATGATTTTGCTATGTCCTTTTGCTAATTTTCCTACCCTGGTAAGCCTAGTAATAGGGGCCATAATATGGGAAAAATGAGGAATGTGCACTCGCAAAAATGAACATGTGCCTATTAATTTCCTTACCTCCTTAACAGTTTTTGGAATTGGCAGCTTGGTGATGACTTCTAGCTTCTCCTCCGCTATTTGAATGCCTTTTGTAGACACATGATGACCAAGTAGCGTTCCACCTTCAACTAAAAATTTGCACTTTGCAGGATTAAGACA
This sequence comes from Isoetes taiwanensis, assembly GCA_021234155.1. Lineage (NCBI taxonomy): Eukaryota > Viridiplantae > Streptophyta > Lycopodiopsida > Isoetales > Isoetaceae > Isoetes > Isoetes taiwanensis. The sequence continues at coordinate 13,397,063 of JAJEKV010000039.1, forward strand.
TACCTGGGAAGCCCTACTAAGTTCCAATGTCTTCTCCAATGACTCCAAATGCTGCTCCCTACTATTTGACAAACACAAATCATCAAGAAATATCCCTAGACCCTTTGAGAGCATTGGTCCATAAATGGCTTTTTGGAAGGTAGCCAGGGCATTCATCAACCCAAAGGGCATGACGTTCATCGCAAATGTGCCCCAAGGAGTAATGAAGGCAGTCTTAGCTTTATCTTCTTCTCTTATCGAAATTTGGTTAAACCCCGAAAAGCCATCCATAAAAGAATAAGCCTCTTGACCTGCTGCCTGATACAGAATGTCTTCTTGAAAGGGAAGAGGAAAGTGATCCTTAAGAGTATTGCTGTTTAGGTCTTGATAATCTATACACACTCTTATTTTTCCATTTTTCTTCAAGACAGGGACAATACAAAACACCCAACTCGGATTCTCTATCGGAAATATAAATCCAACTGAAAGCAATTTTTGGATCTCTTCATGCACCATCTTAAGCAAATGGAGGATTAATTCTGCGCAATTTATGGTGGACTGGCTTTGCTCCCTCTTTAAGATTAATATGGAATTGGCAAATCTCCGGAGGTATACCCTTTAAGTCACTGTATTCCCATGCAAAAACGTCATTATATTGCTGGAACATGGACTGTAATTTATTCATTTCATCCGATGTGGCTACCTTTCCTACCTGCAGTCCTCTTTCTTGTCCACTTTTACTCACTATAACAGTTCTAGTGTCAGGCTCATCCACTGCATCTATAGTTAGAATGTCACAAAAGTGAATTTCCTTTCCAAATGGTAACTCTTCCTCTTTTTCCAATCCTTCTGTAAGAGCCTGAAATATGGCAGCTTTGCAAAGGGAATCGCATGTTCATTTTCAAATCATGACACACAAGTAAATGCCACATTGGAAAATTCTGCTATAAGCTTTGTTGCTTCTTCATACAAAGGCATTAACTTGGCATCCTTAACTTGATAGATATGCTACACTTGATTTAGAATTAGTTCTGAGTCTCCATATACCTGTAATTCCTTAATACCATGTCGCAAAGCTAAATGCAATCCGGCATTCAGAGCTTTGTATTCTGCCATATTATTAGTGCAATAATCAATAATGGTGCTTATCTCCTCAAGTATATTGCCGTGCTCATCCTTCAAGACATTTCCAATAGCCGACATCTCTAATTTTCTTGATACTCCTCCATCGAACCATAGAATTGCTCTTGATGATGGCAATACGCTGACATTATTACAGTCCACTTGTTTAGGTTTGCACAAAGAGTATGTTCCAGGGGCAGTAGGAGTGATCAATTCTAAGAATAAAGACTGCGGAGATTGAGCATTTGCTTTGGCCTTGGTATAGATCACAGCTTGGTTACGTCCATCTGATATAGTGCACGTCCCTTTACGCCAAACGGGGCGCGCATCTACTGCCCAAAGCCATGGTTTTCCTAAAATAAGATCATAAGCTTCATCTTCCTTTTATTCAGTGAATGAGATTACCATAAATGCAGTATTGGCAACAACTCCCTCCACAATTACCTGCACATTCTCTATTATCCCAAGAGGTGTAACACAATTTTGAGTGAAGCCTCTAATTATGAAAGGGGACTTGGTAGTTACGCTAAGACCAAGCTTCAACATGACATGATATGGCATAACATTTATACACGAACCTCCATCTGCAATAGCATTTGACAATTCAAAATTACCTATTCGAGCTTGACATGTTATTGCACCAGGATCTTCGAACGTGGCTTGGCAAACCATTAGTGCAGCCCCCTCACTTTGACTATCGTTCATCAGCCTCAAAAATCCCTGCTTATAGGTGGGTGCTTCCTTAAACAATGTTAGCAAATCAATGTTTACCTTTGTATTCTTCAATAAATGCTCCACTTGCTGGACTTCCTTTGACAGCACATGGCTTGTTGATCCCATACTTGGTTTGGGAGGTAAAATGTTATTCTCGTGATCCTTGTGTGGCACTTGCATTTGAATCTCCTTTAATGTTTGTTGTCTTGTCACTGCAAGCACTGATGTATCAGGTTCTTGAATCGCCTCAATATACTTCACTGACTTCTCAACTACTACATTCTTCCCCATGGTTTTCTCATATTGCATGATTGGACAAAACTTAACCGTGACCAATCATACCACAATGGCTACACACCGGCACTCCTTACCATAATGTCCTCGGTTTAGAACATTTTGGGCATACTCTCCTATAACATGTGCTCTCTTCATGCCCCACCTTCTTACAATAGTTACATACTCCAGCATCTCTTGATTTTGATGCAAACTCTTTCATATTCTTTTGCACTTCTTCCATCATCATCTTCATTTGATTTGTAAATTAGTCATGTTGTTTCTTCAATTCATCCCCGTAATAGATTTTGAAAGCGTCCCCGTCCTTCAACCGATTTTGCTCCTTCAACTGATTTTGGGCCTTTACCAATTCCACTTTCAGCTCGTCCACTCTACTATCAGAACCTTTGTCTTTCTTTTCTGCTCTTGTTGAATATACAGCAGCACTTGTACTTTCAGGAAACGGCGGTTGCTCCTTCCAAAAATCAGCTGGTGCATGCGTTGTTCCTTCAATTTTGAGCTCAAAGATGTCTGCGGCATAATCTTTTTGTTATAAAAGCTCTTTAACCATTGGGTTCCGTGGACATTAAAAGTTTCATGGAATCAAAATGTCTCGAGCTTTAGGCCTTGGAATCAAAGGCCTTGATCATAGGCTCGCACAACCCGTTTGTACAACCTAGGCCTTGCTCTCAAACCGGAGATAAAACAAAACATGGTATGTGGTAGAGCATTTTTCACACCTCGATCTTGGCACACCTTTAGATAGTGCGAGAACCTCTCTATATAAGCAGTGATACCCTCTCCTTCTTGCAGCTTAAAATGATGTAATTCTTGCACCAAAGAAGATTGGCTAAGAACTACACCAAACCTCCTTACAAACGATTCTGCCATAATATTCCATGTACTACCCTCATGAAGCATATGATATTCATGCCACCTTTTAGCAGCTCCTCTCATACACTTCCCAAAAACAGTACACTTATCCCCTCTCCTATGACCATACAATTCATAGTATTCCTCAAACACACTAAGAAACTCAGTAGGATTTAAAGATCCATCATAGATTAGGGCATCTTTGGCTAATGGGGCTAATATCGCTCCCCAGTCAGAAATGGATGGGAAATGGGTATTTTCAGGTTCTGCAGTCTTTGGACTTTGATTTGTAGAGGATTGCTCATCTAGCGCTTCCTCAATCACTCCCCTAGCCATAGTTTAAATAACACTAAGACAAATTCCAGGAAGGGATCCCGGTAGGACCTCCAAATATGTTTCTCACTAGCCTGGATCTTGTGAGAACACACTCGGAGAAAATGAAATTCAATGGGTTAGGACCTCCAGGCCACTAATAAGCAGGCGGCCTCTGCTATATATTCCTTTCGTACATGTATACAACCATAAAAATCAATCCTCTTATGCTAAGAAACCAAGAGCCATTCAAGAAATCATGCTTCTCCATACAGTAAATTTCATAAACATGCACCAAGTCTCTTACTTTTTTTTTTTTAGAATGCAACAAGCAATGTCTACATAAAATTTCGATGATGCATGCCTACCGTGTGATGCATACAAACAGAATATTTCATACAACACAATGCTCTTTATCCTTTATGATAAATTAAGAATTTTATGTTGATCAAAGGACTTAGCTGCTTAAAGATTTTGCCTAAACAAAGGGGATCTAGGTGGATATCAATGCCAAATCCCAGATAATCGCTTAACTCAGTGCTCAACCTATGCTGCTGCTTGCCAATTAAGATATGCCCTCAAGTGTAAGACCAAGGGAATTTTCAAAGCAAGAAAAATCAGATCACCACTTAAGGAATTGAAAACTAACTGTCAGCAGAATATAAGAGTGAAAACATCAAGCACTGTTAACTTGTACATGAGCATAATTTTAGAATAGAAAGGTAAATGTATTGCTCATAACAGTTTAGAATTTATGGATAACAAAAGGAAAGGAGATGCTCATAAAAGTTCAGAATTTATGGATAACAAAATAGAAGGAGATGAGATGTGATGTAATTGTCTGGACTGTCACCAAAATGCCACAATAACAGTAACAATTCACAAGTGAATCAACCAACAAGCGAAATCAAAGTTCAGATTTTTCACAAAATACCAGGGATGTGTCATAGCCATCATAGAAGTCTTCAATCTTCAAGCAATTGCAGCACACAGGCATCTTCACCACATAAATGTAGCTTCCTCCAAGGTTTCGGTAGAGCAATATCCTCCAAAATACGGCCTTGTGAAGGAAACCCTCTGTGCAAAGACTACCTGGATCCAAAACAGCCGCAGCACTTCTTCTGTAGCCGATCAGATGGGGAAAATGCATGCCTCTTGTCTCTTTTGTTGCAGTCCCATCCAAAAACAGCCTCCAATCATCTCGGAAACCCACTTCTGTAACAGATCCTTCTTTCTTTTTACGGAACCGACATACATGCCATGGATTTTGGACAGATAAGGATAAGGACGTTTTCTGTAAGGGCATTTCCTAAGCAAGTGGATATCTTTGAAAATCAACAAGGTAAAAAAAGGCAATGTAGTTTAGAAACAAAAAGGCTTTTGGCTACGTTGAAACATGGCACCATAAAAATATCATGCATATTTTTGGGAGACGATTGATAAGGATATGATTGGCTTAATATAGCTCATGTTTATCCACCATGGTCATATAAGGTAATATAAGGAGGAGGCACAAGGGCATTCATGCAATAAAAACTTTTCTTTCTTTGTCTTTTTTTTGTTTCAAAGGTAAAGGAAAATGAAAGCCAAAAAACAATGCACGGCAACACTTTTTTGTCTTTTTCAATATCAAGGGGGAAAGCAACAAGACAACCCCTTTTTTTCTTTTTTTTTTGGATCTTTTTTTTGGCAAATAAAGATGTAGGAAAAGAAAGCAAATGGCCCAGATTGTGCTCCATGGACTAGACATTGATACCCCCTTTTCTTTTGCTCTTATGGTTACAAGGAAGAACTCCATGGAAATATAAGAACACTACATGGGCATTAGAACATGGGCATTAGAATGAGGGCAGGAGAAGGTCTCATAGATGCATGGGATGGAATATATGAAACAAGAATAGGAAAAAGCCTTTTAAGGTGCATGGCATGGAACATGGAATAGAAGGGCAAAATATAGAGAAAAACCATGGCAAACCTTTCTTTCCTTAGAAACTTGCGCAAACACCAAACTTCACTTGGCTAACTTGTATCCTCGTCAAACACTTACTTCTGCAAATCCACTGCCCGCATCTTCTATGATGGTATGATATCCCTTGTACTCTGCTATTATCTGACCTGAATTGCTTGATTGTTCACCTGCTAAATGCAAACTAGATGAGCTAACAATTAGTGCTAGATAAAAAGAAACTAGAGACAAGACATGATGGCTACTCGCAAGAGTAAGCCATCAGATTCCAAGCCCAAGTGGATTCATCACACGTGAGTTTATGAATGGGGTCAGCTATAGCTGCAAGTCCAGGAATGAAGGTGGAATAGTAATTTACCTTACCCAGGAAAGGGTAAAAGCATGAAAGGGTGTACGTACATTGTACTGAATTGATGTACAAATATGGATACTTTTCACGTACATTTTGGTTATTTTTTATTTGTATAAACATATACTTTTCGATTTTATGTACTTTGCATATACATTTAAGCTAAATTTCGGATATGTTTTGGCTATGCATGTACTTTTTGGGTACTTTGGGTGATTTGTGTAATATAGCCACATGTACCAAAAGGGATACATTTATAGACACCCTTTCATGCTTTTACCCGAAAGAGCGTGTCTCTTTGATATTAGACGGTGCTTGAGCTTTCAGTACACAACTGATTTTAGCGGGATCAGTGGTGATGCCTTCTTTACTGACCACATGACCCAACAGAACGCCTGAGGTGACGCAGAAAGTGCACTTCTCAGGATTGAGACTAATGCCAGATTCATCACATTTTTGAAAGACAAGCTCCAATTTGTCCAAATCCATGGAGCTGTAGGCAGAAAAATCATCTTGGAAGATCTGAAGAAAAGGTTTATCCTTCATAAAGTCGTGAAAGACGGAGAGCATTATGCGCTGAAAGGTTGAAGGAGAGTTTGACAAACCAAAAGGGACCACCTTGTAGGCAAAAGTGCCCCACGGGGTGGTGAAGGTAGTTTTGAGTTGATCTTCTTGCTTGATAGAAATTTGATTGTACCCCGAAAAACCATCCATGAAAGAGTACATCTCATGACCAGCAACTTCTTCAAGAACCTGGTCAGTAAAGGGAAGCGGAAAGTGATCACGCTCCGTGGCTTGATTGAGTTTTCTGTAATCCACGCAAACGCGGATCTTACCATTGTGTTTGAGAGCAATGACGATGGGGCTCACCCATTCAGAATGTTTGACCTCATAAATCAGGCCAGCAGGTGGCGTGAACATTGGCTAAGGTTCGACCTTCCGCAGCCTGCATGAGTTTCAGAATACTTTGTCTCACTTTAGGCATGACGTGAGGCATGAGTTTGTCAAGATCAGGTGCGAAGTGAACTTTTTTATCATCTTCATGAGGGACTGTTTCTACAGCAAAAGCAGGTTGCGTGTCATGAGGAATGATGGTCAAAGGGTGTGAAGCCCGTGGGTGACGTGAGACAAGACCAACCCAATTGGACTGTTGGACGGGAGGGTTGAGAGCCTGATAAATCTCCTCCTGAGCTTGTTGATCCATAGGATTGGAAGTAGACACGGCTTGCTGAGGTCGCTGTTGTTGAGGCGGCCGAGGAGGCTTTCTCAAAACAGGACGAGGGCCTTGTTTACCATTGGCCACCCAGAGTTGATAAGCCGTGAGACGGACAAAAGCTAGTTGATTTGAACCCGGAAGTTGAACTTGAACTTGAGGAAGTTGAGGACATGCCGTGGTGGTGTGACCCCATTCATGGCAATGATAACATTGAGCTTTTGAAGGATCAAAGGCGTGGGCGAAAGGGTTGCCTTGTCCCCAAATATGGATACTTCCGAGATTTTTTATTTGTATAAACATATACTTTTCGATTTTATGTACTTTGCATATACATTTAAGCTAAATTTCGGATATGTTTTGGCTATGTTGTACTTTTTGGATATTTGGGTGAGACACCCTTCATGGCTGATTGAGATAATCAAGAGTTGGATATGGTCGAGGGCTGATATGTTGTTGTTGAGGAGTGGTCTGGACTTGAAAGACCATTTTATTGCGAAAAGGTGTAGGATGAGAACGAGTGCATTCTTCCGTGGCGTGATTGCACATATTGCATCTTTTACAATGAGGAGGGCCATTGGAGGAGTTGCATTCATTGGCCAGATGACCTTGATATTTACAAATAGTGCACCAGATGTGAGCGTTGGGGATTTGCTTGTCGAGGTCGAAACGTAGTTCCGGGGAACCATGACGGGGCATGAAAGGGAGTTCCCGGAGAGCAACACCAGAAGAAACATTTACCGAAAGTGATTGACCAATTCAATGGCCCGCCCAAAGATTTGGGGCCGCAGTATTCTCATCATGAGTCGAATGGCGGGGGGAAGGCTCCCCGAAAACCGGGACGGAAACCGGCTTTGCGTGGGGTACTCCTGGAGTTTACTGACGAGAATGTGAAGTACGGTCCGCAAAATCCCTGGCGGACTCCGTGGGTTCTTGCTAAAGGTCATTTAGTTGCTTGAGAAGTAATTGATCATCGTTAAATGGTGCCATAATGAGACGTAAAGGCGCTTTCATTTCTTGCCAACTTTGTTTCCAAAGTGACTCTTATTGGCCATTAACCACCGATGAGGGGCCTACGTAGCGTGGTCGAAAGATATGAAATTTGAGTTGTGGTTGCGCATGACCATTCAGAATGGCCAAGGCTTCAAATTCCTCCATGTGGGCTTGAGCACTCTGATCCAGAGGTTTGCCTTTAGTGTTACCAAAGGTGGGATAAGTCGCCTTCAAATTATGAGAGGGCGATGAAGGCTGAATCGGGCGATAGATAGGTGGATTCTATTGGGATATGTAGAAGCATAGAGAGGTGGTACGGTTTGAGACCGAGAGCAAGGGGGTGGAAACTAAAAAAAACATGTGGGCCAAAGAAAAGCAAAGATCGGTGGGGAAGGGCCTTGGGAGCCATCCCTCATTAGGGCTTGAGATCGCTGGTTTGGTAGACGTGAAGAGCATGTCGAAAAGATGGGGAAGACTGAAAAGTCGAACGTGGGTAGGGCCAAAAAAGACACTTGATGGTAGCCCATCCCACCGTGAGGTGAAGAAGGTTGGGACTAAGAGGGGTGTGACCCGGGATATTGATATAGGTGCCGCTGAGTCCGAAATAGTGAGGCGGGGCTGAATAGGGTATGTTGTGGAGATTACGGTTGAACAATGACGACACACAGGGGGAGACCCTGGTCGAGAATGAGCACGAGGGGTAGGAGGGGCCGACTGAGCTCGGGAGCGGATACGGCCACCCTCAATGTCATAGGCAGAATCATACATATCCCTCACAGCTTCGCGTCGTTGATGGCGCTCCAGGCGAGCCGCCGTTTGGCAGAGAAGTTCTTGAGGAGTGAAACCTCGAGCCGACATGAGTGAAGAAAGATCGGACTGGCGGCAGCATGATAATGTTTGGGGTTCTGGTTCGAACTCCCCGCAAGACAACCGTGAGGACCTTGTATCTAACAGGAGAATCCGGGAGCTATGTCACGCGGGATTTGCAAGAAAAGAACAAGAAAAAGAGAACAGAACAAAAAGAGAACAATGAGATCACAATAATGAGAACAACTTCCTTGATGTCAATGAAAATACATGAGCTCTCGCAATCGAGAGAAAACTGATATGAGACAAGACTCAAACTCATCTAAAAACTAGAGCGCTAGCTCTACTCATATATATAGTACAATGGCCTTTGGCCCAATATAGACACTCTGCCTGATTTCGGTGCCGACTCCTGGAAGGAGGCCTGATTTGCAGGAATGCTGGCGGTGCCTCTTGAAGTGCCTGAAATCACGCTGACGCTGACGGAGGCGGTGACGGGCCGTCACTTGTCTTAGCACCTCCTCTTGACGCCAGGCGTGGTCTTAGTCTGCGTGGTCTGCTTGGTCTTCTGCTGGGCCTTTGACGACTGACCCGTGCCTGGTTGTGAATCCTTGGCCTTGACTTGGTCCGTCGTATGCATGAATAGTCCTGTACCTGGAGGCACAGGACTAACAAACCCGAACTTCTAATTGTTCTTTCCTTATAAATTGCTCTTTTCTTGATAGTTCATCAAGAACCGCTTTGGTTTCAATCAAAAAGCGGCATCTACTACCTGCAGATTAAAATAATAGGGATCAACATCACATGTAGAACATGATCGTGTCATTCATGTAATCAGATCAAAATAAGCTTAGAAATCGAGTCCAATCTCCTATCTTATAATTATAAACAGTTTAAATACTCAAGAGGGCAATGAGAATGAGGGTTTGTGTTTGTACAGTTTCTATTTGGTGAGTACACACAATCCCGGGATCAGATAGGCTCTGACAAAAAGATCTGCTCCGGATAAAACTCAAAGCAAGGACGACTGGCCATTTTTTCACGTTGGAGCTCAGTTAGAACAGCTAAAAGATCAACCTCAAAAAGCATGAAAGGGTGTCTATAAATGTATCCCTTTTGGTACATGTGGCTATATTACACAAATCACCCAAAGTACCCAAAAAGTACATGCATAGCCAAAACATATCCAAAATTTAGCTTAAATGTATATGCAAAGTACATAAAATCGAAAAGTGCATGTTTATACAAATAAAAAATAACCAAAATGTACGTGAAAAGTATCCATATTTGTACATCAATTCAGTACAATGTACGTACACCCTTTCATGCTTTTACCCGACACTTTTGTCTTCAGAAGCTCCGTTATGTGGTTTGCATCATCCTGGTACCTTCTTAAATCCCGCACTACCTGTTGCACTTCCCTGCTCAAACCCTTCCTACTGCGCCATAGCGGTCCTCGAGGCCTTGGTAGCCTTTCAGCTTTCAAGTCGCTGAAATACCTTATTATATGAAGCTGGGGAAATAATAATATGGATCTGACCTCTTGTGCTTTTGTTAATACAGTGCAGATGCTTCTGTCTCGGTTCAACATTCTCAAATCCGTCGAGCTTTCCAAAATTGGTATCGAGGATTTGAAGCCACAGAGCCATGTCCAATTCAAAAATATTTGCCGATATCTGCCCTGCCTTGTACTCCAGATGCTTGGACGAAGACTGAATCTCATCTCGTTAAAACCTTAGGTTTCAAAATGGAACACATTGGCCGGTGAGTGAAACCGGCCTGAAAACTTACTACACTGCAATGACATGTATACTCCAGCCAGCTAGTTGAACATAAGCATCCGGCATGCATAAGAACTAGCTGAAATAAGGGTCCGGTGTGTATAAAAATTTCATTTTAAATGTGCGGCTCTCGGTATCTTTCAGTACCTGTGAATCCGATAGAATAAATAGAATAGAATAGAATAGTTTTTTTATCGTCCACTGAGACCAATCGGCCTATGGGACCCGAAGGGCCTTGACAAACTTATTCTTGTCGGGTTAAAACCCCCCAGAAGAAGGGTTTTCGAGGGAAAACCGTGGGCGCATAAGAATCTTTGTCAACCGCATAAGTATACATCATCATGAAATAAATGTGTATGTACATGTCAAGTCGTGCGAGGACATAGCTGATCTCGCATGTCCATGACCTCCCCGGTATGATCCTAGCATCCGTCACGGATCGCCGTGGCTCAATGTCACATGTAGCGGCGGGCCGCGGCGACCAACTTCGGCATAAGATAGCGTCCGGGATTTGATCATATCTTTGGGCAACTTTGAAGGGTATGAGATTCATCCTCAATGACTCCCATTTGGCGGCATTGATGAGCATGTCCCCGTGGCTCACCAATCCATCTACTTTGTCTCAATTGAAGATGATGTGCCCCAATGCGAATGGAGGCAATGAGTCTCAAGCGTCTTTCCATGGGCAAGTGGGTGCGCAGTAGCATTGTGGGCCTCGTTCAATGTGGGATTTATGTGGCGCCGGTAGTGTCTTTGTCTTGACCTGTTCAAGGGCGCTGGCATCCCAAAGCTTGCTGATGAAGCAAGCGCGTCAAGATATTGCCTCAAGCTATGGCGATCCGCCTTTGTTTGCACATGTATGCACCTGTGTTCTCGCACATTCCATCTAGCCATCCATTGAGCTCTCTTTTTCCTCCAGAGGCCTTGAGGCGTTGTGGCCCCATTGCCATGATATAAGCTAGTTTTGGGAGACGAGCATCGTCCATGTTGACCACCTTCGAAAAATAAAATGTGGCGATCAAGGGCTCCCTCTGAAGAGGCAAGAATCATTTTTCTGATGGGAATTTGATATGGGACTTGTGGACTTCACCCCTAGTGCTTTCATTACCAAGAAGGCTTTCTGCACCTGCTCCAAGTCATTCCAAGTAGCGAGGGATACTACTGGGCCCCATACTTCAACCCCTTATAAAAGGACAGGCTCCACTAAGACTTTGAACAGGTGTGACTGATGGGTCCAATCATACAACTCCGCTCTATGACTATTGTTTTGCATTGCATATAGTGCTTTCCAGCCCGCCGTAACTTCGTAGCCGTATGGATGTGTCCCAAAGCATAGTAGGCGGAAACTCCACTCCCAAATATTTGTATGTGGATGCTACTTCCACATTCTCGCCCCTCGAACGGAAGGAGGGGGATCCTCTACCGTCGTGGAAGATGATATGAAAACCACCTTAGTCTTGGCCAAGTTGACGTGCATATCCGTCCGCTTGGCAAAATGTGTCCGGGCATCGAGATGTCGCTTTGCATGTCCGCTGGTGTGTAAGCTAGGAGGTCCACATCATCAGCATATATTAACTGCTTGATGATCTGGTAGAGAAGGTGAGCCCCGTCACCCCCATTATCAGCAAGCCAGCTCTCCAATTGATCAATGTAAAGCCCAAACAATGTTGGGGAGAGGGGCATCCCCGGCGAACCCCGATACTACTATTAAATGGTTGGCTTGTCGGCAACAACCGACCGAGCATCTTTCATAAAGCCCGTATTAATCGCTTTGCATTTGGCAAATCTACGGAACCCCCAAATGCATAATCTTGCCCATAGTTTTTCTTGAGGCCGCGTGTCAAATGCCTTTGCAAAATCCACGGCAACAATATAGATCCCGACGGTTCCTCGCCGTCTTCAAACTTCGAGCTTCGCGAATGTGAAGATGTGGTCAATGGTTGAGTGTCGTGGGTCTCAATCCCGCCTGGTGAGGGTCAGATCTCTGCCGCCTCTACCCGGCCCAAATAACTTTGCTTTCGAGAATCCCGCCAAGCAATTTTTGCAAACACCGAACCCGACCATGATTGTTCGGTAGTGGGCTGGGCGGGCAAAGGGTCACCCGCCTTATAGATGGGAACAACTCGCTATTGGTCCACTGCATCGGGAAGCCTTCCTGTAATGCCTTGTTGAACAAGGCGGTCAACACTGGTATTATGGACGGCCCTGCCCACTTAAGCAATTCTGCCTGCATGCCATCCAGGTCCGGGGCTTTCCCATTGGCAAAAAGAAAACAGATAGAAAGAAGACAGTGAGAAAAAAGGCACAACCTAAACCTTGGAGCAAGACCCACGGAGTTAGCCCTCGATTTCAAATTCGCCCCCCTGAGTAAAAACAGTCGCACACGACCAAGAAAATCCCGCATGGGAAGGTGGAACGCCGCATGCGTCTGCACATGCGGCGTTCCTGCACGCAACCCAGCACGCTCCCATTTTAATAAAGAAGATTATTGTATGAAACATTTTTCATTTGCAAGATCCCAATTAGAATAAAAAAAGCTACTTTTAGATAGAAAGGTTACACAAATACATGTATTCAAACAATAGAAGATATGTGAAATCAATTAAAGGCCATAACTCCATGCCACGTCAAAACGCACGCGGCCAATGGGGAGGCGAGCTTGTATAGAATTTTGATACCGAGCCTCCTAAGTGCCTTCCAGGTGTCATCCATAGGTAGGTTCGGCAATGCCCGTGCCTCTTGGTGTGGGTGTCAGATAGGACAGAAACAATAATGATGCTCCTGCCTTCAATTCCCGTCCAAGGTTTTTCATTCCAAAACTTAAACCACAAATTCGTGCCAAGAGAGGTCAAATCAACTGCTTGCTCCCATTCAATTGAAGTAAATTTGATGAGCTTCTCTTATTAGTAGATCTATTCTGCCACTCCATAATATTTTATATATTGTTTTGTTGCCTTATAATGGGTCAAAAAAACATACACCAAATAGTGTCAAAGATGTGAAATAAAGTATTGTTAGTCCATTGTAAAAGAGCTAAAAAAAACAGTAGCCACGGTGTGAATATACATCTCCCTGCGGGAAAGGAAACGTGCTTTTTGCACTGTGACGACTGTTAGCTTTTTGTTCATTTTTTTCCTTTTCTTTTTATGGATTAGAAACATTTCTACTCAAAATCTGTCAAGACAGAGAAAGAATGTTTGTCTTTGATCTTCAATCCAAGAGCATAAAAAATGGAGGTGAAAATTCTGAACAGAGCAAGAAGCAAAGGGTTTAATCCAGGGCAGTATATAGAGCAACATAACATCCGTTTGATTCTTGTCACTATTGATGCATCACCAAAATCATGCTTCATGAGTCGAAAGATGGGGTAGACCATGCAGGCCATTGCTGACCCTATCTCAATAGTCTGCAAATCCCACAAGATTACAAGCCCCAACAAAATTATAAACTCTATGGCTACCCGTGAAAATAAAACACTTCACAGTTCATTGAAGTACTTCTAAATTCCTCCATGAACTAGAATGTAATTTAATTCAACAATTTTAAGTTGCATGCATGTTTCTGCTAAATAACTAGACATCACTCAGGTAGCTGAATGATATTTTGAGCTTATGAACAAAAGGCATGAACAAAAGGCTGGATCTACGATTTGAGAAGGCCATGAGCAAAGAGAGATAGATAGATAGATAGATAGATAGATAGATAGATAGATAGATAGATAGATAGATAGATAGATAGATAGATAGATATAGATAGATAGATAGATAGATAGATAGATAGATAGATAGATAGATAGATAGATAGATAGATAGATAGATAGATAGATAGATAGATAGATAGATGAAATGAAATGTTTAGTAATTTTGAGGCGTCATGCCACTTATAGAAAATATCATCTAATGCATCTTCGGACAATAATGACCACAACACCACAAAATTAAAATTCTGACTAAAGTCAAAAAATTGCTTTTTTAATAAAATACGGTTTAACGATAAAAACCCGCCAGTAGGAACCAAAAATTTTCACAGACGTTAAGCATTTTTTTTTCGTCTGAACCATGAAAAAACAGCTATCATGAAAAATTTTTTTTTTTTTTTTTTTGACCCCAAGCGTCTGAAAAAAAAAAAACTTTCATCGGGCGGTCTCGAACTTGAATTTAAACCATATATATATATAATATAACTATATATATATATATATATGTATATATATATATATATATATATATTTTTTTTTTTAGGTTCGTGTGTGTGTGAGAGAGAGAGAGAAAGAGAGAGAGAGAGAGAGAGGTTTCGAGAGAGAGAGAGAGAAAAAAATATATATATATTTTTTATTAATCACGCCCCAGACACCGTTTTACTTTTTCTATGAGAAGGTTTCGCAACGCATAAAATTCCAACGTATTTTTTTTACGTTTTATAGAAAATATCATCATAAATTCATCTTCGTATAAAATGCATTAGAACCTATCCTCCCAACTCCTCTCCTATAGAATTATGACCAAGTTGTTCCCTCAGACTCATGACATCTCTTATGAATTTCCCTATGCATTTGCCTTCTAAATCAAAAAACTCCAACAAGGTTGATGCTGAAACATTATACCTGTTTCGAATTTCCAGATACGCAGGGCACCTCAAGAGCACATGTTGTTCATCCTCCACTTCCTGTAAATTACATGCTTTGCAATGCCTCATTTCATTCGGGATTCCACTCCATCTGCCAATTTCAACCTCAAGTCTATGTGAACTGAGTCTCATTCTGCTGATTAAATGTCTAAGCTTCAGAGACATGCTTTCTCGAAGGTACTTAGCCTCTTCGAGCTTTGGATTAATACATCGTATGTAGAAATCCTTCTTAATCTCTGGGACTCTCCAGTTTTTCAAAATGACCTGCTCTTTTACCCAGGTTCGAATATCCTTGCGGTGTACATATAGATCATGAGTGTTTAACCCCCATTTCCACATCCACTCCTCAACGTCGGCATACCAGCCCTTCAGTTTTGTCTCCTCCATTGCCAAACGCGGCAAGTTATCATCATCCCCTCCAAATCGTAGCTTACAAAGATACGTAAGCAGTTTACACAAGGCTTCTGCCTCAACAGGCATCATATCACATTCAGCAAGCATCATGTCATATGGTGTTTGTACCTTTGTGCCTAGCTCCGTTCTAAGGAATTTTTTTTTGGACCTTCTCTACCCTTTTCCATGTATCCGCTGCCAAGCCTGGTCCCCAAACCTCACATCCGTATAAACAGTACTGTCTGAACAAGTACTCTATACAACATCCGTTTCATGTCAAAATTCCAAATTTCAGCTTTGGCACTTCTGCGTTGCATGCTATACAAGGCTTTGAGACCCGCATTCACTCTATGCTCTACGGCCATATTCCAGCTCGGACTTTTATCCACTTCCACTCCCAAATACTTATACGAGTTTACCAGCTCAACTGGCGTGTCTTTGTAGAAGAATGACAGATGGTCTGTTTTATTTGCCCCAAAGACAATCATTTTTGTTTTAGCAAGGTTTACTCGCATTCCCTTACTATCACAAAAATATGCCAGCGCATCCAAGTGCTTCTGCATCCCTGCTACTGAGCGTGATAGGATGACTATATCATCCACATATAGCAAAAGTTTCACCACATATCCATTTACCATTGTGCCATCGCCCCCATGTTCAATCAGCCAGCTCTCCAGCTCGTCAATGAATAATCCAAACAAAGTTGGAGATAAAGGACATCCTTGCTTGACCCCAATATTACTAACCACAACACTATCACACTCCTTTACATAAGGTAGTGACAACTGAACCAGGACCTTTTCATATAGTACCTTAACCGCTTGTCTTAGTTCCACTGGGACTCCAAGTAACTCCATTCTCTGCCATAGATTGTCCCTATTCACTGTGTCAAAGGCTTTAGCATAATCTACAAAAAGAGCATATAAAGGCTTTTTCTTGCCAGTAACTGAATCTATCATAGCACGTAAAGTGATCAAATGATCTATGGTAGACCTTTTAGGTCTAAATCCCGCTTGGCCCATAGCCCTGACTCCATTTTTTTCAGCCCACATATTAATCTTATTGTTCAACATGGTAGCAAACAATTTTGCAAAGAAGCTACAAATCATAATCATCCTATAATTACCTGGATCCTTATCGTCTCCCGCTTTGTATAATGGAATAACTCTGTGAGAGAGAGAGAGAGAGAGAGAGAGAGAGAGAGAGAGAGAGAGAGAGAGAGAGAGAGAGAGAGAGAGAGAGAGAGAGAGAGAGAGAGAGAGAGAGAGAGAGAGAGAGAGAGAGAGAGAGAGAGAGAGAGAGAGAGAGAGAGAGAGAGAGAGAGAGAGAGAGAGAGGCACAAAAAAAAAATGGGTAGATGGGTTTGGGTTGCAGTGTTATAACAGAAACCAGTGAGCCTGGGATTTGAACCAAGTGAAAAAACCACGACTATGTCTCTTTCACGCTTGTCTCTTCACATCAAACTCTGGTTATTTGTACCTCCGCAACACATAAGCGCTGCAAGGAATTCGAAGAACGAGCATTTTATAAGAGATTGCATGAATTCTAAACATAAAAAAAGGGACAATTTTGAAGGACCTCTTCTGCCTCCAGTGTCTACAGCACTGGAATCCACAGCCACAAGTTCAACAACGACTTCAAGAGCACCGAGTTTAACAGTAGCAACATTTGCTAATCCGGCAGTGTTTGCCAATCCGGCAGTGCAGAAAGAATCAAACAGGGGAAATGTGACCTCCCAATTTCCCCCCAATTTTTCCGCCCCAAGCATATGATATTTAATTATCTTGTTTGTTATTATATAATAAATGTAAAAGCAGTTAGGAATAAGACAAAAGATTATTATAGATTTGGGATGGCTTTTTCCCCGAGGCTACAGGTTCGGCATGCCATGTTGGCATTTCTTAGAATGCCCTTAATTGATCCCAAAAATCCTCTTGGAATTGAGCCTTGGCCATCTCAAACATTTTTTTGGTTGGAAATGAGTATGTTCCTCCAAGCCTACCAGTTTGAACCCAGAATTAGAAAGGTTATTTTAAATAGGAAGGTTACACAAATACATGTATTCAAATGGGAAGATTGAAATCGAGCCTTGGCTGCCTCAAACATTTATTTAATTGGAATTGAGTCTGTTCCAAACCTGTCAGTTGGAACCTACTGCCTCTGTTCAAAATGGACAACTTTGTTTTTAGTTGTCAATCTTTTGAAAATGATTTTTCGTTTAGAACCCTAACTTATCCAACTTGAGCTCAAGTCTAAAGATCGTCCTTTTTGTATGTCGAACTCTAGTTTAATCATTCATTATAACATGGTAGGATACACTCCACTTTCTCATATCTTTGACGTGGTTAGGGATTAAGGCTAGATGATTAAGATTGGTTCGACATTATTCACCAACCGCATTCAATGTTCTAGAGCGAGACAATAATTATTGTTGATCCATTATTGAGAAATTTTATTCATTTACTATGGTCTGCAATTGGACCATGGTCCACTATTAATGTCCCTCGTCTAACTAGCAGATAATACTGGATGGAATTTATCTTATCTTATCTTCACATGAAAATTAAAATGAATGAGTGTTTTGTTTGCCTCCAACGGTATCTCTGGTACAAGAGATTTATCGTCGCGGCCAAGGCCTCTGCAAACATTTCTCTTTTCAACTTCCCTATGTTTCAAAAACTGAGTCTGTAAAGAGGAATAATACATTTGCGAGTTTAGCAATTTCAAATATATTAGATGAGATATTGATGTTGAACTGTAGAGAATTATCCATATTGTTTAACTCATGAGCATTGACAATATTATTGTCAGTATTTTAAAATTGTTTCTATTCACGTTTATATGGAATTATCTTATGTGGTAGTTGCCTCATATTCAACAACATCTTCATTAGGTTCATGCGATCAAGTGCACGTAGATGGCATGCCAAGATCCCTTCTCCATTAGGTGGTTCATGTGAAGTAGATATATATGGCAAGATCCATGCATTGTTTTGTCCGGTTTCTCTTATATGGGCATAAAGTGCCTAAGTCAAGAAAGATGCAAATGCATGCCTAAGCCTAAGCTTATATAAATGGAATGATAAGGCATGCATGAAGGCGCCAAATGTGGCATTCCACATATTTATATGCTATACATACAAATACATGACACGTCACCATGAATACTTAATGGTGTATTAATTATTCATGTTAGTAATTAACAAGGTGAGGTTAGTTATGCTAGAATTAAATATTATTTTTAAGCCAAGTATGCTAAATTATTAATAATTAGTCATTCACTATGTTAAGTAATTGTTGATAATTAAGTTTAAAGGGTGCCAGTTGGCCCAAATCGATTAGACAAGGTAGAGCTGCTAACTTTGGGTCACCTAAATTGGGGTCCCAATTCGAATCGGGGCCAATTGAAGAGGGAGGAGGAGCTTATTCAACCAGCAGAGCACGGAGGACCTGAGAGATGGGAGATCTAGCTCAGATACTGGTTAATAGGCTTAGTTAGCTTGAGATTCTAGTTAGAGATTAATCCTTGCTTGTCTAGATGGATGATTAATCTATATTTCATGTTCTATTTGAAGCTATGGATAGATGTAGGTATTGTGACAGTTCTCTTTCTGTACCTCTTGTGTTTGTGGGGATTAAGCGGGGGTAGAGACCTCAAGGCCACGTAGAAGTAGAGATGCTCCTAGCTAGACTCCCTTAAATCCCATTAAGTGCAGCTGTGCACAAGAGCCCTCCTAGCTGGGGATGGTATGTTGTGGTTGAGTACCATACACCGGACGTGGTGGTGAAGTGGTGGTGGAATCTTGCCTAGCATGGCTACAAGGATTCCTAGAGTGCTAGACTTATAGACAGTCAATGTGTGTGGGCTGGGTATGAAACAAACATGCATTAAAAAGACCATGTATCGAATAAGACAATTCAAACTATGAGAATATAATAGTACGGGGAGGAAATGTAAGATGATAAAATGCCTACATTACTATAGAGAGTAGGTAAAGGTAGCACACAATCCATAATTATGCCATCTTCGACATGGGACCCTTCTCTAATATTCTTGCTTGGAAAATTAGTAAGCATTCATGCTACATGGGACCCTTCCCTAGTTCTCTTATTTGGAGAATCGGTAAACCTTCATGACATTTAGAATAGAAAACGACACTTCTATTAATGATCTCGCATAAGGATGGTCTCCCAAAACTAGGCCTTTAAAATAAAAAATGGATGCATAATGGAAACGTCAATACTAAAGCACAATGCATGTGAGCAAGGGCAAGCAAAGCCAGGTATCCGGACGTGCATGCAATGGCTTCTTACATTTTTTTCAGGTAAGAGTAGATATTTCCATTTAGAAAATAACAAGTACATAGTGCAACAAATGTTGCTTTCTAGATAGCAGCACAGAGCAGTACAATGTTTTATAATAAGTGAGCCATTTTTATTAAAAAAGGCTTACTGTAATATCAAAGGTACAAAGGTTTAAGAAGCCACTTCACAATATGGTACTAAGATTTGCAGATTACTTCGCGAGCACAAAGATGCTCGATATATCATTAAAATTGATTGCAACAGAGAAGAGGGTCAATGCTGGATCAAAATTCTTCGTCTTGTAAGCTGCATCGTATAGCACGAACCGGAAGGAAATCTACGACTACTGTACATGCCCAAAATAGGTGCTAGACTATGCAATCAAAGCAAAATAATATTTTGATGATAAGCAAAAAAGTTCCATGGATTCACAAATAAAAAGTTATGACTTCGAACATGATAGTTTAAACTATACGGAAGATAGATGAAGCATAGTTGTTCCAAAAACATATGAATCCTTTTCCCAGCCATTTTCCATAAAGAAATGCCAGATGTATTCACTCCCCATCGACAGTAGAAAAGTTATATACAAATCTGCCATCTGCCTATGATCGTAATACATGGTCCTGTATCTTACTAAATTATGTTTTTTTGCTTCTTTCGTTTGCAATCCTAACTATAGCACTCGGCAAATTGCACATTTGCATCAATGAACTCTTTTTGTATAATGGGGCCTCATATAAATCTGGCTGATTACCAAACCTGTTACTTCCAGAACCTCTCAAGAACTCAAGATGACTTATGATCATCGGAGAAAGAAAGATTAGAATCAACAACATTTAAATTAGAAGTAAACATATCATACAAACCTTCATAACTTCTTGCACTCTATAAATTAACCTGCAGATCTTTAAAATTGAACCTGAAGTGAAAAAAAGGCCATACCATCCAGTGAACTAAGTTGAAATGTTATGTGCTTATATGCAAGATAGAACCAGCACGAGGATGCAATGGTATATTTGATGCATTGGGTTGGAGATATAGGCAACTATAAACATCCGGGAAAAGCTGGCCGGACAGACAACGAGATCAAGAACTAAATCATTCCTTCTATGTCATGCCCCAATAGAACGACCAATTCATGATCACATTGTCTGTGCGGCCAGCTAATTCCTGGAGTTAAAGGACTAGTAAAACATAATTGAATTAACTTAGAGAACATCACAAGAATGAAAATTATATATGACGATATGACAGAAGGGTTATCATACCAATCGCCAGACGCTTGGCTCATTCAATAGATAGTAGTTTCTACGTCATACTACCTGTTTATATATTATCCTCTATTCTCTTCTCAACAATCAATATGGGGACCCACTTTTAAACGATAAAATATATTGGTCACTATTGTTGTGTCTATCTCATGACAGATGTCTTCTTGTATACCTTACATTCACAAGTTGTTAATGTAAAGTTTGGGTTTGTGCAATTTTGCTCGCGCAACGAATCATACAATGCTATGTGGACAAGTTTCTAACCTGAATGCGATTAGTTTCTTTACTCTAGGGTAACACATTAGTCCTAGAACATGTATGTTTTGACTTTGAGACCATCCAGAGTTGCACTATTTATAGATCCATCCCATGGCCCCTATAGGATCCACTTGGACGATTTAAAATAATATCTATCTATCTTTAGTTGCAATTTTTATGGTTTTACCCATCATTCCAAATACAAGCATTAAAATGGTTGTAAAGCTTAGAATATCAAGTGTTATGAAATGGCACTTCACCTGCTTGTTAAGCACTACTAGATCGTTGGGTAGGGTCAAAGAAAAGCATATAAAATAATACGAACTTAAAAGAGAAATATTTATCTAATAGTTCAAATATATATCAAGATAAGATATTGTCCAAATTTGCTATATAGTCCATCAGTTATTACATTTGCAAATGCCTGTTACAAATTTTTGGTTGGAAAAAAATGTTTTAACAAAAAATAAAGATTTTTATAAAAGGTTTTGTCCTACCAAGCTGTTACATGTAATATCTAAGTCGCTGAAATTAGATATAGAAGAGAAGCACTAGAGAGAAAATGCCAATTGTTGCCGCGTGTATACAGAGGTCAAATTCAGAGGACCTTGGGCTCATTGGAAAGCTTATGTAGAGAGCATTCCGTTTTCTATTGGCATATGATTTGACCTAGATCTGTGAAAATAAGTCCTGACTTTTTGTACTTTTCAAACCGGATACCTTTTTACAAAGTGCGTGCCTTGCTGATTTGATTGTAATATGGTTTTTATCATAACTTTTGAATCCGGACTCCATTTTGAGTGTTTATTATTGCTTTGGAAAGCTCTCTCTGGGATCTTTCTAAGAATGTATGATATGCTCGTATTCAGTTAAGATTTCAAGGCCAAAATAACAAATTTCCTGGCAGATTTGATAGGGTTTCACACCCCACTAGTTGATTAAAACATGATTTGCACAGCAGCAAATCATACTCTATGTCCAGCTTGTGACGTCCCCTACTCGTATACGATGCCCGCACCGTACACAAACAGGAGTTCATCCCCCATACCAGCTCCATACTGATACATGGCCCTCCACATATCACTGTGACCGTCTGGAGTCCACAGTGGGAAGAGTGAAGGGGTCATTTTACCCCGTCTCCCTCAGGGCCTCCCTAGCTGCGGAAGCGTAAACATACACGTCAGTAACATAACATCATATATCCACCTCGAAGGGTGGCACATCAACATCTGCATAGACAAAGATCAGCACAATACAAAGGGAGTTCCTACCCAAGGCTCAGACTCCAGGGGATGACTGACAAGCTTGGGTCTCGAGTTCGCGCATGTCAGAATCATGACAATGGATTGGGCTGGCATAAGAACATGGCTTAGGGTTGTCCACTCCATCCGCCCCTCCTTGTGCACACTTTGCAGAGTAGGTTGAAAAGTGTTGGGACCTTTGTAGCCAGCACACGGCATAGCCAAGGGGCTATTCTGGGTTACATCTCCCCAGTCCCGGATGGGGCGGTAGGGATCACTCCCTCCGAGATCTACATCTTTGACCCAAGGTGACTAGAGAGCCACCGCCCTTATTCGACTTAACCCACTGGAAGGTGAACACCACCCCACCGGGTGTCGAGCCCATGCCTTATCCACACACTCGGTGGCAAGCCATTAGACCTAGTCATTCGATCCCCTAGACTTTACACTTTAGGATTCCGGTCAAGGGTCGAACACCTAACCTCATTCTAAGACAGATCGCCCCTTCACCCACAACCCGGTGGGCTCTTGTACACAGGCGAAATCTAGTAATGCACTAAGAGGGACTAGCTAGGAGCATCATCTACTAAGCTTTAAGTCTCTACCCCCCTTCCCAATACAATGAGTCCACAGGGAATACATCCGGTCCATCATCCGGACATAAGAAATGAGAACTAATCTAATACATAGAGTTAGGTTCTTTAGTTAGAGTCAATCTCGGGGATCTGCTTGGCTACTAAGGGCGATTCAATAGGCTAAACCTACTGGTTCGCAGGCTGGAATAAGGTTTAGGCTATTCAATCGACCAAATACCGATCCTCAGTTCACTCCTCTTGATCCGAAGGCGTCCATGACTCGATTACCCAGATGCGGTGGGAGGGATGATCGACAAAATGATGGGGCGCAGGCGGTCGTGGGAGTTGGAATTGACTCCTCGGCCTTGAATCGAGCTTCGGGAGGTCTATGGGCGAAAAAGGAATGTTAGGGTTTGGTGCCTTATGAAGGCTATCCGATTAGGTTTAGGGTTTCCATGACCCTTGGTCTACCTTTAATGGGTTAAAGGTCTAAAGGTCGCGCGCATTGCTAAATGTGCGCACCATTGCAAGTTGCCCCCCTAGGGCGTCCTTGCTTAGGTACACGTCCGTCGGGGGCGTGTACAGCGTGTGGCCTTGATGCGGTATCGCCTTGAGACCGTGATATCGTCTTTGGAACGCCACATTCTCCCCACCTTGAATTGATGCTGTCCGCAGCATCGTTGGTCTCCCCACCTTGGGATCTTCTTATCCTGCAATCAACCTCATGCATAGGACATCCTTATTACTACCATTTTAATAGGATTACCTCAAGGTAATATTTATAGAACATTATTATATTATTATTCAATCCACTAGTTATCACTTATGTCATTATAACAATAACTCCTATTGTTTCGGTTTTATTATTATATGTACAATTATTCTTCGAGGTACTCGTTATTCCTTGCAACACATTACAACAAAATTGTGTTGCAAGTCTTCGTAGTTCGACCTCCTGGCCCTCCAGAGCGCTCTATTGGCCTGCAGGTCAACACTACGTTAGTACCATTATTATTAATAAAATTTTGGTTATATGGTGACCACCCCACCTATCTACATGAATGCATGGCTAATCTCCCGGCGTAGGAAGAGGATGATTCTTCCATCGTGGCCGAGGAGACAAAATGCCATAATGCCTATATGGCGCTCATGCCTACACCTTTAGTTGCCCAGCGTGGAGGATAGGTCCTTCCCGTATATGGGGCGTGAAGGCCAGATTCCTCCTATCAAAGCATATATGGGGCTAGAGGTGCTTTTCCTATCAATGCATTCCTCAATGCTTGGTTGGGGGCAGGGCCCAACCAACCAAGCAATGTAGTGTGGTGTGTGGTCACATGTCCAGTTGGATGCTGCCTAGTGGCGTGACGTTAAAACTACTATCTATCTATCTATCTATCTATCTCTCGAGGTCGTCTACTTCCGTGGGACAGAAGTAGACTTTCCAAGCGGAACCGCGGTCATGCCTACATTGACATTACACCACGTCCTAGAGATCATCGTAGTAATCTCATCATCGGTAACAACGCATGCAACCCTTACCTCATAGGTTGCATGCGTAGATTATACTTAACTAGGCAAGCTATTAATCTACACAAATCGACATGCCTGAGCCGATTTCTTCGGAGATGACCTTGCCGTCCCATTGCTCCATAAACTGTGGGTACTGTTTTTCCAGATCTCTTTTAAGTACCCATGTGGCGTCTTCCACTGGCAAGTGTTTCCACTTGACCAAGTATTGGAGGAACTCCGATCTCCTTGTTTTCTTGAAGGCCTTATCAAGAATTAGCTCTGGAACTATTTCTAACTGCTCCTCTGTCATTTCCAACATCGTTGGAGTGTCCAAAACTTCCTCCGGATTGGGAGTATGCTTCTTCAGCAGACTCACGTGGAAGACTTTGTGGATCTTTAAGTGTGCTGGCAAGTCTAACTTGTAGGATTGGTTACCCACTCTTTGGACTATTCTGAAGGGTCCAGCCCACCTTGGAGCAAGCTTCTTGCAATTTCCGATGCGGAGTTTCGCCTGCTTTACCTTGATCTTGAGCCATACATCCTCTCCGACTTGGAATTCTCTAACTGTCCGATGTTTGTCGGCAATGCTCTTCTGCCGACTCCTTGCTACTAGAAGGTACCCTCGAACTTCTTCCACAAGCTGCTGCATGTCGCTCAACATTTGCTGCGAAACTTCCACTTTTGACACGGGATTGTGCCAAGTGTCTGGAGTTAGGCATTGGTAGCCGTAGTTGATCATGAACGGCGACATTTGGGATGATTCCTGCTTGATGCTATTGTATGCAAACTCCACCAAGTGAATAAATTCCTCCCACATACCTTGCTTGTTCCAGACATAGTTTCGGAGCATGTCTTCCAATATTCTGTTGACACGCTCCGTTTGCCCATCCGTCTGTGGATGATAGGCCGTGCTCATGGATAGCTTCGTTCCAATCGTTGTGAAGAGATCCTGCCAGAAGGCACTGATGAACTTCGGATCTCGGTCGGAGATAATTTCCCTTGGCATGCCATGAAGTCTGAAAATCTCTTTGGTGAAGAGCTTTGCCGTGTCCATAGCTGTGTCCGTGGTCCTGCAAGGCACAAAGTGGGCCATCTTCGACAACTTGTCGACCACGACCATCAAGGCATCCTTATCTCTTACTGTCCTTGGCAGTCCTATTATAAAAGTCCATGCTGACGACTTCCCACTTAGCGTTTGGCACCGCTAATGGTTCCAATGCCCCTGGTATTCGGAGTTGTTCTGCCTTTGTTTGCTGACATAGCTGACACTCCTTGATGTAGCGGGCTATTTGCTTCTTCATTCCCGGCCAATAGTAGCTGCTACGCACTTTAAAGTATGTCTTCATGAATCCTGCGTGGCCAGCTATCGGGCTATTGTGGGTGTCGTGGAGGATCAACTTCCTTACTCCAGATGATTCTGGCACGCACAACTTGTTCTTACGGTATAGGAGGTTACCTTCCTTCTTAAAATTTTTGAAGGTTTCCCTCTCCTTATCTGTTCTTGCTTCCTTGCACAAGCTTGCCCATACTTCCTTGAAGTCCACATCTGTTGGCAAGGTTTCTTCTATCTTTTTCCCGAAATCGCTGAAGAGCGTCGAGATTTGGTTGTCAGTGGATGCCTTGAAAGCGCATCTGCTACCACATTAAGCTTCCCGGGCTTGTAGACTATCTCAAAGTCGTACTCCTCGAGAAATTCCATCCACCTTCTCTGCCTCAGATTGAGATGTGGTTGCGTGAATACGTACTGGAGGCTCTGGTGATCAGTGTCCAGCTGGAACTTCCTCCCTAAGAGGTAATGCCTCCAGATTCTCAACGCCCTGACAACTGCTAGCAACTTTTGGTCATGCGTCGGGTAACACGTTTCGGCGTCGTTCATCTTCCTTGAGTCGTACGCTATTACCCGCTCTTCTTGCATGAGCACTGCACCTGTGGCTATCTTGCTTGCGTCCGTCGCCACTAATTTGTCATTTTCCGGGTCTGGCAGGGTCAAGACGGGGGCGGTTGTCAAAGCTTCCTTCAACAACTCAAATCCTGCTTGGGCTTTCTTAAGCCAATGGTCTGCCCAATTTTTTACTTTCTCCGCCTTTGTCAAGTCTGTCAGTGGGGCTGCTATCTTTGCGAAGTTCTTCACGAACTTTCTGTAATACCCTGCTAGGCCAAGGAAACTTCTGACCTCATGGACGTTCTTTGGTGCCGGCCATTGGATTACTGCTTCAATCTTGGCGGGATCTGTCGAGATTCCTTCTGCTGAGATCACATGACCGAGGTACTCTACCTTCTCTGTTGCGAAGTGACACTTCGACAACTTGGCATACAACTGATGCCTCCTTAACTTCTCGAGTACCTTTCTTACGTGTTGTGCATGCTCTTCAATGGATTTACTGTACACCAGAATGTCGTCGAAGAATACTATCACAAAGGTGTCCAAGTATTCCCTGAAGATGTCATTCATGAGTCTCATGAACGTAGCTGGGGCGTTGGATAGCCCAAATGGCATTACGGTGAATTCGTAATGCCTATATCTGGTCCTGAAAGCCGTTTTGTGGATGTCCTCTTCTTTTATTCTGATCTGGTGATAACCTGACCTTAGTTCGATTTTGGAGAAGATCTTTGCCCCTTGGAGCTGATCCATCAAGTCGTCTGATCTGGGGAGTGCGTACTTGTTCTTGATGGTGTGTTTGTTCAGTTGTCTGTAATCTATGCACATCCTCAAGCTTCCATCCTTCTTCTTGACAAAGAGGATGGGTGCCCCAAATGGTGAGACGCTCGGCCTGATGAAGCCCAGATCGAGCAATTCTTGTAACTGCTTCTTTAGCTCCGTGAGTTCATGTGTGGTCATTCTATATGGGGCCTTGCTCGTCGGCTTGGTCTCTGGTTCGAGTGTTATCTCACACTCTACTCCCCTGTAAGGAGGAAGCTTCTCGATCTCATCTGGAAAGAGATCGTGGAACTCCGTGATCAAGTTCGCAATTTGCTTGGGCAACTTGCTGAGCACTTTGTCTTCTTTGCTTCCCTCCGACTCGGGTTCCTCAACCTCGAGTTTGAAGATGTATGCTACCTGCTTGCTCTTTATAGACTTGAGCAGCTTCTTAACAGACATACACTGCATAATGGGAGTGACTTCTTTACCTGTGATCTCAATGGCTTTGTCGTCGGGCGTTGGGAAGGTCACCTTCAGCTTTCCACAATCAATGATGGCCCCTGCTGGTCCAAGGTACTCCATTCCAACGATCAAGTCATATTTGCCAATGCCCATTACTTCCGCCCCCATCTGGATATTAATCCCTGGCAAGTCGATGTCGAAGTTGATCCTTTTTCCAGCTGTATGTCTTACTGCCCCGCTTGCCAAGATTACGGGTCTTGGTTTGGACTTTAGGGGTTTCAATTTCAACATTTCAACCATCCTCGGGGATGCGAAGTTATGGCTACTCCCAGAGTCTATCAAGACTATGAAAGACTTGGCCTTTGCCTTCCCTATTGTGGAGATTACCTTATACTGGGTCTCTGCCTGTTCTGTATCTATAGCAGCGAAGATGTGGCACTCACCCTGAATGTAATCTCGTGCCTCCTCGCCGTCCTCGTCTGACGGAGTGTCCCATCCGCCCAATTCTGCCAGCGCTGAGCTCATAACAAATGGGCAGTTCGCCATTCGGTGGCCCGGTTGGAAACATCTAAAGCAGAGCTGCTTCTCTATGCATTCACCGCTTTTCTCCTTGGGCATCGCCAGTAAGAAGGACCGTCTTGCTTTGAGTAGTTGGAACCTTCTGTTTGTCCTTGAAGGACACCCGCTTTCTTTCTGTTGTTTCCCCACAGTTTGCTATTGTATGGGGACTTTTCTTTGGACTTGGGGCTGGCTGCCCTAGGATCAGTAGCTCCTGTTGCTTTGCCTCTATCACGATAGTAAGGCTGCCTGCCTCTATGTTTTTGTTTTATGCCCGGATCCTTGCAAACTAATTGCTTTGGATTCTGCTTCCGATACTGTTTTAGGGTCTATTGCCCTTACGAGCTTCCGGATTTTCTCGTTCAGTCCTTCTATGTAGCTTTCCACTCGTGTTTCTCCCTTTCGGCTTTAGGCACATACTGATCTTAGCCTCATGAACTCTTGATGTACTTCTCGGACCGTCTTGTAACCTAACCAGAATCACGTAGAACTGCTGCATCATATTCGACTTGTGTTCCCGAGGAACATAGTGGTTCTTGAAGGCTTTTGAGAACTTAAATCGGCATGCATCTCTGCTCAACCCATGGGCTTTGGCATAGCCCTTCCACCATATCGCGTGCCCTTCCCCTTAGTGTTGGTTTGTCGCCACCGCCTTTGTCCTTATCCTTCATTCCGTAGGCATTGCCATACTAAACTCATTTAGGTGCCGAGCCATGCCTCTCGCCTCTAAAAGCGGATCTGTTTCGCCCGAACTGTTGAAGTTCAGAGGCTTTCCATACATTGCCCAGTCTTTGAGTCCACCTTCTTACGGTAGTCCGGGGCCTTAGTGTCCTTCCTTCTTTGTCTCTACGGTCCGGCGCCTGCTCGGCCTCTTTCTCGGACTCAGAATCCGAGGTCGAGCTTGAGTCGGAGGTCTCTGTGCTAGGGGACCTCCTTCTCTTATTCCTCCTCTTGTCTTTCCCCGACTTTCGGGGTGTCGTTTGTGGCCCGGTAGGGCCTTTATCTGGTCCAGCTCTGTTCGCATCTGCGACATCTCCTCTTCTGGGGTCAGGGGACCATATCCTTCGAACAGGTTCCTTTGAAGGGGTTGTCTGTCAGGAGTCTCTTCATCTCTGTTGGGCCTCCTATTTTGTTCGACCGTTCGTTGTTCTCTATCTGCACACACAGTTGGTTATGGCTGTACGGTTAGTTTTATTTGTTCTCTTGCATTATATGTGATGTTGGTATAGTTGTGGAACAAAAATACATCAACAAAACATTTAAAGTGCAAAAAGAAGTTATATTCATATTATATAATATGTTAATACAAAAAAGGCTTCCGGGATCAAGATTCCTAACTATTCTTGATATCGCCGGTAGGATGGATTATCCTCAAGGAACTTCTTCACTTGGGCTGTTCCCACTGAATGACCTAAGTTCCTAAGGACGTTGACTGAAGATCCCCCCTGCAAAGCTCTCGCCAACTCTTCTATCCTGGCCCCGGAGGTATAGGCGGCTGTCACTTGGTCTTCCCTGCCGTCTGTAAGGTATGGCGAAGTCAAAAACATCGAGTGCTACCGCTCTCTTCACCATGATGGCATACTCGGTGTTGGGAGCTAGCCGAGCATGCCGGCCAAAGCCTGAGAGTGCAATTAGCATCGATACTCCTTCCTCGCCCCTGGGGGTGAACTTGCGGTGAATTACATCCCATCCATCGGCGGGGAAGGTAATACCGCAACGACACAATGGTTTCGCGTAGGTCCTCGCCTCCTCGGCCTCCAGCTCTGTGTCTACCGGCATAGTCATCGACTTCCACCGTGGTGAGCTCCCTGTAGTCTCTGACTGTTGCTGAAGCTCTCCTTAGGTCGAACTCGCCTCTTCGCTCCCGGGGAGGCGTTGTCGAAGAACTTGCCGTTAAGATGTTCGAGGTCGCGTGGCGGATCCCCATCTGTTCCTGTAGAGCAAGGAACTCTTCCTCCGTCGGTAGTTCCCCTGCCTCCATAATCTGCCTGATGTTGCTGTAGGCTTGGATATCGGAGGTCGACTTTCCCGTGTAAGTGTCGGCTTCCCTTACTTGGAGTGGGAAGTCGGAGGTTCCTCGGACGATGAAGTCGTCCAGGTCTGTTCTCCGGAGTTGGTGCAGCAATTCGTCCAGTCGATACTCCCTTTCCCTGCACTTCGGGAGGTTCTGGATGTCGCTTAAGAGCAAGTACTCTTCGCCCTCGACGATGATGGGGGCTAGGCTTGTGATGCCTAGCCCAAGGGGTGGCGCTATCCTGAGAGTCTGCCGGCTTCTTTCGAATTCCTGCAACTCTTGTTCTACTAGCCGCTGCTCTTCCGCTGGGTCGAGCTCGACGTAGTCGTCATCTTCTTCTTCTGACTCTTCGTCTTCTTCCTTTCCTTCTTGCTCCTGTTCATACTGCGAAAGGAGCTGTTGTGCTGCTGCGGTGGCTAATGGGTCCACGTCCATGGGGGGAATGGAGGTTTCTCCCATGGGGTTCTCGGCACGGTGGGTAAGAAAAAATTGCTAAGGCAGAGTTGAAAGAGAAGTACTTGGTCCTGTTGACAGTCAGGACCATTGGCTCGGGCATGCGCTGGGCCTTGTTTGTGAGATACTTGGCAATGTTAGGAACATCGCCTAAGGCTGCTTGAAGGGATTGCCTAGGAACAAAGTAGCCTATGCAAGGTGGGAGCTGTACTAATGATGGCTCTACCCTAGCTTGGAATTCGGACAGGACTCTGCTATATGCTGGGGTTGCGTGCAAGGTTGCTTGAACATCTATTTCTTTGCGGAAGACCCGGAAAATTTCATCGATGTCCTCGGCAGCATGAGCGCTGACGCTGTACCATCGCCTGAAATTAGAGGTTGCCATGAGTTAAGCGAGGAAGAGACTAGCAAACGAATGCAAGAGCGCCTCAGGGAGCTGGGAAATCGGCTAAGGGGGCAGGAGCAAACTCGTAGGGTGCTACGTATGAAATGAGGGACCTATTTATAGAAAAGGTGAAAACCCTAATTTTTGGGTGACTTGGAAAATTCTTGGGGTTGGGCAATTCTAGCCTATATTGAGGTCAAAATGGGAATTGGAAGACTAACTTAAGGGTTTGAGCATGACTGGATTACCTAAAGATGCTAATACAACAGGTTGAAGATCATTTGGACAAGTTATGGTGAAGAAATGGTAGGAGGTCTCACAGGTAGCGCCTCGTTCAAAAACTACACTTTAGTTTCTTGAGCAGGCGCGACGTGTGAGACATCAGTCCCATTTTGATCAAAACATGTCCAATTTAGGTAAAATAAGGGTGTAAGGATGACAGACTCATCAAATCAGGCAGAATTGACCCCTTATTTGGTCAATTTGGGGCTGTTTTGGGCAAGTTTGGGCAAGGTCTCACAGCTAGCGCCTCGTCCAAAAACTAAACTTTAGTTTCTTGACCAGGCATGACATGTGAGACATCACACTTTTCGGTCCGCAATTGTCCTATTTTACTAAAACAAAAACTAAAACCTGCTAACTTGTCCTAATTAAACAGGTTCAGACACACAAAGTACTCAAAATTGATTTATATTACAAAATTTTTGACTATTTATAAAATGTTCAAGGTCGCTCTCCCTTGATGCGAGTAGCAAGATGCATATCTTGCCTCATCAGTGTTACTCGCTTTGCATGAACAGTGCAAGCCGTCGAGTCTTCAAAATGTTGCACTATTTTCTGCTCCGCCGCTTCCTGCAGTGCCAGCAGCATTTCATCCGTGACCCTCATGTCAGTCTTGAAGTCCTGCATCACTTCTCTGACTAGACGGGCAAAGGGGGCATGGGGGATTAGGAGGCCGTAGCTGCGCTGAAAATGTCGGATTTCTCTCAGTGCTCTTCTTTCGGTCTCCTTCCTGCTGAGCTTCTTCTTAGCTGGTCTCTTAGGGGCCTTGGGCTTTGGTGGTGGTGGCCTTAAGGTCTGGCTCTTCGTTGGATGGCCACCCTCGATGGCTCTGACTCTATTCTCCTGGTAGTAGGAGTTGTAAGCCTCCCACTCCTTCATGTATGCCTCGTGCTCCCGCATCTTTCGCTCGTAGATCTTTACGGGGTCCATGACATAAGATTCTCGGGCAGGCCGGGGTTGCTTCTTCCTGTCCCACTTTGGATAAGGAGGGGGCTTCTGCACTTTGTCCGATTGCTCCTCCTCGGGCGCTATCTGCTCGGTTACCACATGCTCAACGATCGGGGGTTTGGAGGAGCCTGCCCCCTCAGTGTTGGGGTTATGGTCTTCGTCAGAATCCTCGGAGGAGGCCGGGGGCTGATCAGGTGGCCGTTCGATAATGGTGATCTTGGGGTTGGGCTTCTTTACTTTTGGGACCTCCTTGAGCTTCCTTGGGCTCCCCACCCATTTCCCTTTCTTCTGCTTCAGTTCCTCTGCCGCTTTCGCCTCCTCCTCTTCCCTCTTCCTCTTCTTTTGTTCCCTTTTCCTTTCTCGGCATTCATACTTTGCGATAAACGCAGCGAGGTCTGCTTCCTCCGCCGGCTCAAGCCTCGGCTCCCGGTGTTCCTCTCGTTTCTCGGCCTCCTTCTCGCGGATCCAGGCTTCGAGTTGCTCTTCAATGGTGGGCTCGGGTGTCGGTAGTCTCTGCTCCTCACGAGCCTTGGTCCTTTGTTCTCGCTGTGCTCCCTCCTCTTCTTCTTCAATTATCTCCGTTCCTGCTTCTGAGTGCACCTCTTCTTCTCGGTCGACCTGCCGGTCTCTCTCCTCATTCCGCTCTGTTCTCTGCTGGGATCCTTCACTATTGTGCTCATTCGAGGGTTCTCCCTCACTCGAAGAAGATTGACCGTTGGGGTCAAGAAGGCGCTCCTGAAGCATGCGTCGAATCGTGCTGGAATCAAGGGCGCTGGTCGATTCGCCTGGGCGGGCTTTCCTGGCAATTTGTTTGGTCCGTGCCATGTTTGACGGTTCGACAATCGGATATCAGGTGCCAAAGATCGCCTTAGGGAGCGGGAGCAGATTTCAAGGGCGGGAACGTACAAATGAGGGGGGTCTACATCTATTTATAGTTTGGGCAATTTTAGGTCAAAGTTCAAGTTGCTCTATTTAACATGCCAAGGCATCTATTTATTTAAAACTTACACTTATTTCAGACTTTTTCTACTTATTGGTCTCACAGGTCGCGCCCTGTTCAAAAACTAGAGTTTAGTTTTTTGACCAGGCGCTAGCTGTGAGATCTTACACATTTTTAAGTAATTTAGACATGCTATTCTAATTAATTCCTACCTTGGAACTAGCCTTACCATATTACTTTTCTCAAATTCATCAAGTTTAGTGTTCTCACAGGTAGCGCCCTATTCAAAAACTAAAGTTTAGTTCTTTGACCAGGCGCGAGCTGTGAGACCACCTTGCCTGAGGAGGTTCTGGCTCATTCTTTTTAGTCTTATTAAGTTCCAATTCACTCAATTGTTACTAGCTTAGCATAAACTACCAAAAATGAGAAAAAATTTTCCCACTTTTCGAGGCTTAAGGGTCCTATCAAGTTAGTACTACTGGGAGCATGGTCAGTGCTTTGCTCTTGGTCTCCAAGAACATTGCTCTGATACCATTGTGACGTCCCCTACTCGTATACGATGCCCGCACCGTATACAAACAGGAGTTCATCCCCCGTACCAGCTCCATACTGATACATGGCCCTCCACATATCACTGTGACCGTCTGGAGTCCACAGTGGGAAGAGTGAAGGGGTCATTTTACCCCGTCTCCCTCAGGGCCTACCTAGCTGCGGAAGCGTAAACATACACGTCAGTAACATAACATCATATATCCACCTCGAAGGGTGGCACATCAACATCTGCATAGACAAAGATCAGCACAATACAAAGGGAGTTCCTACCCAAGGCTCAGACTCCAGGGGATGACTGACAAGCTTGGGTCTCGAGTTCGTTCGCGAGCATTTCATGACAATGGATTGGGCTAGCATAAGAACATGGCTTAGGGTTGTCCACTCCATCCGCCCCCCTCACATTGCACACTTTGCGAGTAGGTTGAAAAGTGTTGGGACTTCGATCAGAGTAGCGGGGTGCATAGCCAAAGGGGCTATTCTGGGTTACATCTCCCCCGTCCCGATGGGGCGGTGGTAGGATCACTCCTCCTCAGATCTACATGCTGACCCAAGGTGACTAGAGAGCCACTGCCCTTATTCGACTTAACCCACTGGAAGGTGAACACCACCCCACGGGTGTCGGCCCATGCCTTACCCACACTTTCGATTGGCAAGCCATTAGACCTAGTCACTCTGATCCCCGGTAGACTTTACACGCCAGAGGGATCGGTCAAGGGTCAGAACACGAACCTCATTCTAAGCCAGTCTGGCCCCTTCACCCACAACCCGGTGGGCTCTTGTACACAGGCCGAAATTTAGTAATGCACTAAGAGGGACTAGCTAGGAGCATCATCTACTAAGCTTTAAGTCTCTATCCCCCTTCCCAATACAATGAGTCCACAGAATACATCTGTCCATCATCTGAACATAAGAAATGAGAACTAATCTAATACATAGAGTTAGGTTCTTTAGTTAGAGTCAATCTCAGGATCTGCTTGGCTACTAAGGGCGATTCAATAGGCTAAACCTACTGGTTCGCAGGCTGGAATAAGGTTTAGGCTATTCAATCGACCAAATACCTGATCCCTGGTTCACTCCTCTTGATCCGAAGGTGTCCATTACTTTGTTCTGCTTCGAGATGCGGTCGGAGGGATGACCTGACAAGCTGGGGCGCACGGGCAGATCGTGGGAGTTGGAATTGACTCCTCAGGCGCGCGAATCGGAGCTCGGGAGGTCTATGGGCGAAAAAGGGAATGTTAGGGTTTGGTGCCTTATGAAGGCTATCAGTTATTCCATGACCCTTGGTCTACCTTTAATAGGTCTAAAGGTGCGCGCATTGCTAAGTGTGCGCACCATTGCAAGTTTCCCCCTAGGGCGTCCTTGCTTGGGTACACGTCGGCGTACACGTCGACTGGACGGCGTGTACGCGTGACGGCGCAGTACGGTATACGTCTTGAGACCGTATATCGTACTGGAACGTCACACATCTGATCATTCTAGTCTTGTCCTTTGTCTTGCATCATTGTAGTACAAGAAGATTTTATGAAGATATTGAAGAGATGATGTTATCATAGCCGCGTTTTGTATAAAAAAAAAATGGAACTTTCTACTTTCACATGTTATGGAATTTGTGCTATATTTGATGGTTTATATGTTATTCATGAACTTGCCAATGTTTGAATTTTTAATTCTTTTCTAAATAAAAAAAACAACATCTCCCATAATGCACTAAATAAATACATTCATATTCATATTCAGATTTTTTTTTTTCATTTCATAATTCCTGCAATCTAAGTTATTCATGGGGCACCACTCAAGTTTAATCAGTATATTTTTTTTCGAAGGACGAACAAAAAGTTTATAAGTCGCATCTAATTAAAGTGGGTCACATCTTGACGTTTGGGGCTCATGCAGGAAAATGGAACTCATAAAAAAAAAAGTTTTGCATTGAATGCCTGATAGAAATACACATCATAGAACAAGAACTGGCTCACTTGTATTTCTCATAAAATTTATAAACCACAGTTGAGAAAGTTCTCAGGAATTTCAAGCACAATGTATAAATAATATTATCTACTCTCATACAATGCTATAGCAGGAGGTTGCTCATGGCTTTGTCCATTTCCCTAAAAACAATTCTATTCTATTCTATTCTATTCTAACTTATTCTATTCTTTTGGGGATCTTGTGGGTTGTCCTTTGAAATGTGACAAGTAGGGTATGACCATAGCACACACTCCACCAATTTCTCCTTTGAGGATCAGCAGCATTTTCCCTCCTTCTCCCAGCAGTCGGAGCACTCCTCCTTCAAGTTGCCCCTTTTTTGCCTTCCAACGGGTTCCCAATATTGAACCTAGAATCCAGGACGCAACTCCTCCCCATCAGGCATGGTAGTGATAACATCAGAGAGTGTCATCCCTAACCATATTGGACAATCGTCATCGTCAGGCCTTACTAGCACAAAGTATTCTTCTTTGATGTCCTCGAAAGGATTCCACTCAGGAAGCTCAAACCACTTTGGCTTTGAGGCCTTGCTTCCTCTTGCTTCCCACAAACCACTTGGAGCCATTGTTGGGATCCAAGCCAACTTTTCCATGAGAACCCTTCCACCTAGACTCTGGCAAGAAACCGTCTCTCAGCTTCCTCCCGCATGGTTGTTATGTCTCTAAGTATGTCACAACTATCTTCCAGTAATTGATTACATAAGATTTTTCTTCAGGGATGAGGTGTGTTTTCCCTTTCGAACATCCTCCCATTGTGTTATGTAATCCTGAATGCCCTTCACTAGTTGGCTAGGGTCTTTAACAGTCTTGAAAGGAGGAAGTGGTTTTGGCTCCCCCGTAAAAAGAAGAACTTCACCCTTAGGTCCCCTTTGCCATATTTCGGTTCTTTGCACAGGCATCCACAACTTATCGGCTGGTCTCCACTTGTATTGCATGATTGGTATTCCATCCCTCACCCAAACCTTAATATGAAGTGGCTTTCTGTAACGTTCCTAACCGACATGCCCTTAACCAACTGGGCAAAACCGTCTAGACGTTTATGAGTAGTCGCTTCTACCCATTTATGCTTTCTATGGGTTCAATATCGAAAGGTCTACCATGGGCCCGTTACAGTCTCTCCCACTAGAACTATGCTCGTCCTCGAGCATCCAAGGCTATACTATATCACTATGATTACCAAGTCTTTGCAAATTACCCATGCATATAGGCACCCATGGAGACTCGAACTCGAGACTTGCTCTGATACCAACTGTAACGTTCCTAACCGACATGCCCTTAACCAACTGGGCAAAACCGTCTAGACGTTTATGAGTAGTCACTTCTACCCATTTATGCCGGTGTCTCGGGAACGCCCCACAGGCACATTCAAGGTTCGAATACTCGAGCGGTCTACCATGGGCCCGTTACACTTTCTATGGTCTATCAATTGATCCTTACCGTCCAATAAGCATCCCTCGACAAATTTTGATCAATCTGGGTTAGGATCAATGCAGCTCTCAAATACATCCATTAGTTCAGGGAGACTTGTCAAATTCTCTCTCTTGAGCTTGGTAGAGAAACTTCCGAAGAATGCATCTATATCGTCATGTGTATGCCCAACCATCATAAAACCCACCTTCACAATCTTGAATACTCCTACTGTCGTCAAATATGACATTGCCCCAAACATCTATCTATTCTTGTTTTCTTTCCAAGAGTTGTCCAGCTGAACACATAACTCCTCTGGCAATTGTTTTTCATGTATGGAGAACTCGTCCCAAATCCTCCTTGTTTCTTTCGACACTTTGGATGTGAGCTCCTTTATCTGCCTTTGGTAAATAAGCAGTTGATCATCCATCGAAACATAAAAAATGGGGGCTGAGGGAGAATCTCCCTTCTGTAGACCCTCTCTCTAGTGTTCTCAAGCACTTGAATGGAATTCACATGGAAATTCCGATCATCCCTCCAAAGATCAAGCCTTTGTGGACATGACATGGCCTTTGTGGGCATCTCCATTCCATAACTAGAAACATGTTACATACTTTTGATCTCAAAGAGAGAAGCTTATCCCCGGGATGAAAACCTCGCCCTTTCGGGTTTTCGAGGAAACCCTAAAGATAAACAACCATCTAAGAGATCTTGTACACACATGAATAAAAAAAGCACCCTCATGCCTACGGGCCTTTTTGGGTTTACAGATGGGTTGTAGAAATAATCCAAGTGTTAGTGAGTCACGCGGCTATGCATGAACCTGTTTGAAAGCAGCATCTACGCCAGCCAAAATCGCCAACATGACAATATCATCCTGCAAAACAAAAGCATGGGTAAGACAAGACCTTGGGCCCACTGGCACCAAAGGATACCTTCGCAACCACTGCTGCAACCAGTCTTAACAGCCAACCAGGCTCACATACCACCAACATAGCCATGTTGGATCCAGTACAAACATAAGCCACCAAGGCTCCAAAATCATACCAATAGTTCCATATGAACATAAGCCACCAAGGCTTCCAAAACCATAAACAATTAATTCCATAGCAACATAAGCCACCAAGGCTCCAGCATCATGATCAGACAAAATATCAGTAGCCAAGAAAGGACATATAGCAAGGGCAAACAAGAGAAACTAGAAAGACAAGCTTATATATCAATAGAGGGGAAGAAGGAGGGAGGGTGGGGAGGGGAAGTGCGCTCTAGCAAATTCCAGAAATGGAGATGCGAAACAAAGCACTGATGCAAAGAACCTAAAAGGCACGCTACTAATAGGCAAGGGTCTGGCAGTTGCCAACTGCCCGGGACACTTGTCCCTTAGCTCTAGAAGTCCATTTACCATCTATTCGTTGAAAACGAAGGTAAATGTGACTTCTTGTTTTCTTTCCAAGAGTTGTCCAGCTGAACACATAACTCCTCTGGCAATTGTTTTTCATGTATGGAGAACTCGTCCCAAATCCTCCTTGTTTCTTTCGACACTTTGGATGTGAGCTCCTTTATCTGCCTTTGGTAAATAAGCAGTTGATCATCCATCGAAACATAAAAAATGGGGGCTGAGGGAGAATCTCCCTTCTATAGACCCTCTCTCTAGTGTTCTCAAGCACTTGAATGGAATTCACATGGAAATTCCGATCATCCCTCCAAAGATCAAGCCTTTGTGGACATGACATGGCCTTTGTGAGCATCTCCATTCCATAACTAGAAACATGTTACATACTTTTGATCTCAAAGAGAGAAGCTTATCCCCGGGATGAAAACCTCGCCCTTTCGGGTTTTCGAGGAAACCCTAAAGATAAACAACCATCTAAGAGATCTTGTACCCACATGAATAAAAAAAGCACCCTCATGCCTACGGGCCTTTTTGGGTTTACAGATAGGTTGTAGAAATAATCCAAGTGTCGGGTGAGCTGCTGGCTATGTATGAACCTGTTTGAAAGCAGCATCTACGCCAGCCAAAATCGCCAACATGACAATATCATCCTGCAAAACAAAAGCATGGGTAAGACAAGACCTTGGGCCCACTGGCACCAAAGGATACCTTCGCAACCACTACTGCAACCAGTCTTAACAGCCAACCAGGCTCACATACCACCAACATAGCCATGTTGGATCCAGTACAAACATAAGCCACCAAGGCTCCAAAATCATACCAATAGTTCCATATGAACATAAGCCACCAAGGCTTCCAAAACCATAAACAATTAATTCCATAGCAACATAAGCCACCAAGGCTCCAGCATCATGATCAGACAAAATATCAGTAGCCAAGAAAGGACATATAGCAAGGGCAAACAGGAGAAACTAGAAAGACAAGCTTACATATCAATAGAGGGAAAGAAGGAGGGAGGGTGGGGAGGGGAAGTGCGCTCTAGCAAATTCCAGAAATGGAGATGCGAAACAAAGCGCTGATGCAAAGAACCTAAAAGGCACGCTACTAATAGGCAAGGGTCTGGCAGTTGCCAACTGCCCGAGACACTTGTCCCTTAGCTCTAGACATTAGGGATTTTTTGAGATCATAAAAGGGCCTTCTAAGAACTGCTGACTAAGCTATATGAA
The DNA here is from genome assembly GCA_021234155.1 of Isoetes taiwanensis. Lineage (NCBI taxonomy): Eukaryota > Viridiplantae > Streptophyta > Lycopodiopsida > Isoetales > Isoetaceae > Isoetes > Isoetes taiwanensis. The sequence continues at coordinate 13,436,868 of JAJEKV010000039.1, forward strand.
CTACCAATCAGAAAACAGAATTGGTAATCCAGTCGCAAAACAGTTATAACTAACTCACTGGATCACATTTGCTAGCATAAGTGTTGATAGAAAAGTCCCAATGAGCTTTTGTTTGGTGCAATAGATAGATCTCATTGAGATCTTTGCAACCTTGGGTGGTTTGCATATCTTTTAGCCCCGTGGGATAGTAAAAAATGGTAAAAACCATATTTTTTGGAGTTTTGACAATCATAAGTGGTCAAAATATGTGCAAAGCACCTAAGGTTGGAAAGATCTCAACGAGATCTATCTATTGCACTAAACGAGAGCTCATTTGGACTTTTCTATCAATAGTTATGCTATAAAATGTGATCCAGTGAGTTAGTTATAACAATTTTACTGACTGGACCCGTCAGGCTCTGATTTCTGATTGGTAGTTCATTTATCTTCATTTAGCTTAGTTGGCATGTTTTGAAGGCCCTTTTTTAATCTCAAAAAAACCCTAATGAGTCCATTTACCATCTATTCGTTGAAAACGAAGGTAAATGTGACTTCTTGTTTTCTTTCCAAGAGTTGTCCAGCTGAACACATAACTCCTCTGGCAATTGTTTTTCATGTATGGAGAACTCGTCCCAAATCCTCCTTGTTTCTTTCGACACTTTGGATGTGAGCTCCTTTATCTGCCTTTGGTAAATAAGCAGTTGATCATCCATCGAAACATAAAAAATGGGGGCTGAGGGAGAATCTCCCTTCTATAGACCCTCTCTCTAGTGTTCTCAAGCACTTGAATGGAATTCACATGGAAATTCCGATCATCCCTCCAAAGATCAAGCACAAAATGCCCATAGGTATCAATGCTATGTCCATGTGTTAAGATACCCCCCAAACTCACTTTCATCTGAAAAGCGTTTTGACAACACTTGGGCAAAGATCTAGCTTTGGCAAGAAAGTCTTGTGTTGGTCCATCTTATCATGGATAAAATGCTTTTATCTATCAGGCTGCATCTGGAAAATTGTTCTCCAGTGCCAATACAGTTGTCTACATTATACGGTCTGATTACTGATCTGCAAATTGCTCCCTGATTGCCATCCTTTCTTTTGCTACGCAGTTAATGCAAGTGTATCCTTCAGGTGAATGCAGGTGTTGCACTTTGAGAATGGCATTTGTTGCAAGACACACACGTCTAAAAAGTGAGTTTTCCATAACCTGCTGAAAAATGACTGAGAAAGAGGCCGACCACCAGTAGCTTCTAGAATGGAGTTGACCTCTTTAAGGCACTCTTTCTAGATGCAATGTTGTGGCAACATTCTTTGCACCACTTGTACACCGCGCCTTGGACTTATAGGGCATACGTTGGGACATATATTTCACAAAGCTTTCGAAGACTGCAATGGCCCTCAAAGAGTTTGCTCTAGGTTTCAAAGTCACTGAATTGTCATGCTGGAATAGTTTGTGCCCTCTTCTGACCTGTTCCCAATATCTGTAAAATGATGTCTTGCTCAAGCCAAGAATCCATCTTAATACTCTCATACACACCCTCAAGCCCTTCAATTGATAAAATAATATTCCTGTGGCATCATCATAGCAGGAATTTCTACAATCTTGTCTTTCTGAAATTGTCCAATGTATTGAGACTGTATTCAACAAGGTCATTTACACTATATTGAATTGTGCAATCGAGACTGCAACACTCTTGTCCCTTGACCGCTTCTAGGTTTTCTTTGGTTGCTGCCATACTCTCCATCCTTCGTAAACACCTCACACTTCTAGCCCTTTTAGGCACCTTTGGCTGCCTTTTATGAAATACCTTTTCCTATGGATGCTCATCCATCACTAAGTTTTCCACATGGCCTAGATTGGGCCTTTGGATATCTTTTTGAGATGGGGCTTCTAGGTTCTTCCCATCCTTGTATGTAATATGTCTAATTGGCCATCTTAGCTGATCTTGAGACTCGAGCAATCCAGAGCACACAATACAGTCATTGGAGGTCGCTTGAGGCATGGTTGTATCAACTTCAATGAGAAGCTTTCCAATGCCAACACCCAAATGGTCATCCCCAAGCCTCTAATCATTTACACTATCAGATGGATCCACTGCGGTTATGATGCCCTCTATAAAGGCCGTCCCAGTGCATGGGTGCGCCAATAAGCAATCCATCTTCTTCTATTAGAGCCCAGGACACTGTTTCACGCCTTGCTTGTCTCAATTTTATTTTGGGCAGCTCCCAAACATTAAACATTTAATATTTACACTAATATTAAACATGTAGCATACAATATTCCACCCAATGCACTAATACTAGAACATTTAATATAAAACCATATAACCACATTTGACATGTAGAAATAAATTAAACCATAGCACTATCATTTTACATTTTACATTAACTATTAAATTATTAAACCATCAACCTTTAAACATTAAACCATTAAATCATTAACCGGCCACGTGTTGGCTTCTCCCTCTATATTTACCGCATACATGGCATACGCACTCTCGATGCCCTCTCGCGATTACCTCATACTGTTTTATCTCCCTAAGTTCATAAGTACCGAAATAATCAGCCATTATTTCGCACTTTTGTCCCTATCCCTTCGGATCACCTTCTCACACACTCTCCTTCGGCCTTCCTCCTTCCGCCTTCTTCCATTCCTGCGTGCTTCCATCGATTCACCACGCAGAATCGGCTCCTCTTATGACTCCGGCCGCTGGTCAACGACCACGACATGCATCTAGCCGATCATCGCCTAAAATTTGTAGCCTTGGTAGCCTTAGAAGAAAGTGAGGGTTTAATAGTAAGTTTTTTCGCGCTATAAAATTTGTTACTATGGTTATTTCCATGTCCTTTTCTATATTCTTACTTGGATGATTTTTCTTATAGTATATATACCATTTCTACGTAACCAACAACTACCATTGGCGTTAATAGAAATATAACCATTGGATCCAAACACATTTAAATTAAAATCCCCTTAAACCCCTTTGTGGTTTGGAGTGCGTATTCACCACGGGGGTGACTCCGGGCAGCTGTCAGTTAGCATGTCGCCTTATTCCATAATCACACCCGTGCGTGGAAATTCCTGGGTACATGGGGTATGCAAGTACAAGATTTGCTATCTTGTATAATAAGATTAGCAAAATACTATAAGATTTCAGCGGAGATACTATATGAGGTGTTGATTTAAATGCGATCCAAAATACAATTATGGGAACAAACTCGTCTAGGTATTGAATATGCACCCAAAACCAAAGGGGTTTAAAGGGATTTCTTCTATTAATATTAATAATGTCATCAGCAATTATATTGAATACTAACTAAAAATTTTTTGGCCCTTAGGGCCATAAAAAGGCGTGTGAATATAAAAGGACATTTAAAACATGTAGCAATATATGTGTTATGTGTTTATGTTAATAATGTGTAATTAGCTATGTGGTTGTTATATCGAAAAATTTGTGCCAGACCCTAAAGTTTCATTCTCGTTATTCTAATCAGAAGCTAGAGAGCATAGCGGTTGCATAAAAATGGAAGCGGAGAGTCAATTATGCTCCCATAACAACTTTTTCATTAAGAAATGTACACCTTGACCAAGGTTTAGTAGCTTCTTATCTTTGAGGAAAATGAAATGAGGAAGAGCTACGTAGTTACTTCCTCCAAAAAGCAACAAATTAACTACCCATTGGATACAATGAGTGTCATGAATGGGCAAGAAGGCATGAGAGTTTTTGGAGTGCATGGTAATCATTAATTAAAAGGAAGATACACAATAGAGTCAAGTATTTAAATGCATTGCCAGCCCAAATAGTTACATTGTATGAACAATAACCATGTCCACTTTACACTCCAGCGTGATTAAATTAATGTTTCCACCTAATCGTAACAACATTATGTTGTTCGACATCGAAAAAAATCCTTTGTATCTTGCATTGATGTCTATATGATTACGTACCCGGAAAGAGTATCATGCAAATAAGGAGAAGAGCATGCATGCAAATGGGGAGAAGGAAAATATATTGAGCTTTTCGTGGGGAAATGAAACAATAGAAAATCTACTGCTGCAAGCTCACTTTAAATAAAATTGGGATCGGCGTCTTGTTACTTTTTCATTTGTGAAGCGTGGATGATCTTTTAATTTAGGAGTTAACCAAATAATCAAAAGAATCCAGCGTGTTGCTGAAGCCCACGACGCAGGAAAACCATAATGGCGTGCCTCACATGAGAGTAATTTCGTTCCGGTGAGGTAACATACCTTTAGAAAGCGGCTGGAAAGCGGTGGGTTATCTCTTGGTTTTGTAGATGCTTCTAAGGGTTTCTTGTTCAATGAGAAAGACTTTTGCATGGAAATGACGTGCTGCCTTTAGTTTGTAGGACAAGATGCGTATAATTGAATCAACTTGACTTTATCACGAATGTCTTCCAATAGAGATGGTGGCAGAAGGTTATAACTTACATGTTCGATGAGCACGGAAGCGAAGCGAACTGGAAGCAGTCGGCGCTGTCTGATTTGTCTCTTTCCACTTCCACCAAATTCTACGGACACGAGATGTGTGCATAGGATTATTGTGTGCTACTGATTCGGTGGGACCTTGAAGGAGTTTTCACCAAGCTCTTCAATGCGCCTTTGCCATTGCATGCATGGCCTCGCATCATCCTCCATCAAAAGCAGTCTTTGTTTTTGTGACTTAAGGAGTTCCTTCTATATGCGTATCCAGCACAAAAAGTCACTACTAGCGTGTTGGTCGGAGTTCAGCTCATAATCAAAAAATGCCTCTTTTCATCCATTTCGACCAAACAGAACCATCTTTACTTTTAATCTACGGGACAAAGGAAAAAGGAGGATCTTTGACTGATTGTCGGATGGCATCATGCGCTACCGATTCTTATGCTTGCCCCAAATTTGGATCAATGCCCAAAATTCTCCAAATCTAACCTCACAATCCTAAAATAGAGCTTGTTTGCGATTCACGAGGGCTGTTGCCCAACCAGAAATCAAGCTCCTTGAATATATCCTTGCTCGAAACAAGAGGCGCAAACTGCTTTTCCCTTCTATCTTTAGGTTGCATTGGCCAAAGGGCTCAACCCGGGGAGGCGTTGCCAATCTCTAATTAGTTTATGTCGAAACAAGGCTGAACCATCTCTTTTTCACAAACAGCGGGTCTCTATCTACTTCTGAGATCCTCATAAACTACAGAGATAGATTTCCATTTATCGTTACTTTAGAGTCGCAGAGAACCAGGAAGAAGAGAAAGCAGCAGATCATCTTTGTAGGATATAGCATAGATGTGGGAAGTATGGCCACCTCCCGCGAACCTAAAGTAACCCTAAAATAACCCTAAAGTGAATAAAAGAAATAAAAGGAATAAAATAAAAGGGGTAAACCATTGGGGATATGGGATTTAGACCATAAAAATGCGAGTCACACTCTAGATATCTTGATTAGTATGCTTAAGCATATCACATACATGAAATCATATGAAACCATGCCAAAAGGCATTATGGAAATCACAAAAAAACCCCTGGTATGAAATGCTGCATATTCTGGCTCGACAAACCATTATTCTCGGGTTGCAGAGTTCACCGTTTTAAAGAATGTAGCGCCATGGAACCGACTTCTTCTGTGGGGCTTGAATCTGGCGGTGCGTTAGAGGGAGAGCCTCAATTTACTTCCTACAAGTTCCACTATTTCTAATGGGGTCAAGTTCAGGAAAAACTTCTACATTTAGATGGACCATAGTTATTGTTTTCATTTACCCAGAGCCTTGAATAAGAAAAAGTACAATGAACATTTCTCATCTAGCTTTGCAAGCATAAGAAGATGTTGTTGGAACATGAGCCTGAGGCTTTGTGTACTTACTCCATATAGATAAGAAAAAGGAGATACGGCTCCACTTAAGGGACTAACTGCATTGGACTTGTAATGGAGTCAAACTAGATGGGAGTACTAGAATCTCAAGGGAGTTTGAAGTTGTATCTTGGACATGTGGCAAGGCAATGTTATCTTCGATCAAATCAGCTCATTGTAGTAGGGCATAGCGACCATATGCAACAAGAGGAGCGGAACCAGATAAAACAAGAATGAGAAGAGCTGAGATGCAGAATTATTAGAACCTTTAGCTGATTTTTGAGGTTGACGAAGAGCAGGTGGATGTTCAGGTGGGGGGTAGGCATCATGGTCTCACGGGAATCTCATCCGGCCCTTTGCTTACGTTGATCCAATATATGGTAGAATCTTGACTGGAATAAGTAGAAATCATCTGAGATAGAAGTACCGAAGAAGAGGCGGGACTAGGAGTAGGAGGTGCAGCAGACACCAATGGAGGAACCTATTGGTGAGACTTATGATATTGCGCAAAGAGAGGGGCCTCAGAAAACATGAGAGCCAACTCTGGACCATTTCACAAATGTAGCTTGAAAAGAAAGACCATGAGCCCATTGAACAATAATTATCTGAGGCATAGCATGATGAATGGGTTGTGCTACACAAATCTTGGCAATGCCATCGGTTATAATATGTTGCAAATGAAGTCCAATCTCGTTAAAAGGCATCCAGAATAGGGCAAAATAAGGCATTTGGCTTACTTGAGATTGAACTAGGAACATACTGTTAATACAACAAGAAATGTTCCCAAAAAATAGCAGTGATCTTTGGCCACAAGCTTGATAAACTGATATATAAGAAACCCTAAGCTGTATAGATGCCTAGATAACATGCGCTACAGATCCAAGAAGGGACTAGTGAAGTAACACGAGCATGCTACCAACTGCTCTACATGACGTCAGTGAGCCTCAAAACTAATCTGCGCAATAGGTGCCCCAAAATATTCGAAGGTTGATCCGCGCTCCTGAACCTCATAAAACATTTCACCTAGTATAACAAGATATCTACGGAGTCTTGTTTGGCCTGCAATTGCTAAAGATAAGATACAACTTCTTTTTTATTATTGTCCACTTTGGTGGCAACGACCTCTTAGACATGAAGGGAGGTGGCTATAAATGATATATAGCCACTTAGAAAAATAACCTAAAATCTGTGTCACTGTGTCAGAAGATCTCCAAGGTGTAGAGGAGACATTGAAAGGAATATTGTCAAAAGATCAACCCTTTGAAGTAGCTCTAGAACCTTATATTCAATGTCTAGCTGAAAAAATATTCAAATAACAAAATATCAGTATTCAATGGTTCATGTTCTACAGTAAAACTCGATATTGTATAGACACTATTCCATTGTTTCATTATACTCCGATAACACAAGCGCTTCAATCATTCTTGTCTGGAATCCTGCAAAGCTTCAGTTATTTTAACAGATATACTCATTCGAGTTATTAACAAGCAGATCCGGCCGCTTAGCCGGACCGCTCTCAGAAGTCCTTGCCGCCTTATTCAAACATGCTACTTTCGCTTCATTTCTATATGGTATCAATAACCTTCCAAAATCAAAACCATATAAGCCACATTACATAATATCTTAATACCATTGAAATATAAAATTCAATGGTCTTAGATAAAACATGGTCTTGGATAAAACCATCTGCACTAATAACATCTCTTCTCTGTATCCCTTGTCTTAGATATTACATGAACAATCTCTAACAATTTTCCCTTCATGTAATATCTATACACTGTAACCTTTCTTTAAGGTCTTGAAATCTAGTTACAGACAAAGCTTTGGTTAACAGATCTGCTAACTGCTCCAAAGTCTTTACATACATTAATCTCAATTGATTTGTACTTACCATGTCTCTTACAAAGTGAATTTCCAGCTCAATGTGCTTTGATCTTTCGTGTAACACGGGATTTTTAGACATAGCAATCTAGCTTGTACTATCACAAAACATAACTCTAGGATCACTTTGAAATGAAACCAAAGTTCATCAGCAATGAGTCTTTCCCAAAACCTTTTGGATTTGTTAGAAACTGACTGAATTATATTCTACTTGGTGAGAGGATAGCCGCAATCTTTGACCTTGATTTTTGACATTCAGACTCGGGGAGCTCCTCTAGTAATAATGCGTATCCGGTCGCGGCTTCCTTTTGGTGCAAAATGCGCCACATCTTTTCCTGTATCATGTAATCAAGTAAGCAATCAACAGATAAAGAATTTAATCAACATAATAAAGACTTACCTTTACTTGCTTATTTGTGCGTCCTCTTTGGGCTTTGAGGACTATGGCCCAAATAGTTTCTACGATGCTTGTCGGCCTTCACATCATCCCAATTAAATTCGTGCAAAAATGGGATAGTAAAGCACCATCGCAACTACCAGTCACTTCGATTTAGAATGGAATCATATGCAATATATTATTATGTTGGATCAACAAATTGCTTGAACACCATATAACATCGCTTATCAAACATGTTGTTATCATAAATTATGCACAAAGACCTGTACTGTTGTTGAAGAAGTCTTGATAAGCTTAGTCTATTGCATGACAAAGACTCTGCTTTCATCTAGATTTGAAGGAAACTTTCCAAACGACACAAAGAGGGGTGCACTTATAGGTTCAGAAACAAAGTAGAAATGCCAGAGGGCAAAATAATAAGTAACCATTAAACATCCAAAATGAACAAGGTTTCACGAATTGATGGTTCCTCCTCTTGTTTTATTCTCTCAAGCTCTGCCTTGTCTGCATCAAAAAGCAGTCACTCCAATTTCCTATCCTTTACATACCGGTCACGAGGTCCTTTCACGTATCATGTAATCCCAGTAAAAGCGATCAACAGGAAAGAACATTCAATCAATAAAGATTTGCCTTTTCTGTCGGTCGAAGGTCACTAAAGAAGGAGTTTGCCACAGTGGCAACAAATGAGGTAATCCCTGCAGATGCCTCAATTCTTTCATGAACAAGTTGAAAAATAATTATAAGAAACAAAAAGTTTCCTAATTAAAAATTTAAGGAAATAGTTATCACTTACCAACATAAAGCAAACGTATAATTACTCGGACTATTGTATTTAATTAAGGTTTCTTAAGGTATTTAGTTTCTTAAGGTTTCTCACGAATTTATTATGCACGATAGCTGACCATGTGAAGTACCGGCATTGCATTTGGTTACAAGCCATTTGATTGTTTAGGATCAGCATATTATCATCTTCTCTAGAAGATTTTTTGTAACATGTGGCTACCATACACCCAATAGCATATGATTGTGATGAGCAAATAGCATAATGCAATTATATTATGTCGAATAGCACTTACTCTCCATACTTGGGTTTTTGAAGGCTTACGTTACGTTGAAGGAATGGTGAAAGCCTTGGCGAGTAAATGCAATTTGTTCTCTGGAAACAAAATTATGGAACAACTTTGCATTTGCGATGGTTGTTTTGGATAATCAAAGCGTCTGCAGCGAGTGAGACTCGCCGGGCAAGAACAATGGACCATGTAATGATAGGTGCTGCCATAGACACACATGTAAAGTATCAATGATACAGCGAGGAGAGAATAACAAGTTATGGCGGAATCTGAATCAAATTACCATGCTGCCGTTGATTGCAATAAAATAAATTATGGTAGCCGCGATCACAAAAGCACAAAAAAACATGCACTTTGTTACGTGAATTCATATATCATCTACATGCGTCATCGGTGTCTAATATTTAGAGACACATTCACAGGCCCACATTTCCTAACCACTCATGAAATTACATGGTATATGTGAATGCATAAAAATGAACCAAAATGAAAAGATGCTAATACACCAATAGAAGGATCTAAGATCTTCATCATCTCCATATGACTATTCTTGCATGTAGTAATGACCTTTGCATGGTAATGCGACTGCCAATATCTTAACAATTATTAATGAGCGGAGAATGATTGTGCAGCTGATGAAAACTCCTCCCGCTAGTATTGAACCTAGTATTGAATCTATTAGAAAGAGGGACATTTTTTGTAGCTTTAACAAAGGCTCAGTAGCCTACACCAATCCCACATTGGCAAGCCCGTAGCCAGAAGGAATGCGATCAATTGAACCTTGGTATAGAATTCCAATGTAACATATAAGATGGAGATATTCCACAATTCTTATGATAGGCGCCAAATGTCCCATTCAAGGGAAGCATAAAGCTGGGTTACCCATGAAATCGGTGCTCCTATTTCATGTCCATCATCGCATGGTACGTGGAAGGAAAAACATAAGCCCCAAATATCTAAGTCTTAGACATTAGTGCCTTAATTTGTACCATGCTTGCCATCAACTTACAATGACTCAAGCTTCGCGTTCATAACTATTTTACAACCCATTACTCATTGGTGTAAAACTTTCAACTTGAACTTCTTTTGATGCGCCCTTGCTAGCAATGAGGGACCATGTCGAGGAATATAGGTGAGTATTGCTATCTCAATCATAAATTGTGTAAAGATCCGGTTAAACTATCAGTTCATGGTGAGATTGTCCTCCAAAGGGGCGGTTCTGGGGCACGAGAACAATACGGCAATGGTAAAAGTGCGAGAAAGGGCCATAATATTGTTCCCCATCTGGTTTAGTGCTGAGAGATGTCTAATTACATGGCATTCTCTATGGTGAGGTACAAACCTGGCGCTCATTCGGTGAACGCCCGACTGCGATGCGGGAAGAAATGAGACTCCACAAAGAAGCCCGAACAATGCGAACAGCTTTGCAAGAAATTGGTGCAGGCACATATACCCTACAATCCAATCGGCCGATAGTATAGGGATGGGCATAAATTTAGTTACTTTTGTGCGACACCATATTGCCATATTTCTATCAAGAGCTTCAAGCTTACATGCATTGGATAGTTTAGAACCATGTTATTCTTTTTGCTCCTCAACCAGAACCTATCTAAAAGGCATCGGAAGTTGCACAGAGCATCAAAATTGCACACAATTTCCACTAGGATCATTAAATTCTGATTACCAGATACCTTTCAAAGACATCATAGAAATGGAACTGAAGGAAGAAAACCAAAGTGTTATCAGAACATCTGAAGATAGCTAGGCTCGACTTCTGGTCTAAAAGTCCTTTCTAAAAATCAGGGAATGGTAGTCGGAACATGAAAGAATAATTGCTTTGCATTGCATTAGAGCGACATATCACGCTTTGAAGCTGGGTTTGGCACCTGGCGGATATAGTGCAAAAAAATGCCATAAAGCTTGCATAAAAGTAAGCTTAGGGTTCTCATGCCAATTCATAGATGCTTTACGAATGCATTTGGTTCTTCTACGCTACATTCACAGCTAAGTTCCGCGATGCATAATGAAAAAATTAGCATTTCCGAGGTTATCACAACAATTAAAATGAAAGTCATTTGAAACAAAAGTTATAAGTACATTGTCGCGATGCGATCGGCACAATGATCAATGCACCTATTTCATCCACACACCTCCAATCCAATCTTATCTCCGAGGAGATGCGCCGCTCCCAGCTCCAGTTGTTGACTTCCAACAGTTAAATCATAAATAATTTGCCACCAAGAGAAGTGGAGGAAAAGGATGAAGAAATAATAGAAATAAAGGTGTAGGCAATGGAGGAAGAGAGGGAATAGGAGGAAGTGGAAGTACAAATAATGGAAATGGGGAGCATACCAAGTGTAGGGCCACAAGGACATCTCACGGAGATCAACAACGATTCCCTCGATCATTTCAAGACACGGAGGTCCACCGGAGTCTCGGCCGGATGTACATAATCTTAAATGCTAAAAGCCCGAGGAGGAAAGGCGTGCTTAAGACCCGGAGAATCGAGCGAGTCAGACAGCAAGGCAAGTGACATACATCCGACCCTTACCCTAAAAAAAAATTGAATGCCTTGAGGATTGCGCCTGAGACTATCTAAAACTCTATTAGTATTATATATAGATCCTTAGGTTCATCTACTAAATCATAAGTACACGTCTCTTGAAGGAGTCCATTTCTTCTCGCATTGCCAATTGCGGTCATCGAATTCTTCCGCTTACTTGCTTACGCATAAGTTTTAGAGTATACGGGTTTTCCAAAACAAGACATGAAAAAAGATTATGTATTTCCCCAATTCGGGTTGGATTCTCCACCCTTCTTCCCAACTCGGCTGCTTAAGTTGTTCCACTAATTATCCATTCTCATCTGCCGAATTTGTGCCTCGGTTCTTCTTGCTGCTCTCTCCCTTCTTTGCTGATGTTGCACCCTTCCATGTTCTTCATGCTGTACATCCAGCCTATACATTGCGCTGTGGGTTGTTGGCGTCATCCTCCACAGAGTTACCCAGGTCGTAGGCGATTATTGTCTTAGCTTGATTTTGCTAAAACGATGGTGTTGATTGGGGCTTCTTGGAAGTGTCTTCTTGCACTTGGGTTTGGGAGTCATTCACAAGGAATGTCATGAGCTCAGCTACATCAGCGGATCTCTTGATACTTTCGAGTGAGCCATGGATATTTTTGTGAGTGGGTAGAGATTGCGACAAGGTTCCCTTAGCACCCTTGCTTTTTCACAATTATTGGCAGTATTGTCCGGCTCTTCTCAGTAGCTGCAAGATAGCAAGTTATTTAAGGCCTCCCAATGGGCGATGGTTCTCAAGAGGGTATGTAACCAATATCATAGATGACACTTTTATTCCTAATTAGAAGTGAGAGAGAATCTTAGTAATGCTAAGCTATTATTAGACACATTCTCCCTTAGCATCGAGGAGTTCTTGTAGGATAGCAAAAATGTACGACTTTGTGGGCCGTTGGACAGTCCATCCCTCACTTTGACGTTTTGGACTATCCGTGGAAGATTATTGCGCGTAGCAGTATACAAAGTTGGCAGTATCCCGGTTAGATTCCGTCTCTTTTGCCCGGATGCTTGGGATGAAATCATTAGTGGGTTGCAAAAGCGCGTTTTCAGTGGAATCTGATAAAGCTGTCCATGCCGTGGAATCTTTGTGGCTAAATGTGTTCTTAGTAATACTCATGTCTACATGGCGTCTGCTCTATTAGCTCCACAGGTGTAAGATGGAGGAGATTGTGCGTGTCCGGAAATTTTATTTGGGGTGGAAATGAGTTAGGGCTTGATGGTCCAAGGTAGCTTGGGTGAAATGCATTAGACCCTAAAAGGCAGTAGTGAGATCTTGGTATGTTGGATTTTCACCTCCAACAAGGTAGTAATATCAAAGTTCATTGAGTTTTCATTGGTAAGGATGATTCTCGGCACGGGTTGTTGGTGCGATCGATTCGTATTGTCTCCCATTTCCTTAGGAAGGCCACCATTAAGCCCCTCCTTCCTTAGGCCTTTATCATATGCATCCGTATCCTAATGCTTCTCCCTTTCCTAAAGGGTTGCTTCTTTGCTTAGGACCTTTGTCAGTCTCTTTCCATATTAATCACAGAGGCATGTCTTGATTTATCCCTCCATCTTTGGTGGATTCTTGCAGGACACTCAGAGAATGTGCCTCTAAGTGTGATTTGTTCATCCAAGGAACACAGCGGCGATGGGTAGCGGTATTGTCGGCTTACTATTGCGACTTGGTATGAGTGGGTCATCTCATGTCATGAGAGCTTATTTAGAACAAAGTTCTTTGTTATTAGAGATGGAGACGGAATGTCACGGAATCATATTCTTTGCATTGTTGCCACAAGATTAGGTCCACGGTGAAATTTAGCCATATGGGGTTGCCATCGGGGATATCGACCAGGCGGTTTGTGTCTTGTGTATAAATTGCTTTTGCATTACGAAATCCACTGCCCCTCCATCTAATAGATTTGGCATCTTGGTCCCTCGACCACAATGGAAAGTGTTTGGATATGGGTATGCTGGGACCAAAGGCTGCTTCATCCCAAATGGGATTTTGTGGTGGCAGTGATCCATAGATGCCTCGAGTCCAGCGAGTCGATCCATAAAATGGATAATGGGATTCCGAGCTCATCCTTTATGCCGACAAAGGGTTGTGAGAGTATTGAGCATTGTTTTCTTGTGTGGCCGGCTTGGGGCATGGTCTTGGTTGGGCCTACGTCGATCTAACCGACAAATTTTACTTACTATCTATCCCCGATGCTTGGCCCCAAACTCTGAGGCGAGCTTTTCATCTGCGCGTAATGGCTTTATGGTCAATCACGGAAGAAGGGGTTGTTTATCTTTAAGGCGTGAATCACTGCCGGATGAGATTGTTCTTGAGTGGTATGAAATAAAGTGTTATGGCTTACAATTGTTCTTCTCTGGTCAAGAAGAAATCTTGATCGGCATACTTACCTTGATTCATTCTTTTGCATAAGCGGTGGTTGTGCTCCGATTGGATCGGTTGTCAGGAGTTATAATCATCTTTGCATTTATGTTGCTCTGATTTTCAGTTGGTGAATAAAGCTTGTTGTCCTTCAAAAACAAGATCTTGCTTCAAAGCGGTTGAATTCATCATCCTCACTATCATAAGAATGATTTCTTGGTTATAACATCTTTTTAGTCATTTCTTCACTTATCTCCTCTTCAAAGTTGCTTTTCGCAAATTCCTTTGTTGTGTTTGCCTTGAAATTGCCTTATAAAATTGCTCTTCATCAAAATTGCGTCTCTACTTGCAATGGTACTGTGAGCCGGATCATATGCTATAAGCCTTGGAGTTGTTATCATAACCACCATATAAGTGATGTAAGCTTCGGTCATCTGGTTTTGTACCATAAATGTCACCGAGACGTGGGCAGATGCAGAACATCCATATGCCTTCAAAATGATCATAAAGTGGCATCTTACCCGGACCATGTCATCTCGAACCGTTTCTTTTATTGCTTATAGATGGCAAAATATTTTGCACATATCTGCTGCCTTCACGACTTCATCTCCGCAGGGTAATTAGGTGCGCCCTGATATTTCAACAGTAACCTTACTACATTCCATGATGTTCTAATGGCCACTACTTTCCGCTACTCCGTTTATTCGCGGTGAGTATCGACAAGTTAATTATCTTTTGATTCCAAGATTAGCCTGTGCTTCTTGAACCATAAGATAAATACTCACCTTAGCCCGGTCGGCATTATGCATGATGATCTTCTGCTGTTTCTCCCTGAACTTGACTACATACATTCTTAGTGCATCAAAGGCTTGATCTTTAGTTTTTTGAATTAGCATTTTGCCTTCTGGCGGGGAAATCATTTATGAAAGGTCATAAAGTATCACGCTTCTGTTATACTTTCGTGACATTAATTGGACATAAAGATCATTATAGACGGATCTAAGATTTCTTTAATGCTCTTTTCAATGACCTTTTGAATGGAAGCTGGTTTGCTTACCAAGAATGCACCACCGCGCATATAAATTATTTGTTCTTTCTTCATTTAGGATATCAGCCTCTCTTTAACCAAAGGTTCAATGTTTCCAACATTTGGTGGCACGATACGTGATGCCACATTTTTAAAGATGGACATTCGACAAGATTCATACTAGACAGTTTATGATAAAACCCATAAAGATTCCCAACTCTTTTTCCAATAAACTTTATTTCATTGTTCAGAAAAATTTTATATTCCAACTTCTCAAATACGACCTTATATTCCAACGACCTCAATACGACTAGTTGACATACTAATATTAGGTTCCTAACCAAAGTAGGTACACATAAAACATCTCTAAGTTCTACTGCTCTTCCATTTAAATCAAATATTTCCAAGATTCCAGTGTCCTCTATCTTCTATAGACCTCTGTCTCCTAGTTGAACATGTCCATTGCTAACTTCTTGCTTTTTTTAAGTAAACTTGGTCTACAAGTCACTGTTTTCTCAGCTTCTGAATCTATGATCAAGAAATTATTATCTAATTTGTTAGGCTCACAAGAAACAGACAAAATATCAGCAAATCTTACCTCAACAGTTTCATCTTGTTCCTCTTCTTCACTTTCGTTTGCTACTCGGACAACATTAAAGGTTGACTTTCCTCTGAAACCAGCCTTGCCTTTTCCTGAATATTCTTGAAGTCCCCTTTGGACTCGGACAATTTGCTACGACATGACCTTTCCCATCGGTTAGCCTGCTGCTGTATGGGTCCCATGACCTGTGAATTAGCCGTGGGCCATTAAAAACTATTCTGTTCTGTTCTGTTCATCACTTGCGGCGGACAATGCGCTTAAGATGTCCGTATGAATCATATAAGTAACAAGTTCCAACCTTGTTCATATTTCCTCCTTTCTTAACTTTACCAGCATATAATATCTCTGTTGAATCTTCTTCATCTTATGTATCATCAAACTTTTGCTCAAACTCCGTCCTTATCATTATCGATTCTATTCTTATCATTTGAATTGCATGCTCCTTTGACCTGGCAATATTTCTTAATAAAGTGGCTAATTGCTCATAATGTGAGAATGGTCGGCTAATGACAATGTTGATATTGCTTTCATTCAAAGATTATTAAAGCTCCCTTCTAGATCTGCAATTATAGAGTCAAACTTTTCTAGATATTCTGTTATATTGTCTTTATTGTGCAATTTAAGTTTCCTGAGCTGTTTTTCCATAACATCAAACTGAGAGGAAGTTTTTACCTCATACTGACGCTCATATAAGTCCACATTTCCTTTGGCTTCATACATTTGAGCTTCAGTTTAATAGCTATGTCAACCTTACTTGTGATGATTGCTTGAGCCTCCATAATATTGATTTCATCACTTGTTGCTGCCACAATTTGGCAGCATAGAAGAGCAATTGACATTTCTCATTGATGGCTAACAATTTCTTTGAAATAATATTGCATATACCAAGTGCATCCTCAGAGACAATTCAAAGCAACCTCAAGTTGAGAACCAAGCAAGGACTCTCATTTTGAAGTGTGCAAAGAAGGGTTGAAGGAAGGTCAAAATGTAGTGCAAGGTCAACATAAAGAGACTCTATAGCAGATCAAGATGGGAAGACCCCTAAGAGTAAGATGTTCGTTCAAGTTCTTTGGCATGATCCTATACCTTAAAGAACTCCCTTGACTCCAATTGCCTCCTTTTACTCACCATTATTCCAAATCCAAAATGGCTTGAAATCTATCTCTAGTCAAGAACAACACGCACTCCATCCACACATCCACTATTTTCCTAAATCCCTATTGAAATTGTATATTAATGGCCAATAGGGCACACTCTCTCTCTAAAGAAACAAGGGAGGGGAGAAAAACACTCATTCCATTACAAAGTCCTTGAATAAAATTTGGTCTAAGCATTATTAGATTTAAATTGCCAAAAGTGCTGCATATAATTGTCACATCATCATCCACCTCACCAAAATGCCACCTCACCATACATGTCATCTACCATTTTGTTTTTCCATCTCACACAAGTTGTTGACTAGGAGAAAAGATTTTTTGCCATGTCACCATGCCATGTCATCATCCACCCCACCAAAAGTTAGCCACCTCATCACACATCATATTCCTTCTTTCACACATCATATTCCTTCTTTCATCTCACAAAGTTTTGACTAGAGAATTACATGAGTCACCATATGCCAAGTCATCACATGCCGTCACGTTGGTTGCTTACATACCCTACACTTACCGCGTGTCCAAACTCCAAGATCATACCATTTAAAAAGAAAAAATGTAATGCGTGCAATTATTTCCTATGAACCCTTTGTCTAGGTATGATTTCATCGAATTCCCATCGCCATGCTTGCCCACAGGATTATTTTTTAGAAAGAGAGCTGTGGGATATTGTTCCTCCCGCCCGAAAATTCTTTGACCTAAAAGGTCGAGGCCAGATCCGACCTCTTCCGGTGGATGCGACGATAATCATGACTTGAACATCTCTTTTGTATCCTTATGCTTCAAAAGAAACATCACAACACACATAGGCCAAAACCAAAACAGCCTCGGATGTGCCAAGAATGTCTTAGAAATAAGAAAAATAAAAAGGGGGGATCACGTTCTAAAACAAAGGGGTCGGTAGCGATTAAATACGACCTCTATGTCACCGGTTGGAGTATTTAGCGAAGAATAGCCTACCTTGCATGAAGTTTATTTGAATTTAATGCAAAAACAGCATTGTTTATCTTCTTGCAGATATTTTGGATCACGTGCCCATGGCTGTGAGCTTAGGAGTGATGTTTACCTTCTATGTGATAATCAAATGAGAGAAAATCGACCTTGGTAGAATTATTGTTATTTAACGGTCAATGAATTCTTATTCTTATGCTAAAATCATAAAACCGCAGAAAATGAGGTTATTATTAATGCGAGTTGAGTTTTGCACCATGGAGTTCTTTATAATAAGTACCAAAAAATCATTCAAAACATATCTCTAGAACCCATGCAATACTGTTCATTCTTGAATCAAGGCTGTATTGGTACGATAAATGAATTTTTCCCCACAAAATGGTGCAAAATTGGCACCCATTGATACGTATCACTTGTCTGCTTGAGTCATTAGAAGTTAAATCAATTGTCAAAACTAAAAAGTGCTTTCGATCTCAAAATGGCAAACAAATACCGGTTGGGATGTGTCTCAAAATTGACGGTGAGAAAGCCAATTCCATGAAGCCTAAGGAATCTACAAAATAGGCCTTGGTATACTAATCAAGCATATTGTCCACAAGCTTTGTAGTTGGAATTGTAGAAAAACTCTCAAAGATTGTGTCAGGGCAAGTTTTTGTTGTGATTGGTTTTACGTTTTGGGAAGCCCGTCTATTAGAGTTTTGAGCATGAGCCATTTAGCAGGAATTCTCTGCAGGTGGTTGCCTATAGCAACCTAGAAGTCCCTATACCCTTGAGGTTGAGGGTTTTGTCGAGAAAACCTTCAACATTTTGGAGGAATTCTGAGGGCCCACACGGATCTTGGGAACTCATGGCTCCTAGAAAGATATTGAAACAGGCTGACGATTTACCTGCTTGAACCACAGGAGAATATAGGAATGTCTCTGATTAGGGAATGGATCTACTGGTCCAGCTTAACCGCAGTGTGCTGTGCTTTGAGGCAATATGCGTTCCTCCACCAACTTGCAGTCAAGTGTCAATGCTAACAATTTTCTCAAAATTTTGAGGAATACTATGCGGAGTATATTACAAGAGGAGGTAGTTCGAATTCAAGAAATGTTTCAAAAATGAGGAGGTAAGAGCTTGGGCTGGATTATGTGATCGACACAAGGAGTAAGTACTTGGGGAAGGGTGAAAGCAATTCTTAGGAAGGTTTGTTAAGACTATAGAACCACAAGATTTAGTCTTTGAATTCTGATCTTTTCGATTATTAGACTTGAGAGTGCATCAATATGTAGAAAGATTTCATGCTTATCTAATTAAGTGCCAAGTCAATCAAGTTCAAATCACACTTTGCATCACGGTAGCTTTGTTTCATAAAGGGATTGGCGACAAGAGGGTTTGATACTATACACAAGGCCTTTACCAAGGCTATTGAAGTACAAACATGTTTTCTTATTTGTCGATGACTTAATATGTCTAATGACCCTGCTTTCCAGTTATGAGAGCGAGAATATGGAATGACCCTATACATTATGTTCCAAGAAGAAGAAACCAAGGATGGAAGAGGTAAATGCTCACGAATCGATGTGAAGCGAGATCTGCAAGGTTTACGAGCCACCTTGAGAGTTACTAGGCAATTGCAAGAAATGAAGACCTACAAGGCGAAAGGAAAACCTACCATCCTTGTGCTCATTGTTTAGGACATTCTTGAGACTATTGTTAATTACCAGCCTTGTACTAATGTGATAGAGGACATTTTGGTAGGAATACTTATTTGTACTTACGCAAATCCATTAGCCATTATGAGATAGGTGTAGTGTGAAGGAGTATTTTTGCAAGGCAGAGGAAGCATCAAAAATGCGACTCAAACATGTCAAGCAACCCCTACTCGGGGCCTCAAAACCTTCTTCATGATGAGTTTGTTCTTGATCCGATGATGTCAATTAGGTTTATCACGAGAAATCAGAAGAAGCGAAGGAGATTATGCGTGATTACATACCTAAGGCTATCTGAGAACACAAAGGGAAAGGGAAGTTGTTCAGGAAGAGATGGAACCAAAAATCTTTGGAAAAGAAAAACAAAGAATCTGTCGGTTATACCTATTCCTCCTCACCAAAGGTGTGTAAGAAGAAGAGGTAGATGAATTTGATTCATTGATGAAGAATGCAAAGGTGGTGTAGACTTTGCTTACTTTGTTGAAGTGCACCATCCTATAGGGAAAAGTCTTAACAAGTCCCTAGCCAAGGAAGATCATGTAGGTGACACAAGAAGAAACGAGGTGGCTTTACAAACCATATCAATGAACAAATCTTGGTACAAAGTAAGATATGATCCGGGAGCTTTCATATGCTGCAAAACTTGGCAAAACAACTTTATCAAGGTATTTGCTAGATGGAGGTCTCCTTTGAATGTCATGCCTCATCACATAATGAGTATTGTGGCTTAGAAATAGATAAAAAGCCCCCATGGTACTTAGGGTCCTTTTCCAGCTTTCGAGAATCAATCCCTGGGCATCCTAAGTAATGTATTAATTGATGTGGAAGGCATTATTATTTGCTGCTAACTTTGTTGTGGTAGCTTTTGAAGGTGTGGATGATAGAAAACTGATTATATATGATTTGCTCTTGGAAGTGGGGAATTGGCTTTCTCTGATTGGATGCAAGACCTGTTGGTCCAAGGAGATGTACCATATCGGATGGTAAGGCATGAAACGCTTGTAGTAAGTGGGAGAATTTGAATCCTTAAACTTTATTGAAGACATGCTAGCATCAAACCTTTTGGTGAATATAGTTATCTCTTCTTGTTTTCCAACATGGAGACGGGATCATTGACCAAGGTTAGCATCCCTTCACAAGAAAATTTTTGCTTTCTTATGGTTTTGATAGTGGAATATCAAAAATTAAATATAATACTCTTATTTGCTATCTTGAAAAATAAAGAAAATAAGTTGCTGGCTAAGGTAGGAAGGATTTATCCTAATACTATAGAATATGGCCGAGAATATAAGGCCATTATAGCGGTCTTCGTCAAGAAGCCAAACATATTAGTATAGCCCACGACATAAAGTGATTTGGAAATTCCCAATTAGTTTTAGAGGCAAATTTTAGAATATCGAGGCCAACAAGAAGATATGATAGCCCTCAGTCAAGCATTGTGAGCTCAACTGGTTTCAACGGTGGGAACTCAACCATGTTACAAAGGAAAGGGACCTCAATAATTGAAAGCGGAATCTTTGTTTGCCGCAGTGTGTTATGAGCACTTGCCAAGCGAGAGGAGCAATAAAAAGAAGATGAATTAGAAGAGGACTTGAAGCGATTACATCCATTACAGTGGCGTAATGCAAGTGAAGAAAAAGATTGAGTGAAGTAAAGAGAAATGAGCATTAAAAAGAATGAGAAAAGAATTTTATCTTGGGGATCTATTGAGGAAAGAGGAAGATGAACATCGGGTAACAATTCTTTGATGAATGGAAGGATGTTTTGCCAGGATTATAAAGAAGCCCGATAGGAGTGGATGGAAAGAGATGAGTTGAAATTAGGATCAAGAAATGAGGAAACTGTTATCGCGAGAAACTAAGAAGAATAAATGTTGCGCCAAGGTGTAAAGGGAAGAGTTGCCTGAGAATGAATCTTTGGGGTCATAACGAGAAATAATAAACCACGAGATAGTTGTCATGTATTGTACGGTTGAGAAAAAGAACAAAGCAATAAGGATATGCGCATAGATTATAGAGATCTAAATAAAAGGCTACTATTGAGTTGCTATCCCTTACCCTTTACGGAATAGGTTCTATCTTTGGTAGATGGAAATATCTCTCCTTCCTAGATGGATTCTACGGTTTTAACCAAATGTATCAAAGAAGATCGACCTAAGAGCGGCATTCATTACACCTTGAGGAACATTTGCCATGAAAAGGATGCCCTTTGCTCTCATGAATGCTCGGCTACATTCCAAAAAGAGCCATGGATACTATATTTAAAGAAATGCCATCATATTTGTTCAGGGTTTTTAGATGATTTATGCTTAGGTACTTCATTTGATAACACTTAGACTATTTGACTAAACTCTTTGCTATGTGCAGGAAAGGCGGTTAAGTTTGAACCCTCTGAAATGTATGTTTCTATGTAAAGGAGATTTGTTGGGGCATGAGATATCCACCAAGGTAGGTATGACAAGTTTTCTGCGAATGTATGTACCACATTTTTCCCATCTGATTAGCCCTATTACCAAATCGACTTAAAGATAGGTACAAAACAAGAAGTAAGCACATTAGGGTTGAGTGGGTGAACCTTGTCAAGAGGCATTTGTCAAAATAATTCCGGGCTATCTGTGAGTCCACCTTGTTAAAACCTCAGGATCATGAAATCTTTTCCAAGCTTACATTGAGTATAACAAAAAAAAGGTATAAGTGACTCTGTTACAAAGCAATATAGTTGTCATGTTCTTCAGTAAAGTCACAGTCCGGTCTGAGAAGTTAGATACTCTAGAGCTTGAAAAGAAGTCTGTTGCTCTTATATTCCTAAGTAGATAGGCAAAGGAACACCTTTTGAATAGTGAGGTGCAAGTTCTAATGAGACAAAAATCCTATGGCTTTTGCTTTTTGCAAAAAAACAACACAAAGTCAAAATCTACAAATGGGCATGCAAAGTCTTGAACCTATAATATCAATGTAAAGGTGATTAAAACCATTGAGGACCCAGTGCATACCTTCCCTACATTTTCTTTGAACATGAGGACCAAGATGGTTTTGGAAGAAGTGTTAAATGGTGTCATGTTATTTGGAGACCTATGGCTTTGATGGCGGTAGGTCAAGTCAAAGTCAAAGTCAAAAGTGGGGCACCCCCTACCCAGTGTTCTTTGGGCTTTCGCTAAACACACAGACACCCCACTTGCCCGCCACTTAGGGTTTCGTTGACCGATCAAAGTCCACAAAGTCAACTAGAGTAGGATTTTAGGAAGCAATCTATCTACTCCGGATTTTAGGCAAGTTGGAGGGAAACTTTCCATATGAAGGGAGATACACAATATAATGATGGATGCACCCGGTGGAAAGGAAATATGGACATAAATAATAAGGAGTGATACAAAGAGAAAAACTTGCGGAGTCGAGATATAGAAGCCGAGGGAAATTGTTTGGCGCTGATTGATCTTATTGTCGGTGTATTGTGTATCAATTTGTGAATACATCATCTTCAAATCTAACATTGGTATCGAGCCATGTCAAGCGAGGTTTGAAGCGGGGTTGTTGAACTCTATTGCGGTGTATGAAGGGGACGGGTTTTTGATTTGGAAGGAACAAATCAAAAATGTTCTTGAAAATGAGGGCTTTGGGAATTCCAAGGGAACTGGTTCAGAGTGGAGATCACCTGGGTCTGCGTGGTACGCAGAGAGTTCTACCTGCGGTGGAAGTAGACTCCAGTAGAAATTGGTATTGGATGAAGTTGTTAAACTTGTAGAAGCTTATATGAGCCTGACCAATAAAGTTAGAGCTTCAATTCCCTACTTGAAAAGATAAGAGAAAGTCACCTAAGTGATATTTGGGTTCACAACTCCAAAACTATGAGGAAAAAACATCATCTCAGTTGATGTTCTTGTCACTTTCCTGGGATGCTAAGGGGTAAAAAGAAAGGTGATGACACCACCAAAGTTTCTCTAAGTTTGTCTTTGTGTGGCCGACTTAGAAGTCTTTGGGAATTATTCTTGTTGAGCGGCAAAAGTGTGTTACGCATGTGGCAAGAAGCGAGTTGAGGGAACAGGTTGTCAACTCTTGACCAAGATATGGCCAAAACGGTGAAGAAATGATTGACGAGAATTTGAACAAAATAAGGTATTGTATGATGATGACATTGAAGATAATGTTGGTGTTGTTGTATCTTGAGGTAAGAACCAAAAGCAACAAAGTTTTGAGGAAAAAGTGCTAAAGATAAAAATTGAAATAGGTCCTTGTTTTCTAGCGCAAAACAAAGGGCATTTAAAGATAAGTTGTCCTAAATTGAAAGAAGTTGATTCTTTTAGCTGTGGAGGCGGTCACTTTGCAAACAAGTGCTCAAGCGTAAAAATGAATAGAAGCTGAGACCAAGTGAGGAAGGAAATTATTGTAATGTAATGTAATGTATTATCAACGCCATTATAGACCCCAGGCCCATATGGCAAAGTTTACATCAGTCAATTGTAAAATATGAGTTTTACAATTACTAATCAAAAGCTTCCACTTTCGCTTCCATGTACTCACAAGCGGCTCTACAATTTCATTCCTCTCCTTCCAAACATCTTTTATATAGACTCAAGATGCTTGGTGGGAGGGCAGTTCTAGCAAAATTAGAACATGACATTGTACTTGTCTCGATGTACTCATGGCCAGAGACGTTCCAAAATATTATTGATTTTCAGATTAGAGCTTTAGGATCGAGACAACTTGGACAATAGCATCACATCTTGGAATATCCATACACCTACACGTCTCAATATCACGAGATGGTGCGAAGATGTCCCTCAGCTGTGAAATCGTATCAGATTAGGCCTACTTATATCGACAACGGGTACACGGTTCCTTATATTCTATCATTGGGTTTATTCCAGTCTTATAGAAGTGCTTCTTGACCTCAGGTGTAATCAATATTCCACATAATAGCTTCAAGATCTTAGGCATGACATCTTCTTTAACATCTTGTAATTTTATGGGCACCGACCAATGAGGCCCTTCAACCCCGGTGCAGCCACTTATACCAAATCATACCAGCCGCAATTTAGAATGGTATGGCGACGTAGTGCTTTGTCATCACGGTAATGTCTTCAACCTATTCACATATGAGATGGTCAGACAAAGCCTCAACCTCTAAGGGGCATTCCGATACTCTGCAAAGCCTTGACATGGTATGGTGTTTGAATTTTTTTGCGCAAGCTCCTCCATTAAAACCGTTTCTGAACTTTCTCAATCTTTTCCCAACTCTTTCTTGATAAACTGATAAACGTATACCGTTCTAACTTCTTGTCTTAGCTTGGATTCCATATGGCAATCTTGAATCTTCCATGCCACCGTTTCCAGCTTTCGACCGTGTGTAACGTATATAAGGCTCTAAGCCCTCTAGATACCTGCGGCTTTTCGATGACCATATTCAATTATATTTATCGGATATTTAGGCCCACAGGAACTATAATTGGATACTATTTCAACCAGGACTTCTCAATCTTAAATCCGGCCTTATCGCAGCGTGCCTATGATCATGATTTTAGAACTGCCCGGCATTAAGCGTCATTCCCTTTAGATTACGCCCAAAAGGTGCGTAACACATTTAGGTGTTGTTGGAGTCAAGCCTGGCATCTTTGATATAAACACAATGTCATCAGCAAAGATCAATAGCGGATTATATATTTACCAAGTCTACAACACCACTTGCCACCCATTCTCTCCGGCCCGACCTTCGGTTCATCGATAAAGAGCCCAAAAGAATTGAGTGACGAGGGGGCGCCACGTTTCACACCCTATTGTCTTTACGTCAATATGCTTGTCTTAGTGGAATGGAAAAGAGAGATCAAAATAAGGACCCTCTGGTAAAAGGTAAACAGCAACATCTAAGCTCAAAGCATCTAACATCTCGAGGAAAGCGATCGGGAAAGGTACCTCTGTCATCTACGATCAAAAGCTTTGGCTAGATCTATGATGAAACCTTTTATTCCCACAACCCTTTTGCTCCCTTATTGATACCATAGTGACAAATGGTCGATTGTTGAATGCTCATGGCGCTTTGCTTGCCCATAGGCTCTTATCTCATTTTAAATACGCCCATTTGTAATCTTTTCAATCCATAGGCATTCAATTGCGAATGTCGTTCTTGACAAGAATGGTGCGGTGATTTTAACATTATCTTTGTCTCTGATTTATACCTTTGGCACTACTTTCGATTCGCTCCAATCCAGGATCATTGATCTTGAGAGTTACATATACGACAAGCTTTTCATAAAGCATTTCCACCCCATTTCATTATTCGTGATAAGCCCGGTTTATATCAGTTGCCATTATCCATTCCTTTGTGACTTAACATCGGCCATATAAACCAGCATCACTACACTTGCCCATATATACGCCCATTGACTGGGTCACAATAGCTGTGTGAACTCAATCTTCCATTATACGGTCTGTTTGAAGTTTCAATACACCTTTGTGTGATTTAGTTTCATCAAAACCTTTTTGGATCTAATTCTATCGCTCATGTGGTTTGCAATATCTCTAAGCCATCTTTTCTTTTCTTTGATTATTTATAAGCTTTCTTGGCGCTATATCGAGGAAGCACTTTCACAGGCAACAGCTGCTCACATTGACATCATACCATTTTGGATTTATAACCAAATTGTAGCATTTCCATATATCAATGTGTCTTCGCGACACTAGAACGCTATGTTCTTTAAGGCTCATTCATACTAGTGAGGTATCAGCCGCTAGCTTTCTCAATGGCGGCCCAGTTAAAGAATCTTTTCGTGTTTCTCGTAAGCGATATGACGTCGCGAAGCTTAGGAGGAGCATACCTCCTCTTCCCTTTTCTAGTCGAGAAGAAATCCATTTGAAAGGTGCAACGCCAATTTGGTGCAAGATATTGAAGAAGAATCAAGTGAAGAGGATAGAAGATGTTAGGTATAATGAATATGACATTTCATTTGCTTTCAAAGAAAAATCTAATAATGATGATATTAATGATAGTGAGCGGAAAAATCCGTGATTCGGCCAAATTATTCACAAGGAGAAAGAAGGAAAAATTAAGCATATCAAGTTGGAAAATGGGAAGTTACAAGATGTTCAATACCGCAGGAATGTTAGGGTGTTTGACCTTCGAGGTAAGTAAACTTGAAGGATATGTTTGTATGTGTACCTTCACTAGTCAGAAATTTAATTTAAACTACACGATTAGTGAACATGGATTACCACTGTTGTTTTAAGCAGAAGTATCAATGTAAAGTGCTTTTGAATAATGAGATCAAATTTCTTGGAAGAAGATTTGGTAATTTGTTTGCATTGGATAGTGGTTGTTTGCCTGTGTTAATTGTTATGATTCGAGATATGGACACTTATCACGAGGTTATATCGTAATCATAGCACCATGAATATTGTCTTACTATGATTAAACAAAAATAATCAAAGCAAAAAAATGAAGTTAGTGGGCAAGAATGCTGCCCTAGGTTGCATGCAGGAAAACAGCAAGATTGCCTTTTAAAAGGCAAGAGAAAACCAAAGGGTGTTGGAGCTAGTGCATCTGAGATCTGTGGCCCTCTTAATGTTAGAGAATATGGAAAAAGGTATTTCATTACCTTTATTGATGACTGTTGAAAGACAACATGCATGTGTCTTAGAACTAAAGATCAGAAGCCTTTGGGCTTATAAAATGTTTACTTTCGCAGTGGAGTTAGAAAGCAGGGAAAAAAGTGAAATGTATTCGATCGGCGAAGTGGTGGGGGATTCATGTCCATACGGGTTATCAAGTTTTGCAAGGTAAAGGGGAATAAAGAGACAGTTTACATGTAGTTTTTCTCCACAAACTAATGGCGACAGGCAATACGTAACCCC